>JARHVA010002821.1:172500-365000 GCA_037957365.1 Torreya grandis
ATATTGTAATAGGAAGAGTCCTTCAATACTCATGGCAAAAAAGAACATGTACTAGCTTCTAATCAATATAAAGGTAGGAAACCATTCAAGTCTTCATCAAAACCTAATTCAAAGTAGAATTCAAGAGGAAGAAATTCATAGAAATAATTTCTCATTTATGGTCATTAGGGACATGAACTAAGATATTTTTGTTACATTACCCTCAAAAAAGGATCTTCTAGTGATCATAAGTTCACTAACCAATAATCATCCCCTAGTTTTTTTAGTAAGCCATGGAGACCAAACAAAGGGGACTTGGTAGAAGTCAAAACAAGGTAATATTGTTGAACAAGAAGAGCATGATGAGTAAGATGACTACCTGTAATTTACATATACCCACGATGTACCCACATCATAAAGTTACATATGGTATGTTACTCAGGTGCAACCTGACACATGAGAGGTAGAAAAGATTGGTTTTTCACTTTGAAATACACACCCAATAAAAATCATATTTCTTTGGGTGATGATTCTTCATATAGTCTGCAAGGAATTGGAAAATTACCTTACCCCTAGGCATGCAAATATGTAAAATCACATATGTTTTGTATGTACCTAGATTAGCCAAAAATTTGTTGTTGGTAAGTCAACTCTTAGACCATAATTTGAAGATTGACTTTGACTATAAATGTGGAATGAAATTGTGTTTGATAAGAGGCAATCTAGAAATTACAATTTTTTTGCACAAGCATCCAATGTGAACCATATGTTTCATCTTGATTTCATTCAAAAGAATAATCAAGCACTCATAGCAAGGGACACAAACTCAACACGACTATAGCACAAGAGATTAGTCCATATCAATTTCTGATATCTCAACACACTCCACCATAAAAACATTATAAGAGGCTTACCAGCTCTTAAGAAGGGTACAAACAATGTCATGATTCCTTATCAAAAAAGAAACATTGATTTTCATTTCAAAAAACTACCTATATATCCAATGGTAAACTAGATATGGTTCACATAGATCTGTGCAAACCAATGACTCATAGCCATGCTAGATTTAAGTGCTTTATGCCCTTTGTTGATGATTGTTCTAGAAAAATATGGATCTTCTACTTGAAAATAAAGAATCAAGCCTTTGAAACTTTCAAGAAGTTTAAAGTGACTATTGAAAATGAATTCAATCAATAAATAATGACCCTCTTAAGAGATCATGGAGGAGAATTTATTGGTAATGAGTTTAAACATTTTGTACAAGCAAACAATATTCATCATCAAATAGCACCTCTGCATACACCAAAATAAAATATAGTTATTGAATGGAGGAATCATGCTATTATAAAAATGGTGTGATATATGATACATTATTTAGGCTTGACAAAGGCATTTTGGGAATAAGTTTCCAAAACTACCGTATATATACTCAGTAGAGTACACACTATAGTTCTTAATGGAGTAATACCACATGAAGCCTAGTCAAGGAAAAATCCTTCTATATCACATATTCATGTTTTTGGATGTCAAGAAAGTATTCACATTCGCAAACCGAAATAGACTAAGATTAATATGAAAACCAAAAAATATGTGTTTTTAGGGTATAGTGAATAAGCACTTTCCTATAGACTCATGGATCCAAAACCCAGATAAATCTACACCATTACGAATGTTCAATTCCTTGAAAATAAATAAGTTGAATTTAATTCTTAAAATTCACCTAATAAACAAATTAGTCTCATAAAAATATAGAAGATAGTGATCTCCCAGATGAATATAGTAATGATGATGGAATAATGGTGTAGCTCCACCACCCATAAAAACTAATCAATGTATGCCTAAATGGTATAAAAATAATCTCAGAGATGTAAAATTAGATGGTGTTCCAAACACATCCACCATTGGACAAAGGACCCAGAGTATGGCTCATGATGAGGTCAATTTGGCCTTAATGAGTACTTTTATTGAATCTGTCGATCCCTCTATAGTTCAAAAATCCCTATAGTTGAAACCTTCAAAATATGCCATGGATGTAGACTATAATTCACTGATGAAAAATAAAACATGGAAGCTTGTAGATTTTACATTAGGAAAGAATACAATCATATTCAAATGGATCTTCAAGATGAAGTACAATGTAGATGGTAGTCTTAACAAGCACAAGACAAGATTGGTTATGAAGGAGTATGATAAAAAATAAGGCACTGATCATGAGGATACATTTGATCCAACAATAAACATCAAAACTATTAAAGTGATGTTTTCTCTAGCTGCATATTTTGGCTAGAAATTCCATCAAATAGATGTGAAAAGTGCCTTCCTTAATAGGGACTTATTGGAAGAAATCTACATGACTCAACTAGAAGGTTTTGTCAAATCTAGAAAAAAATATAAAGTTTCTAGACTTGTTAAATCAATGTATGGTCTTAAATATGATCCCAGGGCATGGTATGGAAAATAATATAATTTTTTTATACTTGATGAGCATCTCTTGAAACATGGATTTGAAAGGATTCCATATGATCTAAATCTCTACTTCAAACAACAAGGGGGAAAGAAAGTAATTGTAGTTGTATATGTCAATGATCTAGTCATCACTAATAGTTTAGTGATGATGAATGAATCAACAAAGAAAGAACTAAACTCATCATTCAACATGATAGATCTCAAGCTTCTATAATATTTTCTTATTTTAGAATTTTGACAAAGAGAAAATTACATTTTTGTATCTTAGATCAAATATGCCAAAACAATGCTCGATAAATTTTAAATAATGGATAGCAAATAATTTTCCACACCTATGGAGACAAATATTTATTTATCTCAAGTAGATCCATCACCATAGGTAAATGTAACTCTATATGGGTAGTTGATGGGGATTCTCATTTACCTAACCTACACTAGGGCATACATCATCTATGCTGTCAGTTATCTTTCAAGGTTCATGCAAGAGCCTAAGATGAGTCACATTTTTAAGAATATAGAACACAGAGTAATATTAATGAATTAAAGACATAAATTAAATACAAAAATTAAAACACAATAGAGACATAGATTTAATGTGGTTTACCTAATATGGGCTATGTCTACATAGAAACAACTAGTCCTTCTTGTTATTCAATCTAACAAATGAAGGGGAAAACTCATAATATATCCACTACAATATTATCTTTACTCACACATAGTATGATGTCATGATTACGATGCCTTCATATCAAAGGAGGGTTATATATTAGAGCAAACATGCACAAACATCATTTCTACCATTAAATATGTGACCTGATAGTGAATGATCCATTTTAATATGAAATTACAATATTTTATAATGTTTTTTTAATAAAAATTTCTTCAAGAGTGTTGTCCCCAAAACCCCACTAAAGGGGCTCCAAAATAAGTCTTCATCCACCCTAAATGCCCATGGTGTCCTTAGTGGGGCCCATTTCCCCGCACACCCCCTATCAAGAACTGGGCATTAAAATAAGATCAGGTTCTACCATCCAACAATCTCCCACTTGGAGACTTATTATTGAAACTCCACCACTACAACTTGTGCTTGGGCTTTTATTTGAACTTTGATGTTAACATGTTTCTCATCTTCCTTGTTATCCTTGAAGACCTATTGAAGATGAAAAACTCTGCAACTTCTCTTTACTGACTTCCTTTGTTAGCATATTTACATGATTCTATCTCATATGAATATTTTTAAACTTCAATTGACTATCTTTCAAAACTAAATGAATGAAGTGATACTTGAGTTGTATATGTTTGGTTCTTTAGTGGAATGTTGAGTTATTTACTAAATGAATCACACTCTAGCTATCACTATACAACATACAATCTTTCTACTTGTATTTTAAATTTTCCATGAACCATTGCAAAAATATCATCTCTTTTCTTGCTTTGCAACATATTTTGCCTTTGTAGTTGATAAAACAACTATCTTCTATAATTTTGAAATACAACTAACTACTTTGTAACCAACCATGAATACATAACCTATGGTGCTCCTCTTTCCATATAAATTTCCAGCCATGTCTACTTTAACATATCCTTTTAAGATAAGATCTAACCCTTTGTATAAAAAATTTATATCAGTGGTCCCTCTCAAGTTCCTAATAATCCACTTGAATGTATCTGAGTGCTCTACTCTTGGATTATTAATAAACCTGCTGAAAACTCCTACTATATGAGAAATGTCTAGTCTAATGCACACCATAGCATATATTAAAGTTATAAATGTTGAAGCATACGTCACTTTAGACATGTAATTAATTTCTTCTTATGTCTTGGGACACTATTCTTTTCTTAATTTGAAGTGCCCTCCTAAAGGTCTACTCACTAGTTTTGCATCTTGCATATTGAACCTGACTAACACCTTCTTAATGTATTCTTCTCGACATAATGTCAATTTTATATTTTTATATCTCTTGTTATTATCATAGTAAGGATTTTCTTTTCATCACCCAAATCCTTCATTGAAAATGAATCTACTAGTTTTATTTTGAAATCATTTATATCATACATGTTAGAACCTGCAATGAGCATGTTATCTACATACAATAACAAGATAATATAGCTACCATTATTTAATCTCTTAATGTAAACACAATGGTCTAAATGACATCTACTATAACCTTTTTCTGTTAGTCAAATATTAAATACCACTATCTTGGATATTACCTTAGACCATACAAACTCTTCTTCAACCTGCACACCATTTTATCCTCACCTTTGACTTCATATCCCTATGGTTGCTCTATATATATTTCCTCCTTTAAGTCACCATGAAGGAACATTGTTTTCACATCTAACTATTCATGGAGCAAGTCTTCTATTGCTAAAAAACTTAAATAATTCTTATAGAAGTCATTTTAATTACCAAAGAAAATATTTCATCAAAATATATACCTTTATTTTGTATAAACCCTTTTACAATAAGTATGGAATTGTATCTCTTTTTTCGTCCATCTTATTCCTTCAACCTATAAACCTATTTATTCTACATTGCTATTTTACTTGTAGGCAACTGAGCCAAATCCCATCTTAGGTTATGTACCAAGGAGTCCATCTCCTCTTTCATGCCTTGCTCCCACTTCTTTCTAGTTTCTACTTATATAGCTTCTTCATATATTTTTGGCTCAACACCATCAGTCAATAATAAATAATAAAGTGATTGAGAGGATCGTTCAGGGAGTCTACTTACTCTAGCATATCTTATAAGTACACTTCTAGGAATTTGAAGTACTTGTTGTATTTGTTGTACATTGTAATTTTTTAGCACTTTTTTGAATTTTATTTCTAGTAATTTCATTGAGTATTGCATATTCATTATTTGTATTTTCTTGTTTCTTTCTCTGTAATTGATCTTTGTACATGACCTTCTCATTAAAGATCACATCTCTACTCCTAATGATTTTATGATTTTCAAAATTCTTAAACAGTAACCAAAATCATTAACTCCATATCCAATAAAAGCACATTTCTTTGATTTTGATTCAAGCTTGGTTCTAATTTTTTTTATCAATATGATAAATTCTTCACAACCAAAAGTATTCAAAAAGGAGTAATCTACCTTTTTACCCGTCCATGCTTCTTCTAAAACGTGACCATCCAAAGAACCAGAAGGCTCTCTATTTATTAAATAAATAAAAATATCCAAATTATTTATCCAAAACTGTAAGGGCAACCCTAGATGTAATCTCATGCTCCTTTCTTGCTCCATGATTGTCCTGTTCATCCTTTCTAACACACAATTTTATTGTTGTGTTCTTTGAACTATCTTCTCTCTATGAATACAATGGGATGAACAATAATTATCAATTTCCTTGATGTAGTATTCACCTCAATTGTTTGATGTAACACACATCAAATTATTTCATGTCTCATTCTCAACCAAAGATTTTCATTTCTTAAAAGGATCAAAAACATCAATTTTTTTTCATATGCAATAAACCCAAAATTTTCTAGTTGCATCATCAATAAAAGTAACATAATAAAAAGATCCAGTAAAGGATGATACCTAAGCCAGTCCCCATACATCTGTATACACAAGACCTAATTTTTCATCCTTCTTTGTCTTTCCAACTCTAATAAATATGAATCTCTTCTATTTTTCATACACATTGCTCACAAAAATTTTAATCCACCTTCTTCAAATCTAGAAACAAATTCTTTGAGTGAAGAATTACATCCATTTCTCACTCATGTGCCCAAGTCTATGGTGTTATAATTTTGTATCCTCTTATGTTTAATCTAAATCAATAGAAGAGTTAACATTAACATTAGATAAATATAATGTACCTACCTTCTCTCCTTTTTCTATTATCAATAATTTTTAAGTGACCTTTCACGAATTTTTTACAAAGTAATTGTGTAGTCCTCACTTCATAACGATCCCACTGAAATTAAATTCTTTCTCAACTCATGAACATGTCTCACATATTTCAAAAACTATTTTTTTTATTCCATAATTTTATATGTATCTTACCCTTTCTTACAATTTTAGAGGGTTCACCATCACCCAAATAAACCTATTCAAAATCACCTTGAACACAGTCTTAAAAATATTTATAATGGGGTGTAGCATGAAATGAATCCCCTGAATCTAACACTAAAAAATAAATAATATTATATAAATAAAATATTAAATCATCTTGTAACACATGACCTACTATATTTTCTTTTTAATTTTTATCTTGTTGTCCATCTCCTTGTTTTTCTTTTCAGAAAACAACAATCTTTCTTTAAACGTACTTTATTCTTGAAAATATAGCACAACAATGTTCCTCTAGATTTGGATCTACCCTTCTTAGACTTATGATAATTCCCTAGTCCCTTTCCTCTATTTTTTGTCTTCCGTTATACTCCATAGTCAAAGCATTATCTAATTTCTCACCTATGCTATTTCATTGCATTTCCTCACTAATAATAACACCAATAACATCATCAAACTTTAAAGTGTTTGAAATAGAGATATAATTACTCACAACCATGACCAAGCCATTCCAACTTTTTGACAATGAGCATAGAATCATAAGAGCCCTAACCTCATCATCAAAATTTACTTGTATAGAGTTTAACTGATTTGTGACCATGTTAAATTCATTTAAATGATCAACAACAAACCCACTTTTTGACATTTATAGACTAAATAAATGCTTCATAATAAATACCTTGTTGGAGGCTGAGGGTTTTTCATACACTCTAGCCAATGCCTTTATCACATCCATTGTTGTCTTTTATTTTAAAATATTTAAGACCGCCAATGCTAGTGGGCACAATCATATTACTCTTAATGCCTTTCTATCAAGAACCTCCCAATCTTCATCCTTCATAGTTGTCAACTTCTTTACTATTTCATTCAATGATAGGAAAAAATCCTTATAATATAAATAGTCCTCAATTTATATCTTCTATAGCTGGTAGTTTTAGCCATTGTGTTTCTCAACCTTAAACTTTAATTCTTTTATTATTGATCACATCCAAAGTAGGAACCCTATTTTTCTACTTGTTTATCTACGAAATAGACCTTCGACTCTAATACGAATTGGTAAAAATATAAAATATAGAGAAATATTAATGATTTAAATATGTAAATAAAATATAAAAAATATAACTCAATAGAGACTTAAATTTAACATGGTTCATCCAATATGGGATACATCCACATAAAAACAATCAGTCTTTATTATTCAGTCCAAAAAATAAAATAAAAAACTTGTAATACATCTACTATAATATCCTCTTCACCCACACATGGTAGGTCATCATAATTAAAATACCCTAATATCAAAGGAGGGTTACATATTTGGAAAAAAATGCACAAACATAATTTTTACCATTAGATCTATGACCTAGTAATGAATGGCCTAGATTTAATATGAAATTATAATATTTTATAATGTAATTTTAACAAAACTTTTCTTTGGGGGTGTTGCTCCCCCACACCGCCCTATTTGGAACTAAGCATTAAAAAAAGATTAGGCTCCACCATCTAACACACTATAAAGCAACAAAAAAAGTATTGAAGTACATCAAAAGAACTATGGATATTATCCTAGAATACAAGAATAATGATAACATTTTCTTGGCAAGATACTCAGACTCAGATCATGTAGGGAACATTGATGATAGGAAATCCACTTCAAGATTTGTATTATTTTTGAGATCTAGACCAATATCATGGGGGATTAATAATACAAATTATATTTTAATATCCTCCATAAAATCAAAATGTCACATTATAGGATGAGTTGTCTATGAAGTGATTTAGAGTAGATATATAATTTAAGTATTTGGGTTACCACAAGATCAAACAACAATTTTTAGTTTAGAAAATAAAGGATTAGTGAATCTTGTTCTTAATCCATTGTTTCATAAACACACTAAACAAAATAGTTTGCAAGTTCATTTGATCGTGAACATGTTTAGAATAACAACATCCAGCTCTAGTATTTCTTGATAGATCAACAATGTGCAAATGTTTTTACCAAAGCACTTATGCAAAAAAAACATGAAGCATTTTGAGAATTTCTCTTATGTTCACTTAAAACAATGGTAAATTAAGGGGGGAAATCTTAGCTTCGTTAGTTCACAATAAGAAAGTAAATGAGTAATATTAAATTACTCATAGTATATTGTGATACAGTCATTTACCTTAGTTGTTAGGTTAATTTGGGTAAAAAAATATTTTATTTAATATTTAATAGATACATTTTTGATATAATAATCCATTTTTAATTGTTATTACTCACTATGATTTTAGGAGTATGGTTATTGTAACCATTGCTCTATTACAAGCATGCTTCTATGTATAAATTAGAAGCTATTGTAATTATTTTTTTAGTTAAATAGAATTGAAATAATTCATATTGATTCATTCTCAAAATACCATCCTATCCAACTATAATAAAATCACCATCCTCAAATAATTCCATAGCCTATACCATTATGCCATACCTTTCCTACTGACCAGACTTATTTTTACCCTCCTTACATAACCCTTTTGACCCTAGTTCTGTTTGTTCTTCTAACACCTTTAGTGAAGGGATTTCATTCAAGTTTCACTAGTTTTATAATTATGTGTTCAAATGGAAATATATGATAGTAGTTTGATAGTAGATCTATCAATTACATATTTCATTTATGCTTAACTGGTGTTACTTATTATAAACACCATTGGGAAAATTAGATTTTACTTGGTGTTACTAATTATAACCACTTATGAATAAATTAGTATCACTTACCTATGTCATTGTTTCCTAATTATAACTGCCTATGGGAAAATTAGGAATAATACCTTTTACCATGCATTGTCACATCATCTTGCCATTACTATTATCATTTTCCCTTCCATTTCCCTAAATTTGAGAGCTTGTCATTACTGGGTCAGATCTCATCACCTTTTATGTTGGTAGTACTATAATAACTTAGAGTCCTAATGGGACTATGAAGGTCATGCTTGATTCGTATTGCAGTTAGCCTTAGTTACTACCTAAGCCAATAGTCTCACCATTTTGTGAACAACCTAAGCCAATGATCTCATCATTATGAGTGTGGTAACATGTCAATATATAATGAGTTAATATACCTCAAAAATTACAAAAAAATTCAAAACATTACAAAATCTTAAAATTTTGAAACTCAGCTTACCATCTCTTAGAGAGATATAAAGCCTCAAAATCCAAAAATAGTTGTGTCATTTAAACCTATTTAGTCATCCTCAATCTACCATATTGGGTAAAATTAATTGTTAGTTCTATTCCATTCCAATGCCATTAGGGGTGTGATTTTCACTTTGCATGTATCCTTGATTAGGGGTACCACTATTTATCCTTCCATTGAGTCTTCATGTGTAGCTATTGACTTGGTTGATAATAGGATGATTTATGTTATTTCTACTTTCAATATTTTTTTAATCTATTTAATTCATTTATTTTTTGTTTATTTCTTTTTCTATTTGTTTCCTTTCATTGTTGTGTCTTGAGTAAGTCTATATGCATCTATTTGGTGATTTCTTATGTGTTATTTTTGACTCTATCCATATTCATACATCAAAATTGTTAGGATGGTTTTTATCATTTGTGTATTATTTTTAATCATTTATTGGATTAGAATCTAGTCTTTATGCACATTATAGCTCAGTCATAATGATGATTTATATAATGATGTATACTATTCCATTATAATAAAAAAATCATCTTAGGAAATCATACAAGCAATGGTGCCATAAGATTTTATATTCACAGTTTGAAATATCAATGAATTCCATAAACCCCATAACATATTATAATTTCCACATGCTATGGTTCTATTTGTTCTAGAATAATCTATTAATTACTAATGGTTAATAAACCATCACACAATTTAATAATCATGTGTTATGGATACCATTAGAGGTCTAATTAAAAAAAATTATATCACAAGGAGACTTTCATATTTTAGTTCAAGCTAGATTAACTCAATCTAGTGGAATTTAGACATATTCTTTACAGATCTTACTTAGGTATGCAAAATATTTGATGCATTGTTAGACACTTCTCATTAGGTTATGATGCGCGTTGTTAACTATATTTCAAGTAAGAAGTCACCATCATATTTAGCTATATATGTGGACATATACATTATCTTAGTTGTATTTAATAAGTTAAATGAAGTTACATGGTTGATTAGAATGCTACGAATATGAATTTAGAAATGCCATGGCATATGGATCCAGATTAGAGACATATCTAAATGGTGATTACATAGATTAATTAAGATGTATTTTACTTGTTAATTTATAGGTAGGAGATATATATGGGGAATACAGTTTCATGCTTCATGCAAAACAAACCCAAATTTCTGTTTAAATTGAACTATATGCTCAAGGTTATTATTTCTCTTCAAACTAAAATATAGGATTATGGACATTAAATTTATTGACTAGCATGGTATTGTGGTTTATAATGTTAATAGGAAGATGAAAACATATGTATATGCAGTCTAAAATATAACAATTATTCCACAATAACCCAATATGTACATAAATTGATGCAATCATTCAACCAAATATCTTCAAAAGGTAAAGATATATGGATTAATTTCCTCCTTGTATTTATCTTCAAACCAAAATATAAGATTATGGATGTTCAAGTTTCTAACCAACATGGTATTGTGGTTTATGATTTCCAATAGTATAATGCAAAAATATACATACATAGTTTAAAATAAAACAAATAATTACACAACAACTGAATATGTGCACAAATTGATGCATTCATTCAACCAAATATCTTTGAAAGGTAAAGATAGATGGACAAATTTACTCTTAAAAATTAAATGATGGAAATAGATATTCCATACCATAATGTTTAATTTTACATAACCATGTTTGAACTGAAGACAATCGAAGAGCGAAGGAATAAAATAGCACATTAACATGGATTTCTAATTTTATTTGTGACTCCGAAAGACTCTTATTGCAAACACTACTCACCTACCCATTTACATACCAATTAATTCTATAATAGTCACTACAAATACTTTGGAAAGGAAAGTCCCTCTTCAAGGTAAATCCATGTTCTCTACGTCTCAAGTCTTATCTCCAAAACACATAATCCTTGTAGTGGATCCACTAAGCATTACCTCCTCCTCCAAGGTCACCATCATCGCATGGATACCAAATATAATTTTTAGAAACATTTACAAATATAATGAAACTTTATAAAAAGTGAAAATGGATGAGGATATCTTGAAGGTGATTTTAGAAACAAGGAAAATAGTATCACTAGGGGACTTGGTGGCACAAAATTCATTCCATTGTCATCAATTATCTTCACTTCCAATACAAAACATATTATTACTTATTACACTTCACCATACACTTTTTATTCATTCATCATCAAGAACCCTATCTCTACTACTTCCCTGGTATATTGAACTTCTTCCATGTTAGTTATTAATGCCACCCCTCTCACTACTACTTACATAGCCTTAATACGAGAGGAAGAAGACTAGAAACAAAAATATCAATTGGCCAAGTTTGAGAGATAGGAAATGATGATCATTTGATGAGCCCAAAATTATATTTCCATTTGAACAAGTATCTAAGATTATCAAAATAGTTATAATAAGGAAGGTGATGAAAGGTAAAAATCTCACATTCTATGAGATAGAAGGAAAATTATTTTTCTGAAAAAAGGAAATAAAAGAGGGTGGGAGATGTCCCAAAGTTTAAACAAGACCTGGTATTGGTAATTTTCATTATTAGGAAAGTAGTTAAGATCCTTGTTAAATAACTAACTTATCAGATGCATTAGTTAGAAAATCAAACTAGGGTTGTAGTCCCTGACAATATTATTGTTGATGTTGATATAACCCTAGATTCACCATATAGGTTGTTATTCATTACTTATGAGGGTAGAGATAAGTCCATGATTTTGAGGTAAACTGTATCATTGCACCATGATAAGATTATACAACTATAATTGAGATTGCTTATTCTAGCCAAATAAGTCAATCAAGGATCGTGATCTCACCTTGAGATAATTCCTTCAGTGGATATAAATTTAGTGTAGAGTTAACATATGAGACAGTTGCTTCGATACATATTAATTTAATGTAGATTTGACATGAATATGTAATTTTAGTATTGGCATAATGAAATGTATTCAATACTTCATTTATTGATAATGATATAGATAAAATTTTGGAATTACTCAAACAACCCAAGATAAATGCTATTTTTTTATGCCTAACAGATAATTGGCCCCATACACACACTTCACTACCCAACTTATCCATTTCATAATAATATTTAAATGGAATATCGTGTGGGAAAATGAAGGGAGTATAAGTGTTGTGATGAAATTTGTTACATATTCTAAGGAAAATGAAGGGAGTATAAGTGTTGTGATTTACTTTGTTACATATGCTAAGGAAAAAGTTGAAAGGCAAATTACAATAAAATAAATTTTGCATAATCCAATTGAAAATAATGAAGTGTTGCTAAGGAAAGCAAAGGTGATATGTAGGACACCCATATTGGATACAAGTAAAGCTGATAAATAGTTTGTTGAAGTGTCCCTTGATATAAGGAGTCAACTTTTTCTAATTAACACCAACCAACTCCTAGTATTTCATTAACACCTACCACCATATAATCCCTAGTTACTTTAGAGACTCCTTGACAACCTTATAAATTTGGTAATCCTTCTAGAAATGTTTCAAATTAGTTATCTTTATAGTATATTTTATATTTGAATGAATTTTTTAGTGATTTATTATGATGCTTCCATTTTAGTTTATTTCTACTTTGTATTTTAGCCTCTCAAAAGGAAAAGGATATTTTCAACATAAATAGAAGCTATGGAATTATTATTGAAGTCCATATGTGCTTTATTTTTGTTCTCTTTCTCAATTATATGGTACACATTATTGATTTTAATTGATCAAATTAAATTATAATATTGGTGAATGTTTACAAATTTTGAAAATTTATATTAAGTCAATAACTGTTATGATTATTTTGTATAATTAAGCTTTGATTCAACTATATTTTATGATTAAATGTGTGTCATGAATTTTATTATAAAGTAAATATATTTTCAAATCTATGTTATGAAATTTATTTTGTAAATAATTTATATGGAATGGTTTGAGTTGATACTATAATAGGTTAGGCATAATTTTAAACTGCATAACCAATCGCACAAATGTGATTTGTTTTAAGGAGTTTGTTCATGCTAACATAAACCTTTTTTTTCTCTCTTCTTCCTTACCCTATGTTCCCTTTATTGATTTACTTTATTATACCTACATCACTTGATCCTAATTTCACATGTTAGTAGGTTTATCATAGGTTTTAGTGAGAGAAGTCATTTAAGCATCATAACAACCTAATATACCAAAAAAATACAAATTTTTAAAGGTGACAAATTATTATATTGCTCCCATTATTTTCCCACCTTGTGGTTATTTTAAAACCAAATACCTACAACTCATGCCTTTGATTACTTATTCATTTATCCTAAAAATAGATGGATTTATCCCTGTATTAACTAAAATGTGATTATATATGATAAAGTAGTTTTGTACACTAGATAAATATCAATTATGTCTAAACCCTTTAGTTGATACTAACATATGTCAAGATCACTTAATCATTCACACAATTGAGTTATACTAACATATTATTTATTTTTTCCAAATAATTCATAATATTAATCTTATTTTAAATATCAAGCATTCAAATTACATCCCCAAAATAATAGTTGTTAATCTATAAGCGAGATCAATCCATGTAATCACATTTAACATATTGCATTATTATTCAAATACAAGATTACATAAGGGAGAGATATACATTGGTTTTATGTTATCTTAATAGTATATATTTATGCAGGTAGAGACCCTTGGTAAAGTAGTATTTGAGGTCAAATCAAATTCAATTGATCCCACTAACCCCCATATTTCAAGGTGACATGCCCAAGTTGGAAGACCTAGAGTTTTGATAAAAAATACTAATGTCCAGAACCTATGTGCATGATCTGAGTTGAAAATATGAAAGGTGATAATGAAACCTAAAATTCATAGTTGGTAGTTTCATAAAATTACTTGTATTGCTTACTAGACAAAAGTGTTGAATTTAGGAAAAAATAATTGGTAGTAGTGTGCAAATCTTGACAGTAATGTCCAAATTGACAAAAATAAAATATTTAGAATCTTATGATCACTACAGAGCATTGTCTCATCTTTTCATGTACTTTCATCTTCCAAATCAGCCTCTATCTCAGTAAATAAGATAAGGTTACTTTTATAATAGCTTAGCCATTTATCCTGATTAGGCTATTCTCTCCCTATCACATCCAGAAATGGTTAAATATTTGGTAAACAATACTTAGCTTATTTATTGATTTTCATGCGGATATGGAAGATGCAGTTAAAGGTGAAGACAAGATGATACGTTGAACTAATTCATGGGATTATAAATATTTGCTCTATGTCTACCTATAAACTATCAATGATATTTGGATACTATCATCAACGCTTTTGTCCTTAATATGATATTTTTATATTATAGAGTATAGATAATTTTACAAAGTGACCAAATGTACCTATTAGGGTTCACTACCACCTTGCAACTTGTCAACTTAGATCACACACATAATTTATATATACTAGTATATTTTTCAAAAACCTAAGTCTTCCATCTTGGGCATGTCACCTCGAAAAGTAATGGTTAATCGGATCAAGTAAAGTTGTCCTAACATCAAAGATCCCTCTATCAATAATCACTACCTACAAATTCATATACTATGAATAGGGTCTCAAATTGATCTATTTATCCCTCTTATGTGAGCTTGTGTTTGAAAAATTATGCAATATTTTATATGCAAGTGCATTTAGTGATCTAGCTTTTAACTTGACAAATACTACTCATGGGATGCACTTTTAATTCTTGTAACATGTAATAAGGTGTCTCATATGACTGATTTAGAAATAAGAAGGAATAGGGAAGTAAAACTCAATTGTGTGAACTTTATTTTCCTTTATCCCTCTCTCCCATTCTCTTTTTCTCAATTCTAGTTAGAGATAATGTAACCACTCTCCCCCTATCTCTATTTCTTAGTATCACTCACATTCAAGAGAATGGGGGAGAAAGTGAGAGATAAGGGGGGAGACAAGGAGAGAATATTTGTTTAATGCCTATATTTGTCTCTCTCATATTTAATTAATTAAGGAGATGAAAAAATAAAAGTTGTGTTCTCTCTATCTCTCACATACATTCAATAAAGAGAGGGAGGGAGATAAATCTTTTTCGACCTTTATGTCTCTCTTCCTTCATCCTTACAAATGCCTCTCTCTCTCTCTCTCTCTCTCTCTCTCTCTCTCTCTCTCTCTCTCTCTCTCTCTCTCTCTCTCTCTCTCTCTCTCTCTCTCTCTCTCTCTCTCTCTCTCTCTCTCTCCTTTGAATTAGTGAGAGAGAATTAAAAGATAAGGAAATAATAATTGCTCTATATCTCTCATAAAATTTTCTAATTTTAATATATTTTAATTGTAAATTGAATTTTTATCATTATTACATATATTTTCATCATTTTTTAATTTTGTTTTGTACAATTTAAAATTTATAATATGTTTAATAGTTGAATTCAACATAAGATTGAATTGACAAAGAGATTTCAAGAGTGATTATGGGGTTCACTAGCTGGTATATCTCCCCATATCTCCCACATACATTCCTCACCATTTCCCACCCCTAACAAGGCATTTATTAGCACCTAACATTAATGTATAAATGAACATGTCTTATTTATGTCTCAATCATGTGGTTTTACCTATCCTTTATAGGGTTTGTCCGCTACATTTTATATTATACGAGCCATCTCTCTACCTCACATGAAAATTGACACTATAAATGAAATATGAGGGATGATAATGGTCCCAATCCCTCTCCCTATCATCTCCTCTTATAACCACATAAATTTATATGGAAATTACATCTATGGAAAAATGGAAGGTATGCAAATTAATTATATATATATATATATATATATATATATATATATATATATATATATATAATGTTTAGGAATGTAAGGCCTAGTGCCATAATGAAAAAGGTTGAATTAGCATATATTTATGCTTTTTATGTTTTCCACTTAAGTGGAAGTCTAGGTTGATCGAATAAATTACTAGTGCATTTACTCCCATTATGGATGAGAGTTAGGCTTATTTTATTTTATTTTTAAAATATTTATGCTACTTGATTATTTATTATGTTGTGTTTTGTATTAAAATATTCATATAGTTTAAGATTTTTTGATATTGACAATTTTTCTTTTTTCAATAATGTAGTGGGAAAAAGTTTCTTAAGACGAGACAAGGAAAAAGTAAAGAAGCATCTGAAACTAAATTTTCACATTTAGTATGGAAAAATAATGGGAAGTAGGTTTAGTTTTTATTTTTTATTTTATTTTTTTTACGTAATCAGATTTTATTTATTATATTTTACCATATTTTTTTAAACCAATTAAACTTTTGATCTTCTTGTATATTTTCAAATTATACATTTTATTTTTTAAGTTGAATTTGTTAAATTTGTAAGCTTCAACCCTCTGAAGAAGCTCATTGTCTATTATTATAGTATTGATCATTTCAGTGAAATAAGCTAGAAAACCCAAGCACTATATTATTGAATCCAGTAAGATAGCCACCAAACTCATGAGGGCCATGGGATTAAAGGAACATGAAATAAATGATTAAGTATGATGGTCATAATTATTTTCAACTAATAAATGTTTTAATTTATTTTATTTAATAATAGTTTAATTAATTAATGTATTGTTATTCTTTAACATGTGAACGATTACAAATAATTGATACAATTTTATAAAATTGAAAAATATTCATCTTTTTATATATGCTGAAATACCAAGTAATGAAAGTTAAGAAAATAAGGACATTTTAAAAATTGAATATATATATATATATATATATATATGATACTGTTTATAATTATTTATATGTGTTTTTAAATGTAAGAGAAACGCAAAATCAAAACTAATGCGGAGTGAAAGAGCACTTAAAATTATACATGATGGGATAGGGAGTTTTGGGCTCTACATGGGTCTCAACCATCTCGTGAGGGTGTTTACTTTGTGGGTATTGATGATGATGGTAGTGAGGTTGGGGATTGGGGAGATGCCAATGAAAGTGGTGGTGGTTGGGATAATTTTAATGCTATTGGATGAGATGATATACATGACAATAGTGATCTTGTTGTGTTTGGATAAATATGGTTGATATTTATGGGTTTTTTACAATTATAGTATTATGACTTCTGCTTTGTTATTGTATTTATTATTTATTAGCAAATTTAATTTATTATTTTATAGTTATGTTGTTTTATATATATATATATATATATATATATATATATATATATAAAACAACATAACTATAAAATAATAAATTAAATTTGCTAATAAATAATAAATACAATAACAAAGCAGAAGTCATAATACTATAATTGTAAAAAACCCATATATATATATATATATATATATATATATATAATTTACTTATTAAAAAGAAATTGAATGCATTATCAATTATTTTTAATTTACTAGTTAAAATAATATTAAAATATATTAATAAATTAGTAATTAACATCAAAACAATATTAATTAATTATAAATTATTTATTTTTTTAAAATAGATTCAAATTAAATTCAAATTTAAAATTAATTTAATAATAAAATAAAATTTAGATTGAGGATGGGTTTTTCTAATTGATTTGGAAATGAATATGTATATTTAATTTAGAAAGAAAAAGCTAAATAAACCTATGTAATAAAATGTAAAGTTGAATTGCAGACATTCATCAAATTCAACTTGAAAATAGATTCTTAAAATCGTTTTAAAGAGAAATTAATTTGTCCCTAGATTGACTTTAGAATTTATCCCTAAATTAAATTTAGAGGTCATCTCTAAGTTGATGTTCGGTCGTTTGTGTAGAAAGTGTAATATAAGTAAGGATTTAGTGAGAGACTAAAAGATCTACCCATCAATAAACCTAACACTAGATATGAAATTTGGATATCAAAATTAGCTTTTCTCTTGACTTAACATGGTCTCCAAAGTAGCTTTCACTTGTCAAATCAAATGCATCTTTAATCATCCTAAATTTTATGCTTAAATTAAATGATCTACTTTTTGTTTCTATTATGTTTTCTCCATAGGATAATTTTGAATGTTATATTTGGTCAACATATATTGCATAAGGTATGACTCGCCTTTGCCTCAATGCCAACGTTCACGTTATTTGATGCGCTAGGCAATACTTACTTTCACGTTAAGCACTTTGTCGTTATTTTTCGGGAATACAAATTCAATGATAGAATATTATTTAAAACATTTCATAGAATATGAATAATCCATGCCATAGATTGGTTCTATGGTCTTTACAATGCTTTTTTAAATATATGTTTAGATTGGGAAATTGTAATTTTCATTGAAAAATATATTTTTATTAATAAAATAAAATAAAATATATTATATTTTATTTATTAAAAAAATTATTATTATATATAAATAATGTGAGACAATATGATATTTTAATGTGATTTCAATCCATTTATTAAAGATAATATGATTTTTTATGATAATATTTTTTGATTTAAGGTTACTGTGCACATTGAAATTATTAGCCAACACATCTAATGAAATAATAGAAATGTATTTATTATCTCTTTTTTTCATTTGAATAAAAATTATTTTTCATATTTATTAATATTTTTACTTGAATAATATTTCATTAAAAATTGATCTTTTATATGATATGTTTTTCATCATACTAGTAGCACTCCTATTTTTAACTCTTTAAATAATGACACTTCTATTTCTAAATTTCGAAAGAGTACATATTTTTCATGAGATATATAAAAATATGACTCTTACAACACATATAGAGCTTTATCATAGTGGTTCACTTCATTATCATAAATTCAATGATTCTCCAAATCTAATATCGATTAAATTGTTTTATTTGATATTTTTTTTATTTCTTCTAATTCATTATTTAAAATTTTCTCCAAAATCATTTAGACAATATAAAATTTTACTATCATAAAATATGTAAATATTAGACTAAAAATAATATAATTTTAAAAATAAAATACTAAATCTTATTAAAAGAAATAGAATTAACATTCACTTACATCGATACCAAGAATTATCCTAAAAAGGATACAACTATTTTATTTAATGATCCATCTCCTAGACAAAAATTTACTGAAGAGAAGTAGCCTAAGGAAGAATTACATAAAATATACTTTCCAAAGAAATAAATGAATAATAAAGAATCTGCTAAGAAAAAAATTGTTGAGAATAATGGTGATCCAAAAAAGGTTTCCAATATATTAAGTAATACATATGTTTCAACCACATAAAATAAAAACAAATCCAACAATATCAAAGTTGATAACACTCAAAATATTATCATATGTAACATCAATTTTATTATATTTATTGGATATGATACTTAACATTTCAATAATATTTATTTTTCAACAAGTGCAAAAAGAAAGGAGGGGGCGGGGATGGAGGAATTCAACCTCCCATATCTATTGGTCCTAAGATATATCTTTCTATTTTTCATGTGGAGTATTTTTTTTAAAGTACTATGTTATATTAGGAACCAATTGGATAAAACCAATCGATTTGATCTTAGATAAGACTCGTGATCTATTAATTTTGATTTCTAAAGTCATACTATTTCTAATTAAAAATATATAAAAATTTAAAACTGAATAAAAACAACACATAGTGGAGAAGGTTAAATCTCAAAAGTGGGTACCCAAATAATCACCCAATAGTGATGACACAATAAAGTAACTAGAAGAAATTGGTCATCATCACTAAGATTTTTATCTCGTGTATAATTTATTTATTATAGTGACAATTCAATGTACTATATTTGATAATGCATCATTTTTTGATACAAAAATTTGGATGTATGGTTAATATATGGTAATTTGATAATTTAAGTAGTCCATTTGTGATTATATTGTTTGATAATGTTATCATCTATTTATTATGGGATTAAATGTATATATATTTTCATATAAGTTATACATTTCATTTTATTAATTTTATTGTATGTTTATTTTATAATATTATGACAAAAAATTTAAATTAGTAGTTGTCTCGAGGCTGCAAGGAACACTAGAAGGAATCATAAATATTGTCACAAGAATGTGGCATGATGTGATTTGACATCGAGTTTTAGTGGGGTAGTTCGGAAACTAATATCTAATTCATCAAATATGAAAGCTACATATGGTTTGAGAATGATATAACTACACAAACAACCTACTCTCTGTTTTTTCTATGTGTTTTTATTACATGGAACCCATTCATTAGTCCATCTTGTCCATTGTTTCTTACAAGCATATTTGACACTAGCTTTTCATGTAGACAAATTTAAATAGCTCAATATGCAAATGAAGTGTTAGTTTATCATGATAAAATGAATTGTATTTATACATAGTTACAAATAAGATATATAAAACTATAAAACAACTTAGAAAAAAAAATGATCAAAGTCTTTTCTTTTGTAAAATTACATTTGATAAATGTATAGAATGTTATATTAAAATTAGAACTAATACAAATGAAGTGGAAAAGATAGTAATCTCTGTATTTTTTCCTTTTATTTCCTTACATTTACATATTCAGAATATTTCATTCTTGCAAATTGTTCAAATGTAAAAGAAGGGGAGATACATATGTCATAAAGGGAGCACACTCTCAATATAACAATGAAGGTCAAGCCATGATGATCTACATTTCTAATATCAATTGTTGAGATTTCAAGATTCATTCCTTGTGATTTATATATGGTTAGGTCCCATGACATTTTCATAGGTGATTATTTGTGATTGCCTCGAGTAATAGGACAAATTGGAATATGCAAAAGATTGCTACTATCCCATGGTAGTCTAAAGTATTTTTTGAATGCAAAAACTATATACATAGGTAAACATTTGGCTTAGAGTCTATACCATAAACAATGTGAACAAATTATTCAATTTTTCCATTAACCATTCCTAATTTCACTCATAGATTTGTTGTTAGCATGATTTTTGTCCCTTGTATAGAAGTATGATTGATTCAAGTTGACTATTGTTTTGGTGAGATGTTTATGTAGCTCTGCTTTATTCAGCTGTATAGATTACAAATGCAACATTTAAGGATTTTAACATTTTTTATTATGCATTTTTTTTCAAATATGTTAGTTGCATACAAGTCTATTAATTGTTTAAATGATGATATTCTGCATACATGAATGATGATATCCTTGACATGAGAGTAGACCAATATTTTTTTTATAGGATTTACATTTTTGATAGCTGATTGTAAATTTTTGAAGTCCAGCTCATGCTCTATGCATTCTTGTTGGTGAAAAATTGTTTCCAATGTCATGACTTTATCAAATGTGTCCCATAGCATATGACCGAAAGACCTACTTGCATATATTGGAATGCCATTTATAGGTGGAAATGTTCTGAAATCCCCAACAATTATTATTGATTAATAATTTGTGTCTTTGTTGTTTTGGTATGGAAAGGCTTCATGCATTTGATTATTTATATTACTAAGCATCTTTAGGCTTATTACACTCGTTTCATCTATGAGTACATATTCAATGTATCTCATTTTCTCTTGAAATTTTTTTTAATGCATGCCCATCAAGTGGTTACTTTTTTTGGATAAGAATGTGAAGGGTTGAATGTAACTTTGATGCATTGATGTTAAATGTTGCAACACCAATTATAGCTAATAGAATTAGGGAATAATCACCTATAAAAACAACCAAATCTAAGTATTTATTGATGACACTTATAAGGAAAGATTTACCTATACCTATGACTCCTTGTATAATCATGTGGAGGTGGATGGCTATTTTTTTATTATCAAAAGTTATTATAAAATGTCCAATTTTAGGACAAAAAAATTCAATTCATAATAAAATGACAAAATTTAATTGGATGCAACTTACACAATTTATTAATGAATTAATGCTAATGATAAGATAATAAAATAATCATAAACTCTATCAATATATTAAATATGCTAAATTTTTTTGACAAACATACATTATAATTGGTTGGACACATTTTTCTAGATAAATAAATCATAACATGTGATAATTTTAATGCCATACCTTACGGCAATAATGAAACAAAGCTATAGTCATATGTTACCAAAAGTTATTAACAAAGATACAATTATATACTACCAAAAGTAGTTATAAAAAATATGCAGTTACAAATCAATAAACATTTTTAAAAACTGAATTTATAAAAAAAAATTGGCAAGATTTAGTTAAACAAAGCTTTTACCGCTTACTTGTGGTTAACCCTAACAAGAAAAATAATAAAATACTCGTGGCCTTCATGAAGCAGAACATTATCAATTTACAATTTATATCCTATTTTAATTGGCTGCCATGGTTGCGTTGAATACACATGGCATACATGAATCATTTGAAAATTGTTAATTGCTAATTTATAGCCTATTCTAATTGGATGCCATGGTTGCATTGAAAAAAGAAAACGCCATTAGTCTAAACAATAGTGCATGCCTAAAAGCAGGTACTAATAACCGTGCTGACAAACAAAGAATACACTGGCAACATTACTGATATATTGTTGATGATAATAACGTCACTCTTCATATCTTCTTACAACTTAAATAATTGTGTCTTTGTTTTTCCATCTGCTTACAACTTACATAATAATAAAATAATTATATTATTGAATTTTGTGGCACATATAGGTTTTTTTTTTTTTTTAAAGAATTTTCATTTTTGAAATATTTTAATTGTTGAATTTAAATAAAATTTAATTTAATAATATAATTAAAAAATTTTGTAAAAGTTTTTAATTCTTTAATTTAAAATTAAATTTAATAATATATTCATAATTATTTATGAAAACTTTTTAATTTTTCATATTTTTGATATTTTTGATAAATAAAATTGAGTAGAATATTAAACATGTAAATGTAAGACAAATTAATGATTTATTGTAATTTCTCTTAAAGAAGGTTTTAGCTTACTTAACATAGAACATGTTATATTAGCATAGTGGAATTTGATCTATGATCAATTAAATTGTAAATGTAAGTTCACAACAAAACATCAAATTAATTTAAAATATATTAAAAGATATTTGAATGGGATTTTTTTAAATATTATAATGTATTAAGTTTATATATAAGGAGGGACTAAAAGTACTAATATTTGTTAAGGCATTTATAATTTATTGAATTTATTATAGCCTCTTTTAAGAGAATTTTTTAGCTTCCCCTTTACTTATTAGTTGAACATGTCATATTTTCATTGAAGATGTTTGGCAACAAAGTTTAAATTTGATGGTCGATTTTACATATCATAATTTTTTTTTAATGATGATTAAATGTTCACCAATATTATTAAAATATTAATATAATTTCCAAGAAAAAAAACTCTATATTATAATTATTACAACCATCAAATTTATATAATACTTAGAAAAATACATACTTTTTTTATTTTGATTATTATTTTTAATTTTATTATATATTATTATTTTATTAATATAATGTTACCTAATCAATAAATTATAAATGATATTACTAAGATTTAAATTGAAATTAATTAACTTGTAAATGTCCGTAAATTTATTAATAAAATTTGAACTTGCATCAATTAAACTTACATAAAAATAACAAATACAAATGTTAATAAATTATTTGACAAATTTTTATATTATTATAAATTTTTAAAATGAATTTTTGAAGTTACCAAATTTAGAAGATATTATTTAAAAAATAAAAAGTCTTGCAAATAAAGCTTATGCAAACTAACTTATCCACCCTCGAAAAAAAAAAAAAAAGACAGAAAGAAAAATGTTGAGATATTAAAGAATATGTGCACCTGGAAGGCAGGGCACAGGGTCAAATCCTGCAGGGGGTAGGGATTGCACGCCTCATATTCGTAGCACAGTAAAGTGCCTCCCCACGATGGGAGTATGAGGTGGTCTCATATGCTGGACATGCCTTGTAAACCATAACCAAGACATTAATTGACATAGTGGACCTTAAAACATATATTATTATTATTTATTGATGATAAAATTTTAAAAAAAAAGGTATACTGCATTAAATCATAAGCAAGTCGATGCCGCAACTGCGCCTTGGTTCCCGCCCATGGTATTTTCAAATACAACTCCCTCCAGATCAGTTACAGGTAGGGAGGATGATGCGCAACAGAAAGAAGATAGTCAACACAAATATAGACCCGAGAAGCGCAGGCTGAGGGACGCGCAGGTCATACGGGAGAATGACGGATGAAATCAGACCCGCGGGTAGAAAAATGCGCTGGTGCCATGGGATATATGTGCTTCAAATGGTAAATCGGCTACAGCAATTTTGAAGGGTAATACGACCACTCTGCAAACAAAGGAAATAGGGGTGATACAAAATGCGATGGCATATCTGAAAGGTGCGGCAGATGAGGTCATGGTTTCAGCTGGTGATTTTGGAGTCGCCCTTCACTCTGGAATGTGACCCCAGCTAAGCAGAGTGTGGCACAAGTTCTGAGGATCTCCTACATTGAGGCCATTCTTCCTTGAAGAAGGGTGTGGATCTGGCTATGGACAAAAATCTAGGGTCAAAGAAGGGGAGAGTGTTGAGTGTAATTCACATGCTGAAGCAGTTGCTAAAAATAGGCAAAAGGGATTCAAACCCTCAACCCAAGCCAAAAGCAACTCTTCAATCTCTTTCCAGGGAGAACAGTTACAGGAGCTTCTAGAAAGGGAGGAGGTTCTATCCAGCACAGGAATGATCTCAAACTTCTCCAACTTATGGCCTAATCTTAATGTGTGGACTACGAAACGTTGGAAGCCTGTGATGGAAGGTAACTTGCAAATATCCCCTGTGCTAGAGGCTTCTTTGTTGTCTCTTTTGAGCTAGTAAAGGATAAAAATGTGGTAGTTCAGATTTCTATTTGGTCTTGGGATAAGAGATTTCTCATTTTCAAACTACGGTTCCCATCTTTTGATCCACATACCGAGGCCTTTAACGTCAAACATATTTGGGTGAGATTGCCTTATCTTCCATTGTAATTTTGGACAAACGTCTGTTTCAAAGACAGCCAATTCATTGGGCGAAATTTTATTTATTGACTCTAAAGCTATTTATCATATTATTGTTGCTTGTATTTTGGTTAATTTAGATGTTCTCAAAGATCTTCCTCCTGACTTTCTTGAATTCAATGTTTAAGAATAAGTATGAATGCAATCTTTGGATTTTGAAAGCTTGTTTTTTTAGATGCAGAAACTGTTTTGAAATAGGGTATCTAATCACTTCTTACAACATCTTGAAGCGTAAGAAGACGGTATTTTAATAGAAAGATGTCTTCCCTATTCATTATTTTATTGGAATTGATAGTGAGATCATGGATTGTAAAAGTGAAATCGAGACGAAGATATATATTCAGTCCAAGTGGAATCCATGACAACAAAATCTACACCCCCAATTAAATAAATTAGAACTTCATTGGAAGCATAAATTAGAGTGGTCCCAGATTCAATAAGTGATCAAGTAGTCCAGACTTTGTTGAAGGTATGAATTCAGCACATTTGTTGGAAAAATCCATCTCTATTTGTTTTGAGGATGGGGAAGTGTGGATAGTTTTTTTTTTAATTGAATAAAAGCAAGAAAAAATTACAAATAGCAGATTATAGATGTTCTGTTAAAGACATGTAGCACAATTAAATAGACTATAGAAGATCAGAAAAAAATTGAAAAACTATTGTTGTACAATCATGCACAATATCATAATAAAAACAACAGTAAATCGCTGTGCCATCATGGAGATATCTGCCAAATCGCCAACAGTAAATCTCAGAATAATTAAATGTAGGTGGAAGTGTATCAGAGCAATTTGCAGATGCCCTATTAAAGATATGTAGCACAGTTAAACAGACTGCAAAACACTAAAAAAAGAGATAAAAACTACTATTGTACAATCATGCACAACATCACTATAAAAACAGTGGTACACTGTTGTGCCATCATAGAGATATCTGCCAAATCTCTAACAATGAATCTTCGAATAATTAAATGTAAATGGAAGTGTGGATAGTTATTAGTTAAAAAAAGAAAAGTCAAAATAAATTAGTAGTTTTAAATATGACCTTCAGTGCAAAAGAAAAAAATGTGTTATAAAGATTTTAGTTTCAAATATGTTCAGGGGGAAGATATTTTTATATCATTTTTATAGTGTTCCTTCTAAAATGATTTTTGTTTTATTTTATTGCAGACTTTATTAAATATTTGGACTCATAAGTCTTATCTACATACTTCATATATAAGATTGGATCCCTATTTCAAAAATCCATTTTTACGCAATTAAAAAATAATACATACAACATTATGACGCAAGATCCTAATGAATAATAAGGAATATTAAATGATGAGTCCCATCCAATGCTATAAATTATGGGGTCACTTAGTGAACGATCAAGCTCATAAGGTATATAAGTAACATTACGGAATGGACCAACCATATAAATCTTTATTAAATTATAGTAAGTATTCTTTCTCTTCCCATATGTACTGGTCATACGTTATCTTAACGCAAGCCCTTAATGAGCAATATCAATTAACGAGTCACGTCCAATGTCATAAAATTTGATGGTCACTTATTGAGTAAACAAGCTCAAGATAAGCATTGTGGATGGCAAACTCTAGATTTGACGTTCATCATGAAATGTTTTTGAGTTTTTTTAAACATATTTTACAATTTTTTTAAATTATAAATTGTTAATAAAAACTTTTAATTGTCAATGATTCTATTTAAAAGAAATTTACAAATATAATGTGTACATTATTAATAACTATATAAGTAAATAAGTAGTTCCATTGCAAACTAATTAGTGAAGATTGTAGTTCAATGGATTGATTTGTAATTTTTATAAAAAATATTAAAAAAGAACAAGGCTTGAGTTTGAATTGTAGCCTCTAGATATATTTAGTGTATTAGATTGGGAGGTCTTTAGTAGCTTAAAATTTTTCCATTTGTCCCATACGATCTTGGTCTTCTTCACAAAAAATTTCACTTTATTAAAAAAATTTAGATATGGTCATATAGTAATTTCATTGAAAACGATAGTAAGTTTTGATGGTGAGTCTTATATCAGTCACAATTAAACTAAGAGAATGTTATGATAGTCTTTCAAAGAATTCATTAGGAAAGCGCCAAAGCTAAAAGAAGAGGATGCTATAATGGAGACAAGTTACATAGCAGGGTCACATCCTTGGTTGATATTTTTAGTGTTAGTGTGGTCAAAAATTAAATAATTTTTGAAAACATTATGAAAAGGTTTAAAATATCATCTTCCTCTATTTATAGATGCCTTTTTCAAACCAGCTTTGATGAAGATTTTAGTGGCCGCCACTTGGATCAGATTGTATGACATTCCCCCTATCTTACAAAATGAAGAGCACATTAAGCTTTTGGTTAGCAAAGTGAGTTCTTTTATGATAATTGATGAAGATTCGTTGGATTGCATATTTGTTAGAGTTTTCACTCTCTTAGACCTATCCAAGTCTCTCTTTCACTCGGTGCACATGCTTTCTTTCCTATTGCAAGGGTAACACACACACGCACGCACGCGCGCACACACACACACACACACACACACACACACACACACACACACACACACACACACACACACACACACACACAATGCCACGTGAAGGGGCTTAGGGAGTTATATTTTAAAATTTGTATTTTTTTTGTTTTATTTTGGGGCAGCCAACCACCTTACCATAGATCATTTAATGAGTAGCATAATGAAGGAAATGAAAATGGGAAAAATGACTAGGATTTTTCTAACTCAAAAAGTGGTAGGTGGAGGAATTTATGAAGGTTTTAAATGTTGTAACAGCTTTAGGTAGGTTTTTGGGGGAAACTTCTTGATTTTAGTAGTTTTAAAGAGAAGAATAGAGACCAAAAAAGAGGGGATGTTAGAGCAAAATAGAAGATGGGTAGAAGGAAGGTTTGAAATAGAACATAATAGAGCAAGAAGGAAGGTTTAGAAAAAAAACTAGCATATAAGGAAAAGAGAGACAGAGGAAGTAGAAAAATGTAGTTAATGCAAAAGACATAAAGGATAATAGTATACACGTAGTAGACAAGGATGAAGGAAGTTGAATAAAAGAGGAAGATTGCTTTGTAAACATTCTTGCAACTATATGTAAAAGAGTGTAAATCACTATCTTTTGAATATAATATAGTATTATTGTCTTAATAGCATTATCTCTTTCTTTGTGTTTGGGAGTGTTAAATGTGTGAAAATTTATGTTCTAAAAGTTGGAGTTTTGATTGATATGTTTAAGGTTTTTTAAGTTGCTAAAAATTCTAGACAATCACCTATAGCCAGGGCTACAAGTTCCCGTGGCATCTTACAACCATTACTATAGATACCCATAGCAACCTACAACTAGTGCTATAGGTACCCATAGAAACCTACAGTGATTTCCACAGGTAGCCATAACAAAACCTTATTTTTGGTAGCAACTTAGTGTGTCTCTACAATTTTTTTCCTCTTAAGCTAATTATTAGACCTACAACACATGTGTAGACCTATATAATTTTTTTTTGAGGTTGCTTACAGTAACGTAACCCCTCCTTTTCCACTTGTTTGCTCATTTTAGTGGGTTTTTAGGCACCTACAAGGGGGTTGGTGCAATTAGCATTGTATAAGAGATTAGCTATAGCTTTAATAAGAAGGATAGTGAGTTAATATTGGGGTTAGAATAATCCTTGTGAGTGGAACTATGGGTGTGGCCCTATATCAAGGGATATTATAGATAAAATACTAGAGTAAGAAGGAAAAGGAAAAGAAGATGAGTTAGAGTAGTAGGATGCTACCAAGGAGAATGATGGCAGAGGTTGTAGGTATAGAAATAGCAAGAAGAATAGATGAGGTGTTGGAAACCCTAAAGGGAATGCAAGAAAGAATGAATACATTGGAAGATGGAATGAGAAGAGGAAGAGCACACGAAGAAAGTGCTAGTGAAGATGATGAAGGAAAAGCAGAGATGGCTAGATAAGAAGGTGAAGATGCAGGTGAAAGAAGGCTTATGAGAGCTATTTCTAACATTGGAAAAAGAATAAGGGTAGAATTATCAATATTCTAAAGAGGTTTAGAACCAATTGAACTAATTGACTTGATAATAGAGATGGAGAAATACTTCAATTATGATGAAGTAGAGGACCCAAAAAGAGTTAAGGTTGCTCAAACAAGGTTGAAAGGTCATACAACACTCTGGTGGAAAGAGGTGCAAGCTAAGAGAAGAAGAAATGAAAGAGATAAGATAACTCGATGGGAACAAATGGTGAGCAAGATGAAGTTTAAATTCCTACTTGGTGATTATTAGCTTGAACTTCTCAAGAAATTAAAAAATTTAAAGCAAAGGGAGTTGAGTGTGAAGGCCTATATGGAGGAGTTTTATAAGATTTTAATTAGATCTGGTCATAATGAATTGGACCATGAAAAAGTATCAAGGTATGTTAATGGATTGAGATTGAACATTCAAGATGAACTAAGTATGATAAGGCTAAAAAATGTGGAAGAAACATACCAGTATGCTCTAATGGTTGAAGAGAAATTGGCAAGGAAGCAAGGAATAAACAAATCTATAGGTGGATTCAGCAAAGGTAAAGTGTAGAAAAAGAAAAACTATAGCCATGGTAAGGAGTCCAGCCCATCAAAAATTTAAAAGGAGAAAGATGAAACAAGGTCAAGACCATACCCTATGAGAGATAGAGGTGGATACGGAAGAGGCCAAGGTAGAGGCCTCCAAGGCACATGTTTTAACTGTGGATAGTTAGGCCATTGATTTTATGAATGCCCACAATGTAGATCATAAGGATAAAAAAGAACAGGGGCAATAAGTGCACATGTAGTAAAGGGGGATAGTGAATCTATACAGTCTATTAGTCAACCAGATGAACTTGAGAAATGAGAAGCACTTATGATGAAGAGGACATTATTGAAGCCAACCAAGAAAGAAGATGAACTTGTCCAAAGGAAAAATTTATTAAAAACAATATGTAAATCAAGTGGAAAATGTTGCAAAGTCATAATAGATAGTGGCAACATTGATAACTTAGTTTCAATTGAAATGGTGGATAAACTAGGGTTAAAAAGGACAACTCACCCTACTCCTTACAAGGTGTCATGTTTACAAAAAGGGCACCAAGTCTTGGTTGATCAAGAATGCCTTGTGAATTTTTGAATATGCACATATGAAGATGGGGTGTGGTATGATATCATGCCCATGGATGTATACCACTTACTCTTGGGGAGGCCATGGTAGTTTGATATAAAGTAAATCCATGATGGAAGAGCATATAGTTACACATTGGAGAAAAATGGAAGAAAACACACTCTCATACCTTTGGCAACCAAAGAAGAACAGGTAGAAGGTGGTCTAAGAACGTTGCTAGTGGCAGGGAAATAATTCTTGAAAGAGATTAAAAGGGAAGAATTATGTTGTGTAATAGTTCCCAAAGAGCTACAAGTAGATGCAACAAAAGATAATAGTGACTGCCTATATAAGTAAAGGAACTGTTTGAACAGTTTGATGAAATTGTGTCCAAGGATTTACCAGAAGGACTACCATTTATGAGGACCATCAACCATCATATTGATTCTAGGGGCAAGTTTACCCAAGAAGGTAGTATAGGTTGACACCAACAAAAAATGAAGAAGTGAACAAACAAGTGCAACAACTATTAGAAATAGGATCGATTAGAGAAAGCCTTAGCCCATGTGTAGTACTAGCTGTATTAGCACCAAAGAAGGATGGTGAATGGAGGATGTGCATGGACTCAAGATCCATCAACAAAATAACCATAAGGTATCTTTTTCCTTTACCAGGAATGGATGATCTCACGGACTATTTGGGAAAAGCTAGATATTTTACAAAAGTTGATTTAAAGAGTGGATATAACCAAATTAGGATAAGAGAGGGTGATGAGTGGAAGACTAATTTTAAAACCAAATAAGGGTTTTATGAATGGTTAGTAATGCACCCATTACATTTATGAGGTTAATGAATGAAGTGCTGAAACCATTTTTGAGGAAGTTTGTGATTGTTTATATTGATGATATTGTGATCTTTAGAAGTAGAAAATAAGATCATTTATTGCATATTAGACAAGTCTTACAATGGCTCAAGGAAGAAAGGTTATTAGTGAATTTGAAAAAGTGCATTTTTATGAAAGATAAACTGGTTTACTTGGGATATGTTATCTCTCAAAAAAGGCTACAAATGGATCCAGAAAAAGGTATGTGCTATCATTGAATGGCCTACATATAGAAGTGTACATGATGTTATAAGTTTCCATGGTTTAGCAAGTTTCTACCATAAAATTATTAAAAATTTCAGTGCCATATGTGCACCCATAATTGAAACTATAAGGGGAGATAAGAAAGAGTTTAAGTGGACAATAGATATAGATAAAAGTTGAGATTTTTAAGATGAAATTCATCGAAGAACTGGTATTATCCTTTCCAAATTTTGTAATGGTGTTTCAATTGGATTGTGTTTCAAGTGGGACAACCATAGGAGCAATTTTAAGCCAAGAGGCTAGACCTACTGCATACTTTAGTGAGAAGATTATTGATGCCAAGAAGAGGTATTATGTTTATGATCAATAATTTTATGCCATTGTGAAACCTTTAAAGAAGTGTCATCATTATTTTCTTCCAAAAGAGTTTATTATATACACAGATGATCATGATTTGCAATTTATTAATATTCAAATGAAGTTGAACCAAAGACATATGAGGTGTGTTGAATTCATACAAGGATATAATTTTGTTTTCAAGCATAGAAGTGGGAGCTCAAATAAAGTAGTAGATTCATTGAGTAGAAGAGCATCATTGTTAACTAAAATGAGAGTTTCCATAGTTGGATTTGATGCTATGAAAGAGCTGTATAAGGATGATTTGGACTTTAAGGATACATGGACAACATGCATAGAGCCTACTAGTGTGGATAAAACACCTTGGATGGATTATTTTATAAATGATGGATTTTTGTTCAATGGACAATAGCTTTACATACCACAAGGATCAATGAGGCAGAATTTAATAAGAGAAAAACATTGTGGTGGTTTAGCTAGACATTTCAGAGCTGATAAAATAATGGCACAACTTAGTGAAAGATATTTTTGGCCAAGGATGAGGGTAGAAATTAGAAAATTCATATCAGGATGTCATGTTTGTCAATACAGGGTTATACCAACCATTACCCATATCGGAGAAGCTGTGGGAAGATGTGAGCATGGATTTTGTGCTTGGACTTTTAAGAACACAATGAGGTAAAGATTCTACTTTTATGGTTGTTGATAGATTTTTCAAATTGGCTCATTGTATAGCATGTAAGAAGACATATGATGCAACACATGTAGCAAATTTGTTCTTTATGAAGGTTGTTAGATTACATGGTTTTCAAGGAAGTATAATTTTAGACCATGATACTAAGTTTGTAGAAATTTTTTGTTGGACATTTTGGAAGAAATTAGGGACTGATTTAAAGTTTAGTTATACATATCATCCTCAAAAAGATGGACTAACTAAATTTGTTAATCGTAGCTTGGGAAATTTACAAGATTTTTAGTTGGAGACAAACCTAAGCAATGAGATATAGTATTTCCTCAAGCTAAGTTTGCATACAATGACTAATTTAATAAAAGCAAAAGTAAGACTCCATTTCAAATTATTTGTGGGCATATTCTTAGAGGTATTTCATAATTAAGGGAGTTTGAAAATACTGAGGGATATAAGAGAAGTGTTGAAGGAGAAGAGTTTTCCAAATATATACAATATTTGCATCAACAAGTGAGATCAAAACTCAATTGGAGTAGCCAATAATATAAAGAGAAAGTTGATTTGAAGAGGAGAGAAAAGAATTTTGAAGTGGGAGATATAGTATTAGCACAAATAAAAAAGTAAATATTTCCCAACCATGCCTACAACAAACTTAAGTGGAAGAAGATTCGACCATGTAAGGTCATCAAGAAGTTTTCACCTAGTACCTATGATTTGGAGTTGCCTGAAGGTTTGGAAATCTCCCCAATTCTTAATGTTTTTGATTTATATACTTATCATGAGGGAAAGATATCAAAGTTATAAGCATAAGATACGAAAATACCAAAAAAATGGAAGGAGTAGCTACCTAAGAAAGCACAAGAAGATATTGAAGATATTTTATGTTCAAGTGTAATTAGGAAGACAAGGGGCAAATAATATAGTGAATATTTAGTGAAATAGAAGGATAGACCAATGGAAGATGCATCATGGTTAAGCCCAATAGAGCTGGAATCACTCCAGTTAGCACAAGATGATGGAGTTGTTGACCTACAGCAATTGGACCCTTAACCCATAGCAACATAGAGTTATATACAGTGAGCAAGGGCTCACAAGACTTTTTAGCTTGATAGTTTGATGCAGGGCTAGTATTTTGTTATATATATATATATATATATATATATATATATATATATATATATATATATATATATATATATATATATATATATATATATATATATATATATATATATATATATATATATATATATATATATATATATATATATATATTTACCACTAACTAATGCAATGTGAAGGGGCTTAGGGAGTGATATTTAAAAATTTGTATTTTTTTGTTTTGTTTTTGGGAAAACAACCACCTAACCATAGCTCATTTAATGAGCAGCATAATGAAGGAAATGAAAAAGGGTAAATTAAATGGGAGTTTTTAAACTCAAAAAGTGGTAGGTGGAGAAATTTATGAAGTTTTGAATGTTGTTGCAGCTTTAGGCACAATTCTTGGGGGGGAACTTCTAGATTTTGGCAATTTTGAGAGAAGAATAGAGAGCAAAAAAGAGGGGAAGTCTGAACAGAATAGAATAGGGGTAGAAGGAAGATCCAAAATAGGATAGAGTAGATCAAGAAGGAAGGTTCAAAATAGAAAAAATAATACAAGTACAAGAGAGATAGAGGAAGTAGAAAATAATAGCTAAAGCAAAAAACATAGAGGATAGTAGTATACACATAACAGACAAGGAGGAATTGGAATAATAGAGGGAGCTTGTTTCTACAAACATTTTTACAACTATATATAAAAGAGTGGAAATCACTATCTTTTAAATATAGTATAGTATTATTATTTTAATTGTTATTGTCTCTTTCTTTATGTTTGTGAGTGTTAAATTTGTTAAAAATTTTGTTCCAAAATTTGGAGTTTTGATTTTTATGTTTAAGGTCTTTTAAGTTGTTGAAAATTTTGGACAGTCACCTATAGCTAGTGCTGCAGGTGCACGTAGCATCCTAAAACCATTACTAAAGGTATCCATAACAACCTACAACTAGTGTTGTAAGTACCTATAAGAACCTACAACCATTGATGTAGGTACATGTAGCAACCTATAGCAAGTGTTGTAGGTACCTGTAGAAACTTAGAACTATTATTATATGTACTTATAGCAACAACCTATTTTTGGTGGCAACTTAGTGTGTCTTTTCAATTTTTTTGTCTCTTAAGCTTATTATTGGACTTGCAACATGTGTGTGGAGCTCTATAAAGGTTGTGTGAGGTTTCTTACATCAACACAACCCCTCCTTTTCCATATTTTTGCTCATTTTAGTGGGTTTTTAGGCACCTACATGGGGGTGGGTGCCATCATTTCCTGAGCAAATGGACTCAATTCCTCAATTATAAAGGTCTTCCATTCCATTTTTCCTAGTGTAAATAATTGTGGCATATAGATCTGGAGTGTTTTTTATGAATCATTCTTATTCCCCCTCCTTTTATCATCTGGGCTAGAGGAAGGAGGGACCTCCTTCCCAAAATTTCACATGGTGAAACCTTGATATCTTCTACCAGGTTCTAGCTTCTTCCTCTTTGTCCCTTCCCCATGGATCCCCCCTTCCATGTAATGCTTCCCCTCTGCCAACTTCGTCTTCCTTTTCACTGCTCCAGCTCTCCCCTACTCCTACTATGTTTCCTCCTTTGTGGCTCAGGAAACCCAAAGCTGATGTTGAAACCAATATGAAGAAGAAAGATAAAGGATATGAGGCAAAAATATTGAGACTGGAGGTGGAATATTTGGTGTGAAATGAATCTCGGTGGATGGTGAAAGACCTCCTTTCTAGGTGAGATAAAAGACATGCCCTAGCTTGTGGTTGATGACTAAGATGCTCTTGCTTGTGATTATTTTGATTTGTTTGCATTTTCATTTTGATTTTATTTGTTCCTCCTCTTGTTGATTAGTAGAAGTTTTATGGAGTTGAATTGATTTTCAATGAAATTACTAACCCTTGACAGATGTTGTTTAACTCGTAACTTCTCTTTTCTCTCTTAGTATAGGTTTGTTCCCCTTAGGAAGGTCTCTTTTTTGTCTTGGTTTTCATTGTTAGGAAACTAGACTCTTCGAAACAACAAACAACCAATACTTTCATTAATAGAATACAAGTTTAGAATCATAGAGATAATAGAAATAGACAAAATACTAAACATGCATGAGACAAAATAACGTATATATGTTGTAAACCCTGGTAGATCTAAGAAAACATCTACAGTGTAAGATATCAAGTTTTTATTAACTCAAGATGAATGAATTACATGTGAAATCATTATGTGATACTACTTTAGCTCTTGACAAAGATAAATACACGTAATTGACATAGTAGCACTAGGATTCCTCATCTAAAAAATAAAGCATAGAAATGCCATTAGGATTTTCCTACCTAAAAAATGAATTCAGTGGAATTCATCTTTCTAAAAATAGGGTATTGACTCCTTAATTTATGGCTTTTATTGTTGCACCACTAAACCCCGCCCCCTATATCCTTCATCCACTACAACACTATTTTTAGGGTATTTTCACCACACACCCCCTTTTTAAGAAGTGGTATATGAACCATGCTACAAAAGGTTCCCACATTTTACTTTGTTGTCACATATCTAACAATATCCACCTTGACAACAATTTCTACTTGACATCTTGATAACCAAATCATCACCTTTTCTACAAGCTAAGTGAATGCAAACACCATTTTAGCTTCCCTAATAATACCAATTTTGTGAACATATCAACACTATTTTCCTCTATGTGAACCTTTTCATGTTCTAATTTTCTTTCATCAATCACTTGTCCAACAAGATGGTGCTTTACCACAATATGCTTTATCATATTATGATAATTTATATTCTTGGCCAAATAAATTACACTCTGAGTATCATAGAATACCTTCACTTTGTATTGCTTTCTTCCAAACTCACCCAATGGTCCCTTTAGAAAAATTGACTATTGACAAGCACGATAGGTAGCCACATATTTTGTTTTAGTAGTTGATGCAACAAAACACTTTTGAATCATTGATATCCAACTAATAATTCCACCTACAAATGTAAAAAATAACCAAGTGTTTATCTTATATTGCCTATATCTCCTACAAAATTAGAATCAACATATCCATAAATGGAACCCCCATATCTATTGTAGGTGATGCAAAAGTCACTTGTGCCTTGCAGGTAGTGAAACAACCACTTCATTACTACTCAATATTCTTTACATAGATTTAACATATATTTACTGACAAATCAAACTGCAAGTGAAATGGCATGCCTTGTACATGACATAACATACATTAAATTTTCTATTGTATTACCATATGGTACATTAGATATATAATCCTTTTATTCATTAGTACTAGGACATAAACTTGAAGAAAGTTTGAAATGGGAAGCAAAAGGGTTACTAACTAGTTTCATGTTATTTATACCAAATTTGGTTAGTATCTTTTTCAAATACCTCTATTTTGATAATCACTGCCTACCATTTTCCCTATCTCTATGTATTTTCATGCTGAATATTTGTTTTGCAGTGCCTAGATCCTTCATATCAAATGTCATAGGTAGGTGAGCCTTTAAAGTATTAATTTATGCCATGCTTTTTCTTGGTGTAAGCATATCATCAACATACAATGCCAATATAATGTATAAACCATTGTCTAAAAACTTGAAGTAAACACAATGGTAATACTCACTCTTTAGAAAATTTTGGTTTGTCACAAAGTAATAAAATTTCTTGTATCATTGCTTGGGTGACTGTTTCAGCCCATACAATGATTTCTTGAGCTTACAAAAGAAATGATTTTTTATATCTTGTGAAAAACCTTTATGTTTATCTATATATATTCTCTTCTAAATCTCCATGCAAGAATGTTGTTTTAACATCTAACTTCTCCAACTCCAAATCAGGTAAAGCTACTAATGCTAGGATAACGCAAATTGAAATAAGTTTAATAATTAGTGAAAATATTTCATGGTAATCAATGCCTTATTTCTATACATTTCAAATTTTCCATCAACACATATCTTTCATTTATAAACCCATTTTTATCCAACAAGTTTTCTTCCTTTTTGAAGTTCTACTAAGTCTCATGACTTGTTCTTATCTAAGGAATCCATTTTCTTCTACATTGCACTTTTTTGTTTGGCACTACTCACATCTTATAATTATTCATGATAACAAGGTTTTCCATAATTGGAAATCAAAACAACTAAAATATTGAGACTATACTTACTAGTATGATGCCTAACTTATGTAGTTCTCCATACTAGCTATGTAGGTGTCTCCTCATGTTGTGACCTCCATACTGAGTGCTAAGATGTTTCTTTCTGTTGTTTTGAATCTTCAACATCTTCATCGTCAAAAAATGGCTAAATCTCATCCTTTATAGAATTTGAATATGGCTCAATTTCATCCTTGACATGTTGATGTTTAAGTTTATGTTCTTCTGACATGAAACTCTACATCTTTGTTAATGATGATTTTGTGGGTAGTAGGATCCCACACTCTATGCCCCTTAATACCATCTCCTTCACCATACCCAAATGAGATGTAATTTTTGGATCTTGGTTACAACTTTCAACATTGATTCTTCTTATTAAGAGTATAAGCATTACAACCAAAACATTTCAAATGTGAATAATCACATGGATGGCCTATCCATTCCTCTTCATGAATATTATAGTATAAATTACAATCGATGGTGAATCATTTATCATATAACATGTTGTAAAAACTACTTATACCCATAAATATTTATCTAGATTTTCATTATTAAGCATGCTCTTTGCTCTCTCTAGAAGAGTAATATTCATGCATTCAACAACCCCATTTTGTTGTGGTGTACAAATGGTGGTTTTATGCCTTTGAGTCCTGTATTCCTTGCATTAGTTCCAAAATACCATGGTGTGAACTAACATCCATTGTTTGTTCTTAAAAATTTCATTGACCTTAAAGTTTTCTTCTCAACCAAAGATCTTAATTACGTAAATACACTGAAAACATTAGATTTTATTTTAAGATAGCTGACCCATACTTTTATTGAGTAATCATCTATAAATGTAACCAAATATAATGTTCCTTCATATGAAATTACAAATATCAAGCTCCAAATATCAAAATGAATATAGTCAAGAATACCTTAAATTGATTTGATACTTTAAACTTCCATCTACATTGTTTCCCAAAAATAAAGTGCTTGTAAAAATTCAAATCTAGAGATTTTAAACCATGAAGTAAATTGCAATTTTAAAGTACCTTTAACACTTTCTTTCCCATTTGGCTCAAAATTAAATACCAAAGACAAGCAATATATTATGTTGTTTTATATGCCACAGAGCTACTTGATTGATATTTTCACTCAATTGCAATACGTAAAGGTTCCCAACTTTTCGAGCTATCATTACAACTAAGGCACCCTTAGACACCTTTAGAGATCCACTTTGACCTATGAACTTATAACCATAGGAATGCAATTCACTCAAGGAAATAAAATTTCATTTAAGTTTGATACATATCTAACTTCCATTAGAGTCTTCACTTTACCATCAAATATTTTTATCTTAATGCTACCAAGCCCTTCAGTCTTGCAAGAAACATTAATACCCATAAAAATAAAACTTATGTCAAGGGTTTGGTAAGAATAAAACTAACTCATATAAAAACACATGTGATGTGTAGAACCTAAATCTAATAACCACTCAAAATTATAAGAGGAAAAATTACAAATAGATAAAACCTCATTAGTCATACCTTCACTTGATTCTACTTGATTTCCTTCCTTGGTGAATTTTTTCTTCTTTTTAGCTTTTTTCCTCTTCTAATAATCCTTCTCAATATGCCTTAATTTACTAAAATATCAATACCTTGTATTAATCTTTAATTTATTGTGACTTATATCTATATGTGCCTCTAGCACTTTTCCATCTGTCTCTAGATCTTCCTCTAATAGTCATATCTTCAGGCGTGGAGGTCTCTAGACTTGATTTTATTCTTGTATCCTCAACCGAAAAATGCTCCAATGAAAGAATTGTATTCAAGCAGATTAGAAGTAATAAGGGTAATATAAGTTACCATATGATCCTAATAATTTGGTAAAGTACATAAAAATGTGACTGCCTTGTCTTCATCATCCACTTTCACACCAATACTAGTCAACTGACATAACAGAGTATTGAAAATATTTAAATGATCAATAATTTTCATACCTTATTTTGTTCATGATGTATACAACTATCTCTCTAAGTAAATATTATTTGATATATATTTTATTATGTATAAGCTTTCTAATCTGGTCCATAATCTTGCCACAATTGTTTCTCTATCTATGTTGAAAATAGCCTCATCTAGTAAATATAATCATATCACACTAAGAGATTTTGTGTCAAACTCTTCCCAATGATCATCATAAATCCACTTAGTGCTTTTTTTTATCTTCCCAAGGCTTTGTATAGTTTTTTTTGCACCATCACATCATGTGATTTGAGTTTTCATAACTCAAAGTTGTTTTTACCATTAAACTTATCCACCTAAAAAATTGCATTTGAAACTTTCACCATTTGATGTTACAAAAAATAAAACCTAATCTAGAACACAGTTGCTGCAAAATAAGAGTAACCTTATTATGATACCAATTGTTAGGAAAGTAGACACTTTGTAAAAATAAATAACTAGTCATTTCAATAACAAAGTAAAATTTATAATCATAAAGATAACTCAAATAGATAGAATACTAAACATGGATGAGACAAAATACCATATTCACATGGTAAACCCCTAGGAAAGCTAAGGAAACATCCATGATGCAAAATATTTTTTTATTAACTCAATATTAACATATTACATACAAAAAGTTTATGATTTACTTTGGATCTAGAATGATAAATATACCTAATTGGAATAGCACCGTTAGGATTCCTCCTAAATATAGAGTGAAAAATTTCCATTAGGATTTTCCATCTTAAAAATAGAATTTGGTAGAATTCATCTTTCTAGAAAGAGGGGTTTGAATCCTCGATTTTTAGCTTCAAGGACGCTGCTCTTGAACACCCACCCTCTAGACCTACCTTCTCGATCCCACCTTGTTCCCTTCCCCTCCAATAAGGAAGTGGATTATAAACCATGTAGCAAAAGGTAGGGTTTATTTTAAGAGGCCCTACTAGAAAACTTGTTGGAAATATCTAGAGAATCTAAGTAAATTTTATTCTTAGACATGAAGATTCCTCTGAGGGTGTTGGTGAGTGGTTAAAATAAATGGTTAAACCAAATGGTTCAAATGAATAGTTGAATCAAATCTATGAACCTAAACCATAAATCGAAAGGATGAGACAAACGTAGGGACAAAGTGTACAAAGTTAAATGATTGAGCCAAATGACTAGTTTGAATGGCTAAATTGAACAATTGAGGTGAATGTTTACACTGAACGGTCAATATAAACTACTAAGCTGAATGATTGAGACAAATACCTGAGCTAAATAGTTGAGCTTAATGGTTGAGCTAAATGATTGAGATTAATGGTTGTGTCAAATGGCTATGCTAAATATCTATGTCAAATGGTTGTAATATAAAAATAGGGATGAATGGTTGAATTGATTGGTTGAGCCAAACAACTGAGGTGAATGGTTGAGTTGAATGACATGTTGATAGATGACCTATGCATCCATTCTACTATCCAGTTGCCTAGTCTCCATCCTTTCTCTATAAATACTCACCTCGGTCCTCATTTCTAACATTTTTCAAAACTGATTTCTCCTACCCTTAGAGAGAAAATTTATTTTATAGCCATGGAAAGAAAATTTATTTTAAAAAAACCTTTTATGCTCAGACATATTAAGGCTCATATAACAACCAGATGCATATAATGATTGGGTTCAGGAATGCATATTTAGTAGTCTATTCTACATGCCATAATACAACCTAAACATTAGGCTTTAAAAAATGTTGATGTATTCATATGACCCAAACAAGAATATATTCACCCTGCAAGTGGATTACAGAATGATTTTGTTCAGTACTTCACCATAAGATATTCACAATGTCACAAGTATTTCATTTTAAAATGTAACCCCTATGAGTTCCAAATCAATTGTGATAGATGGAGACATAAATTTCTTGCCAATTTGTTTTGATTTGTACATTAGTTGAATTAGTATGTACTTATAAATTTGCTTGTATATTCAAAATTCATGTTTCAACTTTTGCAGTGTAAAACCTTCTTTTTGCCTTTCATTTTAGATAGTTAAAATAGAGATGTTCACATTGAAGACATTAGTCACCCTTTTTTGAAAGCAACGGTTTAATTTTTCCAAGCCAGAATAGTTTGTAGGGAAGAGCTATAGATATTACCTATTGGGCACTAGTTTACATTGTCTGGACTATTTTCGAATATAAATTTGATTGGTGTTCTTTTATTTCCTCTAGAATAAGACTTGAATTAAATTCTACTACTACCAATCCTAGTTCCACTATTTATTATTCTAATTTTAATATGGAATTGTACTATGAGGCCTTCTTTGACCTCCAAAAAACACAGGGTCTAACTATGCGGGATCCAAAATTGTTGATAAACTCTTTGTATGTGGATGAATAGGAGATTAGTTTATTTTTTCATTTGTTGATCTAGATTCTAGGGTTTAATATTTATTTTTTGTTAAATGGTTACCAAGGTAAATATTAATAAATGTTTAATCTTTATTTTTTACAATAGACAGACAAAAATGCATGCCTTAAGAAAATAATTTACCTCCAAAGTATAGCTTGAAATTGCAATTGAAAAATCTATAGATTCAAATTCTGTAGAATCATCCATGCTTTTATTTGGTGTCCTCTCCACATGCAGGTTTTCCATTTAAAAATTTAAAATGAGATTTTAATTTTCAACACTCAAGTTCATTGTTTTATTCCTGCAGTTGATTTGATAGTAATTCAGGTGGAGGAACAACCACCACCGCAACAAACAATAGTATCTACTATGCCTTATGGACCCTCTATGGAAAGTATTTTACATTACATATATTTTTTTTGTTTTGTTTTTTAAAATTTGATTATTATTTTTTAGATTGAAAGTTTATGTAAAGTACCATCTCAAAACACCCCTATGAATGTCACTCACAATACCTTGTGTACTTTGGAAGATATACTATCTCTAAATACAAGTATTAAACTTTAAATTTCAATTTTGCATATAACTTTATTTTTTTAGTTTATTTATTTTCTAAAATAACATACATTTTTAAAGCCATCCTCTATCTGTGAGGAAGATCATGCCACCGCCTCTGCCCCTAAAGTCATTTCATGGAAGGGGGAAGGCTCTTCAAATTAACACTACCACAATGAACAACAACATTGTAAATATCAGGTTCTGAATTGCCCTCTTTCTCTATTGGAGGTTTATCGAGTGTGTAACGATTGACTTCTTTTCCAAAAATTGAACTTGATGAAGAATATATGGAGTTCAAAAGTGGCGTTGATGTTAGAACTACTTTCAATCCACATGATTTTATCCAAGGAGAATCATCACATGTTTATATGATTGCTCAACATGAACCTTCAAGTACTTCACCAAACAGTCCCACTCCAATAGAGAATGTTATAATGTTTGATGGTGCCCTTACATCTTTTTCATTCACTAATTTGGTAGAAGATAGTATTATTGCTAGTCTTTAAGAGGGAGTAATTGATGAAATAACAAATTTACATGTGTAGAAGATTAGGGTGAAGACCCTAATAAAATAAATAAATGACTGTTATCACAACCACTTTGAGTGAGAAAATTTATTTGCATTGGTGCAATAGGAACCTACAAAGATTGATGCTTTATTTGTCAAAAATAAATCTAGGTCAATTGATGTTGCTAATATTTAAAGTGATAATGTGTTGACTATAATGCTTAACATATTAGAGAATTTAAATGCAAAAGGCCTGAAATATTTTAATAAATGAGTGAAAGACATCAACCTTGTTGTGATTATGAATGTAGAGAAGGAAAAATATTTAGTAATGTATACTCATTTTAATCAAATTTCATGCCATTACTAATTTTTTTCACATCTAATTACATTACATTTTTAAATGCAATAAAAATATGAGAACTTAAAAAAATAAGTCGAGGTCCTCAATGTGCATATGAAAAATGCAAGAAAAAGTTTACAATTTGTCATTCAATTCAAGTTCCTCTGTTGAATAATCAGAATAACGCAGTACAAAAAATTATTAAGGAGCAAGGATTTGATCCCAATGCCTTTTTTAAGTAGAGGATAGTTGTTGATCCAAGTCTATTTTCTGTAGGATATGCTAGAAAAGAGGATAGGAAAAATATTGAACATCTTAATGTTGTGGCTATGGACATTGAAAAGGTAGGGATATTGAAGGACAACAGTGGCATAGAGGATGTGATTGAGAAAGTAGTTGAAAAAGTAGTTGAGAAAGAAACTAGAAAAGTGGTTGATAAACTAGATGAGTAATTGATAATCTATTTTAAACTTTTATATATTTGAAAATAGTGTTTCTTTTAATAAATTATGAATGACAATTTCAATTTTGTATATGCAGCGATCAATTTATTGAGTTTTAATTACTGGATAAATGACCTAGATTGCAATTTCAATTTCAATTTTATGATGTTGTAAACTTGAATGGTGTTAGACCCTCTTTTGATGTTTCTGACGCACTTATGAAATTTGCATCTCAATATAAATGGAGTAATGCCAACATATTCCTTTATATAGTGTTTCACCTAACACAATCATAATATATTAATCTTATGCAGTCATCACTTAGAAAGAAATATATATAAATACATTTAAGAAAATGTATAACATTTATTGCATGTTATGATAAAATAATGATTTGTTTTATGTGGAAGATCTCTTCTTTTTATATTTAGATTGTTTCTTGAGTAAATCATGATTTGAGATCATTAGAAAATCACATTCATGTTTGGTAGAGGTCTGTGTTGAAGATAATATTTTGAAGGTCAATAATAATGAAGATTCGTAAAAGTTAAACATATGCATGATTGATTGTGATCATAAACTATAAAATAGGTTAATGGATTGTTTAATGTTATGAGGACGTTTAGATACACAAGGACTCATGAAATCAATTTTATTCATATGAAAATTGGTATAAACAAGAGGTAAGGTCTTTATAAATATGTGAAAAGGTTTTATTTTATTTGATCACTTTATTCTGAAATGAATCAATTTTAAGGGCTCTAAACATTTGGACAACTTTTTAAATATAGGCTATCTACTCCGTAGAAATAGATAGCCTACACTACTCTATAGGGAGGTACTATATATGCCCTCTCTAGTAACTATATAGTGTATATATAATAGTTCAGCGTTACATCAAATATCCAAGGTTTAGGACTATGTTCATTCACTTTTAGGAATTTATAGAATTAAATTAAAATTTTAAGCCTAAAATGAAAAAGGAAAAAGTAGTGTTCAAATTAAAATGTAGGTTTAAAAAAAAATTATTAACTCTAATGTGAAATGTAAGGTATTGAAATTATATAGGAAGTTAAATAATAGATCATAAAACAAGTATGAAAAATATCCATACTTTTTAGAAGTCATAAATTGATTAAAATATAAATTATGGTTAGGGATATAAACTTGTACTTACAATTGATTTACTTTAGTCTGTGTTATATTTCAGTCAAGTGTAAGAACATGAAGACATAAATGATTTTAAAAAAAAAGATCCACTATGTATTATGATAAGGTCAAATAAGATAGACAAGATCATAGTGCATCATTTTTTGACACTATAACTTTGTCTAAACACACTATGCACTAGATATAAAAATATGGGCCCATTTGCCCCCATTAGAACTTGTTCTTATGTAAGAAAACATTATATCTATTAAAAATATGTATAAAATACATAAAGAACCATATTAACTTACAATGTTTCCCCTAACACAATCATAATATATTAATCTTTTACATACAACACTTAACAAAAAACAAGGAAATAAATTTTAGAAAACATATAATAATTATTGCATATTTTGATAAACATGTGAAATTGAAATTCATAAACTCTATTTCTAAATTTTGGTAGTTGAAATAATTATTCACAAACCTAATCCTTGATAGTGACATTTGCATCTATCGTGTCAGTGCCATATTCAATGTCATTATTTACATATTCTTTATTTTTGATGTATTACCAATGTCTCTTCTTTCAGTAAGAGAACTCCATGTCACCATAGATCTTTTATATGGAAACATATACACTGCATAACATGAAATAGATAATCTCAAATAGATTTTTAAATTTCTATTCAATCTATTTCAAAGTTTTGACTTTATGAAAGATAATGTACTGAATACTCTTTCATCTTCCACTAAGCCCAAAATCATTGTTTGATAGAGCTCATACATTAAAAAATATTCACTTAGACTTTTTTGTAATATACTACTAGGATAAACTTTTTTCTACAGTCTTGTAATTGCCCTATTTTTTATTGGTTCACGTAGAAGATGATATCGATCAAATATTATAATACCAAAATGGATTGACTAGGATGTGAGTAAATCCTTTCCCAAAATACTTATTATTTCTACTCCATTCACCTCTACAAATATACAGAAATGCATAAAAATACAATGCATGTATTTCTAAAATAAACTGCTAACTATATTTTGATTGTTATTACTATTTCAAAAAATGGAAATGGAAACTGCCATGTTCTCTAACCAATCATCCCTTTTAAAATGATCTCTGATCTCTATAGATAAGTTTTGGAAAACTATAATTAGTTTCATCCAGGTTTCAGATAGAGAAGTGTCATATAGAATACATGTTAAGGGAAGTTCTTTGCATTAAACTCCCACAAGATTAGGGCTTTTGTAGAAAGTGTGCATTAGAATCTCTTTTCCATTAGAAATGACACAAACATGATCATTAGTATTCAATTTCAAATAACTTTTAGATTTTTGTAAATTTTTCAAACATTACCAACTACTAAAAAGAAGGTATTGAAACATTTCATTCGAAGTGTATAATATGTTTAGAGATTGACATACTCATTTTCTTTAGCATTAGAATAATTCTACATAATGTCAATAGTGTTCCTAAATCTATCAAATAGTACATTGAATATTTTGTCTTATCAATTTCTCTATGATATTTATATATAAAACCTACTAATGATGGATATTCTTCAAAGATTTGGCAACCGGATTCATACATATAAATCCACATTATATCAACATCTTTCAATAGATTCTTACCATCAGTCACTCCTATTGTAAATATTTGTAACTCTAAATTTTCTTGGAATACTTGACATATAATCATGTAGGTCACAATTGAGTTCTTCCACTTTGGCCAAATTAAAAAATTTGTTAATCATTTTGTATGGAAGATTCATCTTATGAGCCATGTAGTGATTTGGAATCATATATGAGGTAATTATTGTTTGCAACCAACACACACAAACCATTTTTATGACTTTCCATAAGTGATGCACCATCAACCTGAACACACCCCAGCTTCATAGCTATTGCATAATCATCCATTTTATCTTTATTTTTTAAATTTGATACAACTAATTTGTGAAGATTTTTTACATTGCAATTTTTTACCATTTTATGAATTGCTAGTAGATGAAGTTACCTTGAATAGTTCTCAAAACCAAACACATGAATGCAAACTCATACTATGTTGTTAATTGTTGTGACCTCATAGATGGATAGTGAGATAAACAATGATTTCTGAACAATTTATTTCAAATCTTCAATCTCAATCATTGCTAGATATTTTATCATTTTCCAAGCACTACTATCCAATCAATGTGATTGTGAATTATCCAAAAATCATTATGTTGAAAAAAAATCTTATAATCTAAAAAATCGGAAATATGTTTACCTTTTTAAAAATATAGTATATAGTAGAGAATTGTATGTATTTTGCCTTCAGATGGGATTGCTTGACTTTTTCAAAATTTTCTTTAATTATTCCCCCTTTTTCTATAAGATGTTTTCGATGTTTCTTATCATTCTCATGCTCCCATGCATAACTTACATGCATGCATTCTTCTTCAATTTTCCACCTATGTGTTCTTTTTATCACACCATCTACATGCTTCACTATCTCATATACTTTTCCATAATGTTTCTCAGTCGTATCTAATTTCAATTATATTCGACGTTATTTTCATAGTTTTCAGCTATATATTATCCATTTGCATTCTTTTGAAGTATCATCAATATTTTTAGGTTCTACAAGTTCTATGAAGAAAAATTTTGTCGCCTAGTCCACCATAAAGAACCTTCTAATTATCCATTTACTTCTCTTCCTTCGGGAAGGCTTTTGAGTGGACGTTTTAGCTAAACTTTGTGTTTAGTGAGATGGTCGAATCTCTTCTACCACTTTAGTGTCATTATCATTTTCATCAAAAACCAGAGGAACATCTTTGAGTGGTGGCATGTCGTCATCCAAAAAATATTTAGGGGGTGATATGTTATTCTGGTTGATTCTATCTTGTGAGATAATAGTAAGGATTTCTGCATGTAAAATTACTTTAATGTTATTGAAAAATTGAAGTCAAATTTATGACAAACTAAAAAAGAACTTGGATTTTGAGTGCATTGTGATTGTGTGAACTTTTTGATTGGGTCTTTAAAATAAGATAATATGGATAATTTTCCTGACAATTATCCTATGTTTTTACTATTCCCACTAGATGCCATGATGACCTATGCTTTTTGGCTCTATCATTCGATACTCTCATTCAGTATTGTCATCTAATAAAAGGGATTCACCTCTATTTCACCAATTTCCCCACCTAGAACTATTGTTTAGTTTTACCGTTTAGCTATGTCCTCTGACTTGTCATTTGTTGCAGACTTTTGGATCTGTTGTTCGGTACTATCATTTGGCTTTGTCGTTTGATCGTGTCGTTTAATTCTGTACTCCTTCTGTTGCGGTTCTACTTGTTCTCTTGGTTGATATAGGTCAAGCCTTCAAGTGATATACTATATATATCTGACGAACTTAAGTGTAATCTTATATATCATTGTAAAGGGTTGGCGAGCCGACTCTCCAATAAAAAAATATCCAAAAAAATTTGACGATCTGATCCCATCTACCAACCATAAAAAGTCACCAAAACAAAAATCTTAAAAATGAAATATTCGTGAATTAACGAATATTCGTCTCTAAAAAAACCCTGGGAAAAAGACCCAACAATTAATTTTGTTGTCACATATCTAATATTTATTGATTGTCCCTTTTTCTCTATGTTTTTGTTTGTTGTAGGAATTAGCCTTTGGTTGTGCCCCAACACAAATTCACAACTACAACCAAAAATATTTTACCCTGTTCAATAAAAAAAATTAAACCATGATTAATTTTTTTGTTGAGATGATGAAGTGAACTCCAAATCTTATTGCCCAACACAAATTCACAACTCCAACCAAAAACATTTTACCCTTATCGAATAAAAAATAATCAAACCATGATTAATTTTTTGTTGACAGGATGAAGTGAACTCCAAATCTCATCCCCGATGGGATGGCGTGACCAGTAGATTGATCGGAATCTTCAGCATGTGGTCTCCGACTCGAAATCTTCACCTTGCCAGCGTGAGCTCTGCGGCAATTCCTGACTTGATATTACCTTTGTAAAACACTGAAGAAAAAACTATAATATATGAAGACGGGACACGCATCTATAAAATAAAATATATATAAAAAATCCGAAAGCCAGCTATTATTACCTGCAAGGAGCCCTAATCGATGTAAACTTCCTTTTAAGCTTTATTTCATACAGTTTCCAAGGTTTAAGCCTAGCACTGAACAAATTTTTAACATTCTTTTTTAGCCGGCCATCGTAATCTTTATTATATTAGAGCGAGTAAGAAGTATTCTTTCTCTTCCTATATATACTGGTACATCGACAGAAGTTTATACTGTGATATTTCTCTTTAGTAGGTCAGAAATTATAACAGGTACATCTATAATGGCCTGCTTTTTGGTTCCCCTCCTTTTAGTTCTGTTAGTGCCCATAATAACAGCAGACACAGATGCATTGCAGGATTTCTGTGTAGCTGATACTACCTCCTCCATTTTCTCGAATGGGTTTCCTTGCCTTAATCCCAATGACGTTGCTTCAATGCACTTTACCACATCCAATCTGAGCAGCCCAGGAAATGCATCAGGTAATCAGTTCGGAATCAGTGCGAGTCTCACAACTCCACACGTCTTACCGGGCATGAACACGCTGGGAATAGCAATGTTGCGTGGAGATTTTGCGTTGGGAGGATTGGTGCCCCCTCATATCCATCCAAAGGCTTCCGAAATGATCTTTGTCTTGCAAGGGACTCTCAACGTTGGCTTCGTAGACACCAACAACAGGCTTTTCTCTGCCCACATTAGATCAGGGGATGTGTTTGAGATCCCCAAAGGCATTAATCATTTTGTACAGAACATCGGAAAGACAACTGCCTCTATGATAGCAGCTTTTAACAGTCAGGCGCCGGGTTTCTCTATATTTCCCTTGGCTACTTTCGCCTCTAATCCGGCTATTCCTAACGAGGTTTTGGCCAAGTCATTCAAGATTAATGTTAAGGAGGTGGATCGAATCAGAAAGAGCCTCGGTGGCAACTCAACAGTCGATCTGTGAATGGGGAATTGGGTTGTCCATGATTGAGACCAATCAAGATAGTTTTTGGATATAAGATAGGAACCCTGCATCTTACTTTATGTTTCAAATGTATCTTTTAGTGTGTGGATTGGGGGTGTTATAAGAATTACATTAGGTTTTCAGGCCTCTTTCAACAAGATAAGTACCTTTCTGAGCCTCTTCTGTGCCTCGGAGTTTGGGATAAGAAGAACCATAATGGAATTTAAGGAAATCTCTATTTTAATTGTGTTGAAGATTATGCATATCTCTATTTAAGATCTACTTAAATAAGATTTTGCGAATGTTCGTTTCAAATGGAGTAATAATAGCGCACACTCGTTTTAATATGATATGTAAAACATTCCTGTGTTCAATTATTATAATTATACATGAGTTACAACATGTTGACACTATGAAGTTGGATTTAAACTTGTCTTAAGTTATTTTAAAATCATCTTGTAAGTTACAAAATAAGAAATTTATAAATTTCAAATCAATCTGACTTTAGTCCAACTTAAAATTTAACTTTAATGTATATTTTATATAAAGACCAGTTAAAATCAACCAATATCTGTTTGTAACCTTAAAAAGAGAAGTTAGTAGGAGACTTTAAAATCTGACGTTAAGGTACTTTAACAGATAACATTATAATCCAGCTCTATTTAGAATTTTCAACGTTAAGATTTTAGGTTTATTTGGACGTTATAATCTGAGTATGATATTTGATGTGAGTGCGGCATTAAGTAATCAAGTTTTTTAATACCATCCCTGGGCCAAGAAGAACGTTATTAGAATCTGGGAGCTTTACCCTTGGTTATCTGAAGCTTCTAGTTGGATTGAGAGGTGGAAAAATGCCACCAACTAAACAATGGCCTTCCATAGAATATATGGTCGAAAACTAGGTTCTTTCCGTTACAAATTTCATATGGCTTCACACCTTGAATTCATTCGAGCTTCACAACATTTGGATCTTTCACCTTTCGATGAGAATCTACAAAAGCACACTATATTATATTGCCACAAGCTGAAGGTAGAGGAGATTTATCAAGCTCATGGAGCCTAGATCCACGCCTACATGCAGTGGTTAAAAATAATAGATAGAGATTTGACTAAGTTTCTCACCTTGCTTCTTTCCGGGGATTTAAATGATCATGTGAAATCCATTTATGAAATTAGTTCTCATCTTAAACATCTTATGAAATTTTAGAAAGCCTTTGTTGCTTATTATCATGGTGTGTTTGTTGCTCAATCTTCCAACAAGATCGTGCTCTTGATAAATGCCTCAAAGTGGTTCCTTGTAAGGCGATAGAGTGGGAACTGGTGGCATGTGTTCAAATTCTATCTATTGAGTAACTCTAGGAGGTGGCTATGCAAATAGTAGTTGACAAAGCCCTTGGTATTGATCGGTTTCCATACAACTTTTATCATAATTTACAGGATACAATTGGTCTATATTTTCACAAAGTGTATTTTGAAGTTGTTCACACCCGTTCCCTAAGAAAACTTGTTAATAAAGGTAATATCAAGTTCAGTCTTAATTCTCAAACCCTGTAGATTATAACTACTTGGTGGCCTATTACTCTCTCAATGCCTCTTATAATTTTTTTTTTCTTCTAAAGCTATCGTTCTTAAGGTTAGATATTTACTACCTCTCATTGTTCACCTAGAGAAAACTAGTTTCATTTGCAATAGATATATCCTTGATAACACCATTTATGTTTGTGAAAAATGGAATAGGCCCAAAAGTCTCATACAAATGTTTTGATTATTAATATTTACTCAAAAAAAGCCTATGAAAAAATGGAATATGCCTTCATTTTGGCAATGCTTCAAGCTTTAATGTTTTGCCCTAAATTTTTTTAGTATAGTTAATTTTTTTAGGATGCAAGTTCTTGCATTACCATCAAAGCGATTCAAACTGAGTTGTTTTGTCTATTTGATTTCATTCTCCAAGGTTTAATTCTAATTCCCTCTCCCTATGTTTTAATTGTTGAAGGATTCAACTACTTCTTAGAAAATTATACTTATAGGGAGTTAGTTAAGAGGATCTCAGATCCTCAGTCTCACAAACATATTTTCAATGTGCACTTTGTTGAGTATTATTTATTCACATTGGCTAAAGAAGAAAACTCGATCTCCAATATTATGGAATGTCTAGATGTGTTATTCTAAAATTTCAGCTACTCTATTTAATGGATAAAAACTTTGTGCTACAAACAGTCTTTCTCTCCCTTGCCTTCCTGGTTGCTTCAATATAGGTGGAATTAGATTCAACATGTGGATCAATTTAAGTTTCTTGGTATCCATTTTACCTTTCAAACTACTGATTAAAATTTATGGCATCATGCGGTGCAAAAGATTGAGGAAATAATTAGCTATTGGATATTCAAAACACTCTCCTTAGCAAAAAAATATCAAAAAGAATTCAAGGTGTTTTTTCCCACACATGTATACTACTCCCCTTATTGAGATCCTTCTAACATTGCCTATGCCAAGCTAGAGAAAATTTGGAGGGACTTACTCTAGGCAATCTCTAAAATGAATACAAGGTTTCATTGAGTTTCTTGGGATATTTGTTGTAAGCCAATATTTTTAGGAGGCCTTGATCTTTTAGAAATTAGAATTCAAAACTATTCTTTATGTACAAAATAGATCATTCGTGCATTGGATAGTAATGAGTCTTGGAAAATGATGCTCACGAAATACATCACTCAAGGTGGTCCTATCGGAGAGGGAACTTACAATGGCTTGAATCTCCAAACTCTCCTACTCACATAGGTCCCTATAACCATAGTCATAACCTTTTTTACAAAGCACATCTTGAAGGCATGGGTGCTTCTCAAAAGGTAATTAATTTGGGATGGAGATGGTTTTAAATTTGGTCACTCTCTCTCAATTCTCACTTTTTGTGATGGTCACTAGATCTTAATTTTCATTAGGTTCCTTTTGTTATTGTGCATTGGATTAAAAGTCTTTAGCTTTTTATAAAAGGTATCAAAATCATCTTTAACTTATTTTATAAGAAAACTAGAGATTCGGTGCCTTGGCATATCGTAAAGAATAAATTCCAATTACATGCTAGTGTTCAAGAGTCTATCTTATAAATTTATAACGTCATACTTGAGATTCATCTTCATAAGATGAGTCTTCAAACACCTTCCATATGTTGGAGTAACTAGAAATGGCTTGTTGAGAACCCCTTTTATTAGTTAGAACCCTTGTTATGTTATCAAATCCTCTCTCCAAAATCTCTTCATGTTGATGGTCCTAATGCTAAATGGAAAGCTAATTCCACATAACAAGTTTGGAGCAAAATATTTGAATGTGTGTATGGTGTCATCATTAAGACAAAATAATCACACTTTTTGTTTTGTATTCTTCACCAAGGAGTCCCAATTAGTACATGTCTAGTGTACCTCGAATGACACATTCTATTGATATTGTTTTGAACTAGACAAAATATTTAAGGCATATTTTTATAATTTTGTAAGCATGCCCAACAAGTGTGGTAGTGGATTCATACACTCTTCCAATCATTTTACATGGAAGATGGTGATTTTAGGGGACTCAACCATGATTTATACGAAATGCACTCACATTTAGTATGTGTTTTGTGCATAGATTCTCTTTCATTTATGGAAGAACAAAAAATGAAAATACTTTTAATCATGCTACTCTTGATATATATTTTTACACAACTAACAAGATTAATGCTATAATTCATGCTATGATTTAGATTTAAGTTCAAGTGAACAAAGTTCATCTGAAGAACACCCACCTCTACTCTCTATTAGATCATTGGGTTAGTTCCCCCATCATTGTCGATCACCTCCATAAGAACATTGACTTGGACAACAAGGGAGTACATGTTCCTGTAGTAATTACTACAATGTCTCCCCTAGAGACATTTTGCTTATGTAGCATCGAGACCTCAAATCGGTTGTAATGGTGCTACTAATGGTAGTGGTTATACTAGTGATAGTGGTGGCACTGGTTAGTTTAGGTGGTCTCCACTTCAGCAAGGAAAATGACATTTTTTAGCTCTAACTATTTCACTTATGAGACTTGATAATTCTAAAAGAAAAGAGAATGAAAAAGAAAAATATAATTAAGATTATGTACTTAATCTTGTAGGCTCTCTTACTAAGATTTGTTTGAGAGGTCAGAATGATAAAGCAGATAATGCTCCACCTCCCCCTCATCATTTAGTATTGCTCCCACTTCTTAATTTTCATTGTGGTTTGTACTAGCTTTTATATGAATGTGGATCTATGTTATTTCACATTTTGGTTGGAAAGTGATCAAAATTTTATTAAAATCATGGTGTAGTATTTCAAGTTATTCGTTGATGTGACTACTTCCACTCCTACTTTCATATGATTAATTTTTCGATTATCTTGTTAAATTAATATAATTCGATAACATTTTCAATCCCCGTCGCCCCCACACTACCACCCCAAAAAAAAAGAAAAAAATGTATTGAAAAAAAATTGTGAAATGTTTTTCCGTGGTCGACTACAATTTCATAATGCAAATCATGGTCCTCAGTCGTGGAAACGACATAATGCAACTGTAATGCCTTCGCTCACAACATGATTATGCATAGAACCATAGTCGCGCCTGTTGTTTAGGCTATATTCAATATCTTTGATCCGTATGTCCAACATATTTATTGTCTATCAACGGGCGGAGAAAACATTTTTCTGTGATGTATCTTATGTTTCTTTTCCCTCTTCTTTGATTTGTAACAACGGTCATGCTGACTGTATATATTATTATTTGTATATTTTCAGTCTTCATACTGAAAACATAAGCCAAAGATGCGCAAATGAGTGTTCAAAGCAATCAAGTAATGTCATCAATCATTCCTAAACTCAAACATATATATATTTTAGAAAATTTCTAGTGTTGTTTCTTGACATAGCTTTGATGGATACCACGAACGTCGAACAATTGGCGGTTGGCTAGGGACTCGAAAAGCAGATTGATGCATTTAGGAATTGGCTCTGCTACACGGGAATCCATTAAAGCCTTATGGAAAGGAGATATCTGCTATAGAAATTTGAATAGTGGACATTTTTCCAACCAAATAAGTTCACCTTTTTCAACATATCCTTCCAATGCAGAGATCGAATCGGCTTCCCTCCTACTGCCCAAACCCGCCACTGATAAAAACAACCGAAGACAATATTCAATGCCATTAAAAATCACATTTCAAGAAGTTGGTGAGGGATTGAAGAAGGTTGTCGATTTTGTTTTTAAAACATAAAATAAACTGATTTTTATTTTAAGATCGTATGGGACGAAAGGGAAAATTAATAAAAGCATTAGGATGGAGTGACTGGTAGATTGATCGGAGTGCCTCGCCAGCGAGTGGTGAGGACTGCAGCAATTCCTGACTAGAGATCATATTTTTAAGACATTTTAGAAAAAAATATAATAAATGAAGACTCGACATGGAAAAAAGCAAAAAACTTCAGAAAGCCAGCTCTTATCACCTGCAAGGGTGCTCTAGTTCAGAGTTCTTCGATTAGTGAGATCATTTCAAACTCTCAACGAGCTCTATTCAAAGTAAACTTCCTTTTATTATAAAATTATGAGTTTACTTTATTTCCTAAACTTCATTCCACGCCGTTTCCAAGGTTTATGTCTGCCACTGAACAAGTTTTTAACACAAGGTTTTCAACAGCTATGTAATATGAAAGAATCTTTTTCCCCTGCAAAGGCCTTATTCTTTGCAAAATTCAAGGCAAAAAATATATGTGAAATTTATAAAGCACTTTTTGAATAATAAGTGATGCATTACGTGGTGGATGGCTGCAATTTCTGACAAAACTTTCACTGTATAAAAAAAATAAATTTACCTCGAGTTTGATGGATACTCTGTTCTTTGATGTTCTTATTTTTGGTGAGTTTCTTATTCTTGACGGTTGGTTGGTTGGTGTCTTTTTGCTGTTTTTTGGTAGAACAGTTGCGGACTGGGGTTTTACATAATTTTTTAAATAGGATTGTGTTTCTCTTGTAGGAAATGTACTCTTGGGTTTAATGTCTATTAATGATTTAGTGTTTCTTTTGTGTTCTTCCTCTCTCATAGATTGGAATTTTAATTTTCCTGGATTTTATTCATAATTTCCATAAAAAAATATTTATTCTATTTAAATTTTTTTCAAAATAATATTACCGTCTTAATAAATATGAAATAAGTGTATATATAAAATATTGTTTAGGTTGTAATGTTTTTCATTATAATTGTGATGTATGAAAAACATAATATTTTACAAACTATAATATCGTTCATCATTTTCTGATCCGTTACTACAGTCAATCTGCTACGTATTTGGATAATTGACATGTTTTTAAAAATGTTATATTTAACTTGTGTACAATTATTTATTTTTAGAATATCTATGAACTCCCATTGACTTCATTTAACTCTTGAATCTCAATAAACACATATAATAATCTTTTGAACTTACTTGTAGCAAATCTTTTGCTACTTTCATATATTTGTATGTTGCCCCTCAAGCTTTGTGTCCTTATTCCTATCTCATTAGACTTATAGGGTCTACGATTTGGCCGCAATCATAAGTTTAGAACCATCAATTATACTGAGGGCCACTTTCTCGGTCCTTCTATAGACCCTTTTTTGCACTTTATGTGCCTAAAAATTTTCTAATCATCATCCTAGAATCAACGTAAGCACATATCTTTTGCTAAAAAACCTTATTTATATTAAGTCCTTCCAAGTCATTTCAGAGATAGAGGCATATAAGGAGAAAAAACTAGAGCCCAATCAAGTGTTAAGCACTAATTTTCATTATCCCCTTAATTCAAGATGAGAATCATTGACTCCTATCTATTTTGTACTTGTAATATAGCTGATCACATTGATTTTTAATCATGATCTTTTAAGAAGTGAAGGTTTAACATTGCATGTAGTTGAATCATTGCTTCTAGAGAAAATGAGATTCAAAAGTCTTGCTCGAGATATTCCATGTACACACTTAGAACAACGTGGAAATTAATTTTTGAATGTGAGATACATACTTTGCAACCAAACATTGGTGGTTGCCTAACTCCATTTCCCTTCTTTGTTATGTATGTCAAGATAGTTTAAAGAGAAACAAATAATAAATTTGAAGAAAAGTGAAGATATAGGACAATTCAACATCAAACAATAAAGAAACCATAAAAATGCAAATTTTAAAACCTACACAGTTCAGATTTGACACTTAAGGAAAGAGTCAATGCATGATTTTTTCTAGATATGAGTCTACCTAGGGAAGAAATGATAGTCACTATTCAAAGTGACAAGTCCACTGAGAAAGACTAGATTTCAATTATAGTTTGAGATAGTCTACACAACCCAAATCATATTCCATATTCAAGAAAAAGATAATATGATATTGTTGTAACTCATTTTCCATCTCTTTACATTGAATGATAAATTAATATTTTTTCCTTTGAGTGAAATAAGCTATCTTTTAAACATGAGACTACATTATAAAGATCCATTTTTAAAATGCTATATCATATATGTCATTAGTGGATATTTTATTTAACCTTCAAACAAATAAAACTATAATTAGAGTTAAAAAAATTGGTCAAAAGTGATTCTTTCATACATTTAACCTAGGGTTTCACAAGACCTATTACACCTAGGTTTTGACCCTTTTGTTTTAGTTATGATTTTTTTATTTGCATATCCTCTTTTGTTTCTCAAATTATTATTTTTTTCTTAATAAATTCCATGATCATATCTTATGCCTAGGTGACCTAGATTTCCTAACCGTACAAGACATATTTATATGCCGAGTGGTGGAATATAAAAATTCATAAAATTACCTTTTGTAGAGAACTCATGCTTCAAAGATTTCAACCATAGAATAAATGCATTCTAAGGATATTTGAATCCAAAACAATATTATAAATATATAGTCTACATACCAAGGTGAAGAGATTCCCATTCATAATGTTAATGATAAGGGTGATATTGTTGTTGAGGATAGTGATTGTGATGATGATCATAATGATACACCATATGGTCTTATAGATCTAATTTTATAAATATGAAAAAGAAACAATTTGATGAATTCATTATTGAAAATCCTAATGAGCTTAACACTGTGATCTATTTGCTTATTGAGACCCGTTATGAATGAATTATGAATAAAGAAAATTTACATGAACAAGCAATTTGACTAGTTTTATTATTTATAACTCATGTCGTGAGGCTAGTGCTCCTCATGAAAATAATCAATCATGTATATCATTGCAAAGCCAGCTATCACAACTATCTTGAATGCCTAATAAACCTAGCCATGTAATTTCATCTTTAGACATAATACACAACCCTTTGGATCTATGTATTTTTGTTTTTCCATTTAATCCATTATTTCACATATTAAATTATCCATGTGTGGTTCTTGTACAACACACATCTCCCCATTGCCTTCCTATGGTAGACTCACACTTGTTGCACACTCATCCTCATTGAGTTTGCTCTCAGACTTGGACACCATTCAAATTCTTGGTAAATACCTATGCACCAAGATCATACCAAATTGAAGTCAGTTTTATTATCAACTCATAGTTTAAGGCACGTCATTGGCACTTGGTCACAGACTCACATGCTTACACTTACTTGAAATATAACACATCCATGCATTAGCCTACTTTGACCAAGTTGATTTTAAATTGACACTTCATATCCTGACATCCAATATTTATCTAATTTGTTAGTTTATTTCCATGTACATGAAGGTTTAACATTTTCCCATCAAGGAATATGAAACAACTTGTAACCATCTTTTATAATGGATAATAGTTATAACTATTTATTATATTGACATGCATAAATATATAAGATATGCATTTAGCCAATCATCGATATGATCCGCAGTTGATGCCATACATAGTCCTATATATAAGTATAATGATCTACACATCTACTTTTTCATACATACATTGTACATCATTGTATTCCTTTCCCTATTCATTCTCATTGAATACAAATTGCATTTTTTCAAGTATTATAATTCTTCTTTACTCAATTGTGTGTTTTTCACATTGTCTAAGTATTTCTTCACCAATTCACTCTACATAACCATATGTGTTAACCATAACACATAGTTATCCCCCATGGTCCTGGTCATGGGATCATAGAGTCTAAATTTTTAGTATCAGAGTGAAACTCTTTTCTATGTCGATAAACACACAAGCCTAATTAGAGAGATAAGGATTATCAATCAGTTATGTTTTGGAATAACTTAAAGAATGTCATAGTAAAATCAAGATGGATGATACTTATAAGCAACTTGAGGTAGCCCTAGATGTTGGAAGGCTTAATATGAAAACACTGGAGGTGAAACACATTAATAATTTTGGCCAATTTTAGGAGTTTATGATGCAACACAACCCAATGTCTTCTAAAACACCTCCATAGTTCAAACACCGTTCAAAGTGAAATTTAATCTTCACATCCCTTTGTTCAAAGGAAAACATGATGCCACAAAATTATATTCCTAGTTTTGACATCTCAAGGCATACTTATCAATCAATCATTTCACCATTTATGATAAGATCACCTTAACCATTTTGGAGATATCTATTCTAATTATTCACTAGTGGGAAAATTTCAATGTGAAATGTGAACAAGATTATGTTAAAATTGAGTCTTAGAATACCCTTGAAAATGCACTGAAGATAAATACTATAACTTTCATCACTTTTATGATGAATACATAAATTTATGATAATTATGAAAATGCAAAGCATAGTTGGTGGAAGACTACACCAACATATTCCATAACCTAGTTGGCATGCCTATGAGAGAACTAGAGTGATTAACACAAGGTGTTGAAGTATATCAAAAAACTCTCAACTTATTTTTGTGCAAAGATGGAATTATTGAATTACGACACTCTAAGGTAAGCCTATTATGACATTTCAAAGTTTGAATCAAAGAAAAATTTGAATAAACATCTCACCTATTCATCTTAATCCATGCATAAGATTCAACCTACTCATCATTCCTCATTATAACCTTTTTCATGAAAGTAGAGTAATTATCTTAAAGGACAGCCATCAAAGAAGGATACACAAAATTTGAAGGCTCTTGTGCCTTCTACATAAGATAAAGGAAATAGAAAGTTTGGTTAAAAATTATGCCATTGTCATCACTCACACACACACATAATTACTCTAAATATCATGCATAAAAATCATTAATTTCCTAGTTTACATTAGGTCCCATGGAGATGAAAAACACTAATACATATGTGACTTTTTTAAGCACCAACACCAATGTGATAGGTACTTATAATGAGTGTGAACTCCTCTTCCACACTAATTTTTGGGTTAAGGTTCAACCTCTCCATGTCACAATGAACAATGACAGTCATAAGAAAATCATTTCACAGTGCCTTGACCTTATCATTGTTACACATCCAAACCATATTCATTATGGTGGATGTAGCAGGGGAATGATACGCAATTTTGGTTTTAATGATCCTTATAGTATAAAGTCAAGCCTATTGAAGAGATCATCACTTATGACATCATGGATATCTCTGACATCATTTTGGAAATATCATAATTTTAAGACTATGAAGGTACATATCAATCCAAACCACATCATTAGATTTTTCACACATTATATCACTTCTTTAACCTTTTTGAGTCATCACCCACATCTAAAGTCACCTTGGTCTCTACCAATAAATTCCACAAACATGTTTCTCCCACAAAAAAGTTAGTGTTACTCATGGTTCATCTTGACACACCTATGTGAGAGATAAATAATGATATGGTAGCACATATTGTGTGAGCAATGTTGAACAAAAAAACATCTCAACAAGTTACTAAATCAACATGATGAATCCTTTACAAATAATTAATGTTACATTGATTTAGAGTCTAGATCCCCTCTTACAAATAATCCTTTTGATCATAGATCAGTTTGGGAAAATGATTAAATCTAATGTCAAATAAAAGAGTTCCTAAATAAGGTCAAGATCAAATATATCTCTTGTTCTTATTGAATTTCAATAGTACTCACAGCGAAGAAGGATGGGTTATGGTGTCTCTATATAAACTATTTTGCACTCAAAAACATCAAGGTGAAGAATCAATATCCACTATAATGTATTGATGAAATTTTAGACTAGTTAATAGGTACACAATACTTCACCAAGATCAACTTGAATTTAGGTTACCATAAAATTCTAGACCATCCTAAATAAGTCTATAAGAAAACCTTAATGAGCTTTCTCACATAATTGAGGATCTTTCTTGGACTCAAAAACTTTTACCATAGATTTATCCTTGGTTACTCTCACATATCATAGTTTCTCATATAGATAACATGTGCAAAAGCAAAATTTACTAGCCTCATGCACAACAAAACACTTATAAGGTATTCTATGTAACAACCATTTAAAACATTTTTACTTGTAAATCCTAGAATTTCACACTCATTTGAACTTCACATCACTATATTTCATTATTCACTTAATGTAATACTCATGTAATAATGACATCTGGTCGCATAACATTCAAAAAAAATTATTGAGATGTTGTAAAGGTACTCCACCTACAAAAAAAATGTAATGTTATTGTGCATTAAATTAAGTAATATTATCACTACATCTTTGGGAAGGATATAGTTGGTCATTCTTATTAGAACCCACTACAGTTCCTAAAAAAAAAGTAACTTAGAGAATTTTCACAACAATTGCATCTCGTGATCAAGCATAATAAAAATAAGGAAAACAAGGTAAAAATTTTCCATAGTTGATCACCATTTCACATGCTTATCAGAGTATTGGATAGATATAGACATAAGTTAGTAGACTAAATATCTCTTTACTTAGTTGATTAGGACTTCATAGACACTTATGATAGCCTTATTCATGGTAAACAAGTTCAATAGTTCTAGTTTTCCAACCAAATTATCTATAAGCTTAGGCATATCTATGTTCCTAGTGGGGTGCTTTGTCATAGATTCATATAATAAGTGAATTGCACCAGGACCAAGGGAAACTTTAGAATAAAGAATACTCTAACAACATTTTAGCTAGGATTATACTAGCCACACATACACACAAATGTAGAGTACCACATCAAGTCTTGCATACCTTGTTGCATTTCTAAACCCATAAATATGAATCTATAACTTTAAACGCTTCTACTAATTCCATATAGAGCATGGGAATCCATCATCAAAAATTTAATGACTAGGTTGCCTATAAGAAGACACCAACATGATGTCATTTTCATTATAGTGGATACATTTTCAAAGATGATTATCATGTTTTCTTTCAAGAAAGATACAAATGCAATTTACAGTGTGTAAACTATATTCAACCATGCTTGGGTTCACTTTGGAATCCTAACATCCATCATATTTGATCAATATCAATGTTTTGTGAGTCAACATACTTAGACAGGTCGAATACATTTAATCCATAGATAGATGGGAAAATTAAATCTATCAATTGAACATTTGATCATATTCTATGAATGTACAACCACACAAATGCTTACACTTAAAATTATAAAATCTATAATATTCAACATGCCTAAAATAAAGTGATTCACATATCTACAGAGAAAAGTCCGTTTCAAACATATCTTGGGTTCCAACCTTTGGCACCTATAGACATATCCTACACATCAAACATTGATTCATACACATAAGAATGAGAAGAAGACAAAGATTAGAATTTCTTCTTTCACCATAAAGAATTTATTGATCATTAGATTTAACAAAACCTTTCTTGTACATAAACAAAGAATAAGGAGTTTCATGATGTGCATCACACACCTCATGCATTCTGATTTGGTGATAAAGTCTAGTTATACATTTAAAAGAAAAATTTATAGAGTGAATTAGAATAAGGACCATTTCATGTGCAATCGACACAATGGAGGAAGATTTATTGATATAGGGTGAAAATAGAATACCATGTGTGATTTTTGTGTGTCTCGATTTCCACTCTAGAGTGAATTGACTAAATGAAGCCCCTTTCAAATGAAATGAAGGAAAACATGGTAGATATAAGGGCAGGTGAAATTTTAGACCAATATGTGTCATATTATTGGTGTTCCTATAACTTTTCTTAGAGAAAATTCATATTAGAAGGTCCACTTTCACATGCAAATGAATTTTTTGTCAATTTATGTCTAGGAGACATAATAAAATACCACCATATTTTTCATTTATCTATGTCTATGATTCATTTATAAATTAGAATCGTAATAATGGATCACATTACATATAAGATTGAAAGGAAATATATTAGAATTTATGGCTAAGGGATATATTAGACTAACCTGTGCCATTTTTGTTTGTTCATGTTTCTTTCATAGAGCTAATTTGACTAAAAGGGGCCTATTTCAAATGATATTAATGTAATAAATGAGTATTTATGGATACGTGGATAAAATATAACACCATTTGTCATTTTTATTTGTTAATGTCCCCTTAATGGAGTGAAATCGACTAAATGTGGCCAATCTTACTTTAAATCAGGGCAACAAAGGAAGTTTTAATAGAAGTGGATAAATTAGACCACCATATATCATTTTTATATGTTCATGTATCCATTTAATATTTAATTCATAATAACATGGCTTCTTTCACATGTAATGGAGGTAATATTTGTCAATTTAGGACTAGGGATCATATAAAAGACTACTAAATTAATGAATCAGAATACTATCAAGACAAATAAAAATTGAATAGGCCAAGAATATGAACAATTACTAGTATTAATTTGTATTGAATGATTAAAATAATTCAAAACTATGCATAAATAAACCTCAACTCAGGATTGGAGTTTACATACAAAATTCATAACTCTAAAAATAATAAAACTTGACTTGTTATTTTTAGTCTCTATTATTTTCAATAAGTTTTACATGTAAGCGCAAGGATCTCTAAAAATCTCCAAATGTATACTAAACTCTAAAGTTAACCTATCAAAAAAATTTAACTAAATTTCAAGTTTGGTTACAAAAATATATAATTTCTAAATTTAGAAAAAACCCAAAAATAATTTTAAATGATAATTTTGCACCCTCATATGGTCACGTATGGACTCCAAAAATATCAAAAACCTTGCATAAATAGAAGGCCATTTATGGCTATATAAAAAATTTTGATCCAATTGTTTTAACATGAAGATAGGTTGAAACTTATCTACAGATCAAAAGGTATGGCCTCTAGAAATTTAGGGCTTTTTTGTGCATCACTCTCCTCTTGTTGAAAACAACTCAACTCCTACAAGTTGCTTTGATTTTACTAATACCATTTGTTATTATAAATATTTTTTAGCTCTCATTATTTAACCAAAGTGTTGTCTTCTTATTTTAATCCTTACCACTGTATTAAGTACCTATCATAAGTTTCTTGCCTTATGTTTAATATCTTCTTATCTAGAACCTACACTATCTTTTCTTTCTTTTTATGGCACCTATTGCTTCCAATCTACTTCTTCATCTTCTTTAGTTTAATCATCTTCTCCATGTAAATCATATAAATATGAAACATTAAATACTAGAGAGATAACAAAATTATGTGGTACACTCACCTCATAAGTCTTGTTATTTACTTTCTTCACAAATTTGCATGGTCCAATTTTATTTTACTTTAAATCATTATATCTGCTTTCCAAAAATCTCTCTTTCCTCAAGTAAATGATTACTAAATATCTTTCTTCAAATATTTTTCACCTTCTAATATAATCTAGCAATTTATAATTCTCATTACTTTTCTATAACTTTCTTCTAACTTTTTTTAATACATATTTGTGATCCTTTGAATAGATGACCATCCTACATAATATACTCTTCATATACATTACTTGTATCACCTGTCAATGGATTCTTGCATTGTTAAAATATATTCTATAAATCTATATCAATATCATATACTTATATAATAAATTCAAATCCAAATACTTCACTCGCCATATTAGTTATCAACCTCACTCTCCTACTTAAAGCATTAGCTACCTGATTCTATTTTTTTGATTTATGATTCAACACAAAAGTATAACCTTGTAAGAAAGACACCCACTTTCCATGCCTAATATTTAACTTCTTTTGAGTGTTCACATACTTTAAAGCCTCATGATCAGTAAATGTGATAAACTCCTTAGGCACTAGGCGATGCCTCCAATCTCTTAATACTTGTGCAATGGCATAAAATTTAAAATGATATGTAGAATATTTTATTCTTATCTTATTTAATTTTTCACTAAAATATGATAGTGGCTTCCCTTTTTGACTAAACACATCACCAATTCCCAAAAATAAAACATCACAATCAACCTCAAACACTTTTACAAATGTTGGTAATTCTAAAATAGGTTTCTTTATAATTTTCTTCTTCAACAACTCAAAGTTTTTTGTTGCTAACCTTATCCATGGAATTTATTTTCCACTCATAAAATTTGATATTGGTACAATAAGTGTTACATCTCAATTCCTCGCTCATCAAATTTACTTGATTATCTGTATATTTATATGATTGAAAACTTGATTTGATTATTATTTGATTAAGTTATAAGTCGAATGATGTAATGAGATATGTGTATGTTGCTTTGATTTCACGATTGCATTGCTACGAGTTAGCTATATTATATATTCTTTACATTTTTATCATGTTGATCTATTATTTCAATAATATTTTATTATATATATGTTATGATGTTATGGACTAACTACCTTCTTGTCATGAGTTGGACAAAAGCAAGATTCATCCCTTAGAACATGATGGAGGGAGAGCATCATCAGAGAGGGTGACATAGATAGAAGATTTGGGGGACGATAGAGGAATGGTTAGAACCCTGCATACACCATGTCAAATAGTATATATCAAATGCATAGTTTGAATTGTTAAGGTTAGTATGTTTTTGATGATTGTTTACATTTATATAATTATTTATGCATACTAATTGTATGTTAGTTCAAATTTATGCTTATATGCAATTAATCTTGTTTGATTGTGTTTATGTCATGGAAATGTATTCATCACTATTAATATTTTTGGAAATGTAAATTTGTGTGAATATATATTGAGTATTACCATATGTAGACTACCCCTCATGACTTTGGAATGTTTTAGAATGTAAGCTAGTTATATTTATCATATTTTGGGAATACCCAATTATTGTTGAAAGGAATATAATTGCCTTACATTAGTCATATACATATTTCTCACCTACACTAAGTAGCAAATTAAGCAATTATAATATATGGTAATATAATTAACAAATTATATTGTAATATATCTGTATAATTAATAAATAAAACAATTGTATCATATTGAATTATATTTAGTAATTTTTTGTTATACATAGTAATTAGATTATATTGTATTATAATTATGAAATAAAAAAAATTATTTTATTGCACTTAGAAAATCCATAAATACCAAAAGCGAATTAGAAAATATATATTTAGGAAAAAATAAAAACGTAAAAAGGGAGAAATCAAAGCTTTTCCATGAAAAAAATGGAATTTTTTTAGAGAAATAGAAAAACAAAAAAATAAAAGTCATTCCAAAAAGGAAAAAGGTAGAATGGGCAGGATAGAGAAAGATAAGAAGAGAATAAGGGATGAAAATATAAAGGGGAGATGTAATTTTAGAAGGAAGGGAGTAACATAGCATAGAATAGTAAAAAGTGGAGAAAAGAAGGCAGTGCTTGAAGAGAAGGAGCAAAAGAGTGAGGAAAGATAGTGATGTCATTAAAATTTATGTAAATTTATGTGTTTTGATCTCTATAAATTAGGGACAACTTGTTAATTATATACAATGATCTAGTTACATATAGGAAATAATAATAATAAAATACAAGCTCTTTTTATAGAAAAATATATTGATATAGTTATAGTTATAATGATAATAATAAAATATAATGATCTAGTTATAATAATAAAATACCAGCATATATTACACCTAAAATCACTTACATATCTCTATTTGGTTATTTTTTTCTTTAAATGGCGATGATGTTTACTATACATTCAAATTTTGGTAAATGCCTAGTGAATCTTCGCAAGTTGTATCTGCAAGGAGACGCATTTAACAATCCAAATGCAATCACCAACTTCTCACTATGTTGGTAGAGGAATGATTCTCTTTCCTCCTCTGGCTCATCATTCAGTCCATATATTGAATTTGGAAAGTATGAATCCCCCAAATTTGTAATGATATCTTTTAGATTATACAATGAACTATATATATAAATATATAGGGAATATATTTATATTTTGCAAATATATCTAAAATATATAGTGATATGATGAATTATAATACTATGATATACAAATTATGAAAATAGCTTATATATATATATATATATATATATATATATATATATATATATATATATATATATATATCTATATATATATATATATATATATATATATTTTATCATCAAATCATTTCATGTCTTTATTTAGCAATATAAGTATAACAAACTAAGGAATGATTTATAATATGTGTGTGTGTGTGTGTGTGTGTGTGTGTGTGTGTGTGTGTGTGTGTGTGTGTGTCTTGGTTATCCGTATGTATACTAGTCTATATTTATATCTACATAGGGACTAAAGACCAATGATGTATATTTTATAAAATTAATTAGTAATGTAAGTACAACTATGTATATTTTAGAATATTTATTACCGATGTAAAATATAATCATGCATTTTTTTAAATATTAATTTCAATCCTTATATACATAAATTACATAGGGATTAAAGGCCTATATGTATAAAATATATATTTCAACATTGAGTTCAAATTGTAGTATTGTACATGAATATCTAGGTATAATAGTATATAAGATATGTTTTGATTTCATAACGATATACTCATATTGTATCTATATAATATGTTCGTATATCGATGGAATCAGATAATTTCATGGCCCTCACTTTGATCACTAATTTATGCTAACATGCTTTATCCAGAGTCCATGAAATAACTTCATCTAATCCTTATATATACAGTGATATTATATATAGATGTTTATTGAAGACATAGATATAAGAGTCCACATATTGTATACTTACATATGTACAGGGAATATATCTATCTAAATATTTATGGATTCTTATAAGAATATAATATATATTGGTGCAATGGGTTGTGTGCCTATATCTTTAGTTTTATTCATTGCTAAAAACATAGTTATAGTTTCTTGAAGAATAAGACACTATTTTTATAAGCATACAACCTCTTAAAAATATAAAAAGTTGTTTAAATGAAAGATTATTTTCTCATGAGATTTATGACTTTCTTTATTATGACTGATTGTTGAAATTGAGTACTGTATACATGAAAATGATGGACAATGATTTTATTTCTTGTCATAGAATATACTATGTATTTAGATCTACTTATGGAAATAGATTATGCAGTCTAAACATAGATTGTAACTAGTTGGAATAAATTGTCAATGTTTGCTTATTATTTATGTGATAAATGATATAATGTATATTCATTCATATGTTTAATAGACTAAATATATGCATTTTTATTGTTTATATGTTTAGCATGTTTTACGATTACTAGTAGGAAGTAATCTGTATGAATTTGTTAGTTATATTTATATTAACTAAATCTCATATTATTGATACTAAGTAATAATATGGACTTCATTAGATTACTAATATCACTAATGTCAGAGAAAGGTAATTTGATCAAGTGATGTGTATGAAATTGATTTATCCTAGAAATTTAAAACTTTAGCCAAATTAATGTTAGTTTAACATTGTCATTTTATATGCATGATTTACATGTTTGTGTGATATCATGTTAGAATAAAAAAAATTATGATACACTTCATGTTCTTAGAAATCATACAACACATAGGTACTATCTTGTCTCTCAACATTTTCGTACCATCACTATCTACTCATCTATGAAAGAAGGGCCATAACTTGATGAGATATTGTGTGGGGCATGGATGGTCCTTGGTTGGTATATAAAATTAATTGGATGATGCTCTCCCTTCCCACAATAGTACTTATTTGGAAACTACATTTGAGATTGCAATAGTTACTAGAGTTTGAGGAACTCATGCTCTGTAGAGCCTTGTATCTTGTATTGTATTTATTATTATTGGAACAATCTATCTGATGAAATATAATTATTTAATTATTATACCATGATAAAAGTGGTTAAAAATATATAATTATTTTTTATATTCTATTATGTTTTCTTTCATCTGATGATAGTGATCAGTGATAGATAGATGGTCACACTTATTTTAAAGTTATCATACTTAGATTGTTTTTATCTAGATCACTAATTAGATTTTCATGGTGTAGTCTAATAAAAGAATACATTATTTAATTTTTTTTTAATTTACATTATTTTATGGAGATCTCAGTAGGTATGTTACATGTGATATTAGAGCCATGTTTGAACTCTAAAACTTAATGAGTCCATTAACATTTCTATATTCTTTTGTTTATCACAAAGAAGAATGATGAAATCTAGAGTATCTAGATAGAGTCCCTCAAATATTAATGACAAAACCCCTCCATTTTATCTTGATTGATTGACTAATGAGTAAGTACTAAAGTTAGATCAGATTCTCATAACCATGAATAAAACCATGGATCAAATTCTCCAAGAAATATTGTGTGTGTGTGTGTGTGTGCGCGCGCGCACGTGTGCGCGCGTGTGTGTGTACCCTTTATTAGAGTCTATCTAATGCCATGCATCTTGATCTTATATATAATACCATTTATGTTATGTACTAAAGATACATTACACTATATAGACTATAATAATGTGTGTGTGTGGATACACACACGTGCCCTTTATTACAATTTGTATAATATCGTACATATTTATTTTATTTATATAAAATTTTAGATTATGTATTATGGTCTACTGTTATTCATCTTTCTAAATATATTATTGCTTTCCATCTTATTAAAGGATAGGAACCAATGAACCCACATCTCATTATATTATAATGCAAAAGGAAATAAACCAAAGAACCTATCAAGAAGATATTGGTTGGAATTTTGAGTGCAGATTGAGATGCCAACAATTAAACTTTAGCTGACATCTCTTCATAGGACTATATGTCTTTTTATTTTGTTAGTTATATATAATTAATAAATATCCATGGTTTTTCTTCTTTGTAGATTCCAATATTCCCAAACCCATTCCCCTAATAAATTTTGTGAACCAATCTCAATGTTTTGAAAAAATTCATGCAAAGGGGGATGATGTATGGGAGCTATGGGAAAATTTTATCTTAGATATGGATAAAAAATTGTATGAAAGCATTGAAGGAATGAATACAAACATATCATCACTGGTAAATTAGAATAAGGAGCTAAATCTATGTATTGAATGTGTAAAGAAACAAAAATACAAGCTCAAATGTGGATCAAGTATAAAAAATCAACATTAGGAGTATCTGATGTTATTGGAACTAATAGGGCTATTGATTTGTAAAGAATCATTATAGGAATGTAAAAAAATTATGAAAAAGAGATCAGAGTATGGACAAACTTTTTAGTCCATTGCAAGACTTGCCTAACAATAAATCCCACTACGTCTATGCTTGTTAATTCTATTGATGACAATAATGATAATAATTATTGTCTTCCTTTACTATTGTTCATTTCACTATAGTTGTTGAAACACACACACACACACACACACACACACACACACACACACACACACACACACCAATTTATAGTTAACAAAGATTGTGTGTGTGTCCATTTAATTTTAGAAATTTGTAAAATTTTAATACAAATGAGTCATAGGTATGTGAAAATTTCAAGATTCCTAATTCAATGTGTGCTAATTTATTTAACCTTAATATTACTTCACACCACCCAAATATGATGACTTAAATAAGAGAAATAATATTTTTTTAACAAAGCATTATTTTTATATTTTAAAAATATTTTTTGTCTTTAGATCAGATATAGAAATAATTTCAAATAATAACCAAATGATGAATTTAGCTATGAATCATTACACGCTTTTATATTTATAATAGTTTTTATGATTTTCCACATGTCCAACATTGAGAATCACAAGGATTTAGTATTTGAGGACATATGACATCTCATTAAAAGTAAGACACACACACATCTTCAACTCAAGGGCTATAGATCATTATTAATGGAAACTATTGTTGGTTTGTATATATTTATAACTGCTATGTCCAAATAATCCTAAAAATTAATATTCTTTGATCACACTTTATGTTATTAATGGAATTAGGCATATTAATTTGCTAGTGGTGCATGTTTATGGATTGCCATAATCTCCAAAAATATCTTGAACATCATTGATTGTTCCCATAACTATATTAGATACATTTTAAAGGTTATGTATAGGGATGATTCACCTCAAAATTATCATTTCGCAAAACCTATTACAACCATCTTTGAAAATCTTATTGAAGAAATAAAACTTTACTTATCAATTAGAAGAGTGACAAATACTTTGTCTAGCATTCCACATATCCTAAGAAATTGGGGATTATTGGGATCATTCACATCACTAAAAATATTTTAGTTTATAATAGAATTGATAACATTGTCATGGGTAAGGTTAAAAAAATGCTACTGAAATCATCCTAAACAAGCCATAAATGGATGTTTGTCAATAACTATATGAATATCTAAGAACATCATATAATAATACAAAAAAAAAAGAATGGATAAGAGTCAATACAAAATCAATACTTATATGGGTATCAACATTATTAGTTAAATAAATTGGAACATTGATTCTTGAATAAAATTCCATACCAAATTTCTTTCTCAAATCACCAACTTTCAACATGTGATTACACATGTGGCCTTGGGTTGACCACATGCATTCGCACATTATAAAAGACTGACTTACCTTTCTAAACTTGTAAAATGTTTCTTCCTTGGTTTGGATTCTTACCCATGCCACATCCAGGTCAATCTTAATAATGACACATCACCATCAAGGATGATTTGTGATTTCATCCATGACTTCCTTTATAATTTATCGAGTTTGAATTTAACGTAAAACCCAATCTCTTTGCATATTTGGCTTTACCAATAATCCTTAAATAGGATAGGAACCAGCTTATTTAATAACGAATCCACTCTTCAATAGGAATAAATTTTTATTTTATTTTAAAAAATGTGCTTCAGATGAGAGTGATATACTTTCATGGAAACATTTGTCTCTTGACCCACATGGGGCATTGTATGCAACATATTAATGACATTATAATATAATGGTATCACTTATGCTTCCAACAATTAATGAATAATTATTTAGATACATAGTGTTCCATAAATAGGTTCATGTTCTAAACAATTGTTTCCTCAGTAAGATATTTGTTCGTTATTTCCCCCATGATTCGTAAAAATTACATACTTTGTTTTAGCATCACTAACCTTTGAAATTAATTTTTTAAACCATGCTCTAAAGTTCTCTTTGAAACATTACCTTGGACTCACATTGAAAAATTTAAACTAAAAAAATAATAAAATGAAGTATTGTTTTCAATGATAATAATGAATATTTATAATATACATGGGTTCAACTTACATAACAGGGATAATTTCAGCATGAGCATCATTCACCATGAAAGCATTTGGTTTCCATTTCAACATGTGACAATTTTCATTAACCATTGGCTTCTACATATAGGATATGAAGTATGGAATAGCAGTCCTAGACATCAAAACCCATGTAAAAGGAATTACATTATCCATAGTATCAAATACAATAGGTGTGTATATCATGAACTGCTTCATAAACCACAAATATCAATCTTATACAATAACAAGTTTGAAGTTTTAAATTTGGATTTTTGTAGGTAACTTTTGTGTATTCTTTTCACACATAGAGTCCATTAAAATTATATTATTCTTTGCATACTTCAACATCCACATACTTTGTCAAGGAAACTTGAGATGTAAGTCAAACAAAATAAATATATTTTTAGGATTTTTAGTGATAAATTATATAACATTATCTGCATCATTAGGCTTGAATTCATATTATACCACTTTCATATTTTATTAAATATTGTAAATGTCATCCTTAGTAATGAAATCATCCCTCTCCATCTAACTACTAAAATGATTATTGTTTTTAAGGACCATGTCATGATGTTTTTAATGAAAAATTTAGTTGTCAAGACCAACGAGAACAACATCTCCACCTAACCCTTCAATGCAAAAATAATTTGTAGATAATAAATAAAATGACTACCCATGAAGTCATTGATCTCTTGGCCATGAAAAATCATGCCCTATTAGTCTGGATGACCCATGTTGTTATACATACTCAAATCTTGTTCTTGCATCTTCATCAACACATGAATATAAAAATGACTTGGAATCCATGACACAAATGTTTATGGAAAAGATGGTTTCCAAGACTAACCATCAAAATATTTGAAATAGAAAAATGTGCATCATATTTATCCCTATAATCCTCATGGTCATATGTATGTCAAGAACTATATAAAAAAATATTTACATGTAAGATGGAATATGATGGAATATATTATCATCGATATGAAAGGTATTGGGATCCTAGATATCTTACATTCACCACTTAGGAAGTCTTCTAAATGATCTCTTGATACACAAGAAACAATAACTTAATGATTTCCCAAATTATAATTCACCTTGATCCACTCTAATTAATTAGAAGACAACTCCATAGTTGGTGGATATTGCACTACAAGAGATAATAATCTCTTCCACTTAGATGTCATCTATGAAGGGAGCAATCCAAAAATAATAAAATTATTAATTTATTCATAAACAAGGGGAATTGGTGAACAAAAACCATTCATAAACAAGAAACATTGATAAAAATTATCATTGACAAATAAAGGACAATGATAAACATATGCAAATGTATGAAAAAATAGATGATAATTATCACACATATGCATTGATATGTGGCTCAAATCATATAATATAACAACTTATAAGTGCATAAGGATTATTTAACACCATCCTTATAAAGACTAGCATACGCCACATTTAGCATGGATGATTTGCTTGAAATGCTAAGTTATCAATTAAAAATGTTATCAATCTCTTTTAAAATTTATAAAAAATAGTAAATCATAATATATCTAGTTGGAAATATTAATGGGTCTATCAATAAGAAAATGAATCCAATATTGGAATTTCTACTAAATGTATTATGTGATACTTTAAATATTTATGTTCTATGCGATTATATCCTTGAAACTAGGTTATGTGGCTCAATTTTTCTAAAATCGTGTCATTGGTTACAACATTTGACTTATTGGTTCAATCTATGTTGAAATCAAATCCTATTTGACCTATTATCACATTGTATATTCACAATTAGGTGAAAATGTCTCATTTTGACCCTAATGATCTTCACAATTGATGAAATCAACTATTTCATTCATTATATGATGAAATTTAAGTTTATTAAGCCCCAAACTACATCATGTACATGTAAAAATTGCATCTATCATTGAACCAAGTAATTATTTGCTTCATTATCTAAATAAATTAGAGCCGATTAAGCCCCAAATCAAATTTATTAGTCATAATTAGGTTGAAGGGTATCAAATTAACCCCAATCACCTTTAGATTTAACCAATGGACTATGTTGTTTATTTTATTATGACATTGGGGTCTAGATCCCCAAATGACATCTTTATAGTCAAATTAGGTTCACAAGGTTTAATTTCACTTAAATTGCATCACTACTTTAAAAAATTTACTCATTCATTTAATATGTTAGGAACTATAAGCTAATTTAGCCCAATAACACATCCTATAGTTTTAATTACATTCAATGGGTTCAAATTGGCCATAATTATCTCCACTATTGAAATAATTAACTCTTTCAAATTTTTTGTAATGAAATTAGGCCTAGTTGAACCCAAAATAATGCTCGATATAGTCTAAATGCATTCACAAGTGAAAATGCACCAAAAATTCATAACTATATCCATTGTGTCTTTTTTGTGGTATTGTAAATATAAAAATAAAAAATTATAAATGTGAATAGATTTAGAAATGTGAACAAAGACATGTATGCATAGATAATTTTTTTGGTACAATGTTAAATAAATGAATATTCATTATAGCTCATACATGCTTTATTATGTTCGAATTCAAAAACCTTGCATTTTTTCTTAGAAATGGCTTGGACCTACTAACACATAGTTGAATCTGATTGTTTAGCTAAAATAAAAAAAATAACTTCCATAATCATAAAAACTATAACTTTGAATTAAATAATTCATAAAATTATTTCCACAATGTCAAGAACACTCTCCTCTTTCAAAGTATATGATATTTTTTTAATTTTTAGACTATTTTAAGGGTTTCATCTATGTTGATTTATAACTATGGGGTTTTTAGGCTATATATGTTTTAAATATACATGCCTATATTAGTTTATGTATTTTTTTCATTGATCCAAATACAAAAAATATATATGATACGAGGCCTAATTCTTATTCTTGACTATTGGTTGGTTGGTGTTTTTTTGTTATTTTTTGGTAAAACATTTGCAGACTGGGATTTTACATAATTTTTTTAAATAGGTTTTTCTTGTAGGAAGTGTACTATTGGGTTTAATGTCTATTAATGATTTAGTGTTTCTTTTGTGTTCTTCCTCTCTCACAGATTCAATTTTTAATTGTTCTATATTTTATTCATGATTTTCATAAAAAAATATTTATTCTATTTAATTTTTTTCAAAAAAATATTACCATCTTAACAAGTATGAAATAGGTGTATGTATAGAATATTGTTTAGGTTGTAATGTTTTTCATTATAATTAAAAACATAATATTTTACAAAAAATAATATGGTTCATCATTTTCTAATCCATTACTATAGTCAATCTGCTACATGTTTGGATCATTGACTTATGTATTATTGTTTATTTTTAGAATATCTATGAACTCTCATTGACTTCATTCTACTCTTGAATCTCAATAAACACATAATAATATTTTGAGTTTACTTGTAGAAAATCTTGAGCTACTTTCATATATTTTTATGTTGCCCCTCAAGCATTGAGCCCTTATTCCTATTTCATTAGACTTATAGGGTCTACAATTTGGGCACAGTCATAAGTTTAGAACCATCAATTATATTGAGGACTAGTTTTTGGGTTCTTCTGAAGACCCTTGGTTGCACTTTATGTGCCTGAAACATTGCTAATCATCATTGTAGAATCAATGCAACCACATATCTTGTGCTAAAAAACATTATTTATATTAAGTCATTCCAAGTCATTTGAGAGATAGATGCATATTAGTAGAAAAAACTAGAGCCCAATCAAGTGTTAAGCATTAAGTTTCATTGTCTCCTTAATTCAAGATGAGCATCATTGATTCCTATCTATTCTATACTTGTAATATAGCTAATCACATTGATTTTCAATCATGATCTTGTAAGAAGTGAAGGTTTAACATTGCATGTACTTGAATCATTGCTTTTAGGTAAAATGAGATTTAAAAGACTTGCCTGAGATATTTCATCTACACACTTAGAACAACGTGGAAGTCCAATTTTGGAATGTGAGATACATAGTTTGTAACCAAACATTGGTGGTTTCCTGACTTCATTTCCTTACTTTGTTATGAATGTCAAGATAGTTTAAAGAGAAACAAATAATAAATTTGAAGAGAAGTGAAGATATAAGACAATGCAACATCAGACAATAAAGAAGCCATAAAAAAAGAAAATTTTAAAACCTACATAGTTCAGATTGACACTTTAGGAAAGATTCAATGCATGATTTTTATTAGATACAAGTCTACCCAGGGAAGAAATGATAGTCACTATTCATAGTGGCAAGTCCACTGAGAAAGACTAGATTTTAATTGTAGTTTTAGATAGTCTACACAACCTAAGTCCAATTCCATATTCAATAAAAAGATAATATGTTATTGTTGCAACTCATTTTTCATCTCTTTACATTGAATGATAAATTAATATTTTTTCTTTTGAGTGAAGTAAGCTATCTTTTAAACATGAGACTACATTATAAAGATCTATTTTTACAATGTTATATCATATATGTCATTAGTGTTTATTTTCTTTAACCTTGAAACAAATGAAACTAGAATTAGAGTTAAAAAAATTGGGTAAAAGTTATTCTTTCATACATTTAACCTAGGGTTTCACAAGACCTATTACTCCTAGGTTTTGACCCTTTTTTTTTAATTATGATTTTTTGATTTGCATCTTGTCTATGGTTTTTCAAAGTATTATTTGTCTTCTTAATAAATTCCATGACCATATCTTATGCCTAGGTGATTTCCTAACCATACTAGACATATTTATACACCGAGTGGTGAAATTTAAAAAATTCATATAATTACCTTTTGTAGATAACTCATGCTTCAAAGATTCCAACCCTAGAATAAATACCTAATAAGGATATTTGAATCCAAAAAAATATTGGAAATATATAGTTTACATACCAAGGTAAAGAGATTCCAATTCATAGTGTTAATGATAAGGGTGATATTGTTGGTGAGGATAGTGATTGTGATGGTGATCACAATAATACACTATATGGTCTTACTGACCTAATTTTAAAAATATGAAAAAGAAACAATTTGGTGATTTCATTATTGAAAATCCTAATGAGCTTAACAATATGATCTATTTGCTTATTGAGACATTTTATGAAAGAATTATGAATAAAAAAAATTACGTGACCAACTAATTTGACTAGTTTTATTCTTTCTACATCATGTGGTGAGGCTAGTGATCCTCATGAAAATAATCAATCATTATATTATTGAAAATCCAACTATCACAACTATATTGAATGCCTAATAAACCTAGCCGTGTAATTTCATCTTTAGACATAATACACAACCCTTTGGATATATAAGTTTTTATTTGCCTATTTAATCAATTATTTCAGATATTAAATGATCCATGTGTAGTTATTTTACAAAATTCATCTCCCCATTCCCTTCCTATGGAAAACTCACTTGTTGCACTCTCATCCTCATTGAGATTGCTCTTAGACTTGGGCACCATTCATATTTTTGGTGAATACCTATGCACCTACATCATACCAGATTGAAGTCAGGTGCATTATCAGCTCATAGTCCAATGCACCTCATTGACACTTGCTCACAAACTCACATGTTTACACTTGTTTGAATTATAACACATCTTTGCGTTAGCCTACTTCAACAAAGTTGATTTTCAATTTACACTTCATATCTTGACATCCAATATTTATCGAATTGGTTAGTTTATTTCCATGTACATGAAATTTTAACATTTTCCCATCAAGGAATATGAAACAAATTGTAACTATCTTTTATAATGGACAATAGTTATAACTACTAATTATATTTGTATGCATTAATATATAGCATATGCATTCATCCAATCATCGATATGATCCACAGTCGATGCCATACATAGTCATATATATAGGTATAATGATCTACACATCTACTTTGTCATACACACATTATACATCATTGTATTTCTTTCTCTATTCATTCCCATTGAATATAAGTTGCATCTTTTCAAGTATTATAATTATTCTTTACTTAATTGTGTGTTGTTCACATTGTCTAAGTATTTCTTCACCAAGTCACTCTCCATAACCATATGTGTTAACCATAACACATAGTTATCCCCCATGGTCATGGTCATGGGATAATATAGTGCAAATCATTGGTATTAGAGTATAACTGTTTTCTATGTCTATAAACACGCAAGCCTAACTAGAGATAAGTATTATCAATCGGTTATATTTTAGAATACCTTCAAGAACATCATAGTAAAATTAAGATGGATGATGCTTATAAGCAACTTTAGGTATCCCTAGATGTTGGAAGGCTTCCTATGAAAAAATTGAAGGTGAAACACATTAATAATTTTAGCTAATTCTAAGAGTTTATGATGCAACACAACCCAACGTCTTCTGGAACACCTCCATAGTTCCCTCAACAATGGTTTCAACATCAAACCCCCTTTAAATTGAAATTTAATCTTAGCATACCTTTGTTTGAAGGAAATCATGATGCCATAACATTAGATTCCTAGGTTTGACATCTCAAGGCATACTTCTCAATTAGTCATTTCGCCATTTATGAGAAGATCCTTTGAATAGTTTTGGAGATATCTATTATAATTATTCATTATGGGGATAAATTCAATGTGAAATGTGAACAAGAGTGTGTTAAAAATAATTCTTATAATACCCTTCACAATGCACTTAAGAGAAAGACTATAATGTTCATCACTTTTATGATGAATACATAAATTTATGATAATTATGAAAATGCAAAGATTAGTTGTTGGAAGACTACACCAACATATTCCATAGCTAGTTGGCATGCCTATATGATAACTAGAGTGAATAACACAAGGTGTTGAAGTACATCAACTAACTCTCAACTTATTTTTGTACAAAGATGGAATTATTGACTTATGGCACTCTAAGTAAATCCTATTATTACACTCCAAAGTTTGAATAAAATAAAAATTTGAATAAACATCTCATCTATTCATCTTAACCCATGCATAAGATTCAACCTACTCATCATTCGTCATTATAGCCTTTTACATGAAAGTAGAGTAATTATCACAAAGGAGATCTGTCAAAGAAGGCTACACAAAATTTGAAGGTTCCTTTGATGTCTACATAAGATAAAGGAAATAGAAACTTTGGTTTAAAATTTTACCATTGTCATCACTCACACACACATGATGACTCTAATTTTCATGCATAAAGATCATTGATTTCCTAGTTTACATTAGGTCCCATCTAGATGAACAACACTGATACGTATGTGACTTGTTTAAGCACCAACACCAATGTGATAAACACTTATAAGGAGTGTGAACACCTCTTCCATACTAAGTTTTGGGTTAAGGGTCAACCTCTCCATGTCATAATGAACAGTGATAGTCATAAGAGAATCATTTCACAATGGCTTGACCTTCTCATTGTTACACATTCAAACCATATTCATTGTGGTGGCTTTAGTAGGGCAATGATACAAAAGTTCAAAGTAATGATCCTTATAGTATGAATTCAAGCCTATAGATGAGATCATCACTTGTGACATCATAGATATATTTGATATCATTTTGGAAATATCATAATTTTAAGACTGTGAAGCTATATATCAATCCAAGCCACATCATTGCATTGTTCAGACATTATATCATTTATCTAACCTTTTTGAGTCATTACCCACATCCAAAGTCACCTTAGTCTCTACCAAAAAAATTCCACAAACATGTTTCTCCCACACAAAAGTTAGTATTGCTCATGGTTCATCTTGACACACCTATGTGAGAGATAAATAATAATTTGGTAGCACATATTGTGTGAGCAATGTTGAAACAAAAACATCTCAACAAGTTACTAAAGCATCTTGATGAAGCCTTTATAAATGATTAATTCTACATTGATTTGGAGTCTAGATCCCCTCTTAAAATTAATCCTTTTGTTCATATATCAGTTTGGAAAAATGATTAAATCTGATGTCAAATAAAAGAGCTCCTAAATAAGGTCAAGATCGAATATATCTCTTGTTATTATGGAAGTTTAATAGTACTCACAGCCAAGAAGGATGGGTTATGGTGTCTATATAGACTATTGTGCACTCGAAAACATCAAGGTCAAGATCCAATATCCACTATCATGTATTGATGAAATTTTGGACCAGTTCATAGGTGTACAATGCTTTACCAATATCAACTTGAATTTAGGTTACCATAATGTTCTAGTCCATCCTAAATTAGTCTATAAGACAACCTTAAGGATCTTTCTCACATAATTGAGGATCTTTCTTGGACTCAAAAACTTTTAACATAGATTTATCCTTGGTTTCTCTCACATCTCTTGGTCACTCATATAGATAACATGTGTAAATGCCAAATTTTACTAGCCTCGTGCACAAGAACACACTTATAAGGTATTCTATGTAATGCCATTTTGAAACATTTTAACTTTTAAATCCTAACATTTCACACTCAATTGAAATTGACATCAATGTATTTGATTTTCCACTCGATGCAATACTCATGTAATAAAAACATCTAGTGGCATATCATTCAAAAAAAATTAGTGAGATGGTGTGAATGTACTCCACCTATAAAAATAATTTAATGATATTGTACATTAAATTAAGCATGTCATCACTACATCTTCGGGAAGAATATAGTTGGTCATTCTGATCACAACCCACTTTAGTTTCCACAAATAAAGTAATTTTTGAATTTGCACCACATGAAATGGGTGACTTACCTACAAAAATTGCATCATATGATCAAGCATAAGAAAAATAAAGAAACCAAGGTAGAAATTTTCCTTAGTTGATCACCACTTCACATGCTTATCAAAGTGTTGGACACATATAGATGGAAGTTAGTAGACTATGTATCTCTTTACTTAGTTGATCAGGACTTCATAGACACTTATGATAGCCTTATTCAAGGTAAACAAGTTCAATAGTTATAAGTTTCCAACCAAATTATCTATAAGCTTAGGCATATCTATGTTCCTCGCAGGGTACCTTGCCAGAGATTCATCAAATAAATGCACTACACCAGGACCAAGGGAAACTTTAGAATAAAAATACTCTAATGACATTTTAGCTAGACTTATACTAGCCACACATACACACAAATGTAGGGTACCACATCAAGTATTGAATTCCCTGTTGCATTTCTAAACCCACAAACATGAAGCTACAACTTTAAACACTTCTACTAATTCCATATAAAGCATGGAAATCCATCATCACAAATTTAATGACTAGGTTGCCTATAACAAGACACCAACATGATGTCATTTTCATTATAGTGGATACATTTTCAATGATGATTATCATGGCTTCTTTCAAGAAAGACACAAATGTAGTTTACAGTGTGTAAACAATATTTAACCATGTTTGGGTTCACTTTGGAATCCTAACATCCATCATATTTGATCAATATCAATGTTTTATGAGTCAATTCTTACAAGCATCATTGGACTTGATGAGAAAATAGCTAGACAGGGTGAATACATATATATATATATATATATATATATATATATATATATATATATATATATATATATATATATATATATATATATATATATATATATATATATGGGCAAACTGAAACTATCAATCAAACATTTGATCATATTCTATGAATGTACAACCACACAAATGCTTACACTTGAAATGATAATATCTATAATATTCAACATGCCTAAAATAAAGTGATTCACATATCTACAGAGAATAGTCCATTCCAAATAAATCTTGGGTTCCAACCTTTGGCACCTATAGATATATCCTACACATCCAACATTGATTCATGCACATATGAATGAGAATAAGACAAAGGTTACAAGTTTTTCTTTCACCACAAAGAATTTATTCATCATTAGGTTCCACAAATCCTTTCTTGTACACAAACAAATTATATGGAGTGCCATGATGTGCATCACACACCTCATGCAACTCATTTGGTGATAAAGTCTAGTTTCAAAATTAAAAGAATCATTTTTATAATGAAAGTGAATAAGGACCATTTCATGTGCAATCGACACAATGGGGGAAGATTTATTGATATAGGGTGAAAATAGAATATCATGTGTGATTTTTGTGTGTCTTGGTTTCCACTCTAGAGTGAATTGACTAAATGAATCCCCTTTTACATGAGATGAAGGCAAACATGGCAGATATAAGGTTATGTGACATGTTAGACCAATATGTGTCATCTTATTAGTGTTTTTGTATCCTTTTTAAGATAAAATTCATATTAGAAGGTCCACGTTCACATGCAAATGAATGTTTTGTCAATTTACATCTAGGAGATATAATAAATGACCACCACATTTTTCACTTTTCTATGTCTATGCTTCATTTATAAATTATAATCATAATAATGGGTCCCATTACATTTCATATGAAGAGGAAATGTATTATAATTTATGGCTAGGGGATACATTAGACTAACATGTGCCATTTTTGTTTGTTCATATTGCTTTTATAGAGCTAATTTGACTAAAAGGGGCCTCTTTCATATGATATTAATGTAATAAATGAATATTTATGGATACATGGATAAAATATAACATAATTTGTCATTTTTATGTGTTCATGTATCCTTTGTAGAGTGAAATCAACTAAATGTGGCCAATATTACTTTAAACCAGTGCAACAAAGGAAGTTTTAATAAAAGTGGATAAATTAGACCACCATGTCTCATTTGAATATGTTCATGTATCTCTTTTAGATTCAGTTCATAATAACATGGATTCTTTCACATGTAATGGATGTAATATTTGTCAATTTAGGACTAGGGATCATATTAAAGACCACTAAATTAATGAACCAAAATGCTATCAAGACAAATAAAATCCAATAGGCCAAGATTATGAACAATAACCAATATTGATTCGTATTGAATGGTTAAAGTAATTATAAAAAATTCATAAATAAGCCTCAACTCAAAATTAGAGTTGACAAAAAAAGTTCAGAACTCTAAAAATAATAAAACTTGACTTGTTATTTTTAGTCATTGTTATTTTTAGTATGTTTTGTATGCAAGCACAAGTATCTCTAAAAATATCTAAAAATATACTAAACTCTAAAATTAACCTATCAAATGAATTTCAACTAAAGTTCAAGTTTGGTTACAAAAAATATATAATTTACAAATTTAGAAAAAACCCAAAAATAATTTTAAATGATAATGTTTGACCCTCAGATGGTCACGTATGGCCCCCAAAAAATATCAAAAACCCTGCATAAATGGAAGGCCATTTATGGCTATTTTGAATTTTTTGAGCTAATTATTTTAACATGAAGATAGGCTGAAACATATCTATGGATTAATAGTTATGGCCTCTAGAAGTTTAGGGATTTTTCTACATCATTCTTCTCTTGTTGAAAACAACTCAACTCCTACAAGTTGTTTTGATTGTATTGATCCCATTTGTTATTATCAATATTTTTTATCTCTCATTCTTTAAACCAAGTGTTTTCTTATTTAATCATTACCATTGTATTAAGTAACTATCATAATTTTCTTGCCTTATGTTTAAAATCTTCTTATCCAGAACCTGCACTATATTTTCTTTCTTTTTCTGGAACCTATTGCTTCCAATCTACTTCTTCAATCTTCTTCAATTTCATCATCTTTTCCATGGAAATCATATAAATTTGAAACATTAAATACTAGAGAGATATCAAAATTATGTGGTAAACTCACCTCATAAGTATTGTTGTTTATTTTCTTCACAAATTTGAGCAGTCCAATTTTATTGTACTTTCAATTATTATATGTACCTTTCAAAAATATCTCTTTCCTCAAGTAAATGATCACTAAATATCCTTCTTCAAATATTTTTGAGCTTTTTCTAATATCATCTAGTGTTTTATAATTCTCATTACTTTTCTATATATTTATTATTACTTCTTGTAATTGTTGTATATATTATGCAAATGCTTTTACATTACCACTAACATGTTCTGTAATTGGTACTATATGAAATATAAAACACTCATAGGATTTATTACATAAAATATCTGAAATGTTTAATTACATATTGTTCTATTCACTAAAATATTATATGAAAACATACCTTGTGGTAAATCCAAGTCCCATTGCTTAGGCTTCTCTCCAACTATTCATCTCAACAAATTTTCCAACGTCCTATATACAACTTTTATCTATCTATCTATTTGTTTGGGGATGGTATGCACTACTAAACTATATCTTAGTCCATGTCTTCCTCCATAAATTCCTCCAAAAAGGACTTATAAATTTTGTGTCCCTATCTGATCTAATAGATTTTTCAACACCATGCAATCTAAAAATATCCATAAAAAAATAATTTTACAAATCTAGTTACATCATTGGTTTTTTAACATGTAATAAAATGAATCATCTTAGAAAACATAACTACAACAAAAAAAAATTAATCATTACCTCTCTCTATGTTTCATAATTCCAACACAAAATCCATACTCAAATCTATCCATGGTCCACATGAAATTGGTAATGGAATGTATAACTCTGTATTTCGTGTATGTCATTTTGCCACCTGACATATCTTGCACCTTAATACATACTTTTTCATATCTTTCTTCATCCTTGGCCAAAAATATTTCTCTTCTAGCAAAGTTATTATCTTTGTCTTACCAAATTGTCCATAAAAACCACCACTATGTAATTATATTATAATATTATCTCTTAGAGACCTAATTAGAATACATATTTATGATCCTTTGAATAGATAACCATCCTACATAATATACTCTTCTTATACATTACTTGTGTCACCCGTAAATGGATTCTTGCATTGTTCAAATATATTCTATAAATCTATATCAATATCATATACTTATTTAATAAATTCAAATCTAACTACCTCACTCACCATATTAGTTATCAACCCCATTGTCCTACTTAAATCTTTAGCTACTTGATTCTATTCTCTGATTTATGCTTCAACACAAAAGTATAACCCCGCAAGAAAGACACCCACTTTGCATGCCTACGATTTAACTTATTTTGAGTGTTCATATACTTCAAAGACTCATGATCAGTAAATATGATAAACTCCTTAGGCACCAAGTGATGCCTCCAATGTCTTAATGCTTGTGCAATGGCATGAAATTCAAAATGATATGCACAATATTTTGTTCTTATCTTATTTAATTTTTCACTAAAATATGATATTGGCTTCCCTTTTTGACTAAACACAGCTCCAGTTCCCATAAATCAAACATCACAATCAACCTCAAAAACTTTACTAAAATTAGGTAGTTCTAAAATAGGTTCCTCTATAATTTTCTTCTTCAACAACTCAAAGTTTTTTGTTGCTACACTTATCCATGCAATTTTTTTCCTCTCATACAATTTGATATTTGTAAAATAAGTGTTACATCTCAATTCCTCACTAAGCAAATTTACTTTATTATCTATATATTTCTATGTTTTAAAACTTGATTTGATTATTATTTGATTAAGCTATAAGTCATATGATATAACGAGACATATGTATGTTGCTTTGATTTCATGATTGCATTGATATGAGTTAGCTATATTATATATCTTTTACATTATTATCATGTTGATTTATTATTTTAATAGTATTTTATGATATATATGTTATGATGTTATGGACTAAATACCTTCTTTTCATGAGTTGGACACAGGGGAGATTCATCCCTTAGAACATGATGGAGGGAGAGCATCATCAGAGAGGGTAGACCTAGATGAAGGTGTTGGGGATGATAGAGGAATGGGTAAAAGCTTACACATACCATGTTAAATAGTATATATCAAATGCATAGTTTGAATTATTAATGTTAGTATGTTTTTTATGATTGTTTATGTTTAGATAATTATTTATGCATACTAATTGTATGTTAGTTCAAATTTATGCCTATATGCAATTAATCTTATGTGATTGCATTTATGTCATGCTAATGTATTCATCACTATTAATATTTTTTTAAATGTAAATTTGTGTGAATATATATCTAGTACTACCGTATGTGGACTACCCCTCATGACATTAGAATATTTTAGAATATAATCTAGTTATCTTTATGATATTTTGAGAATACCCAATTACTATTGAAAAGAATATAATTTACTTACATTAGTCATATTGATATTATTTACCTATACTAAGTTAGTAGCAAATTAAGAAATTGTAATATATGGTTATATAATTAGCAAATTATATTGTAATAGATTTTTATAATTAATAAATAGAATAAATAAAACAAATGTATCATATTGAATTATATTTAGTAATTGGATTATATTGTATTATAATTATGAAATAATAATATTTTATTTTATTTTACTTAGAAAATTCATAAATGCCAAAAGCAAATTAGAAAATATATATTTAGGAAAAAATAAAAACATAAAAAGGGAGAAAGCAAAGCTTTTCCATGAAAAAAATGGAAAGTTTTTAGAGAAATAGAAAAACAAAAAAAATAAAAGTCAATCCAAAGAAGAAAAAGGTAGAATGGGCAGCATAAAGAAAGATAAGAAGAGAGTAAGGGAAGAAAATATAAAGGGGAGGTGCAATTATAGAATGAAGGGAATAACATAGCATAAAAGTGTACAAAGTGGAGAAGCAAAGGTAGTGCTTAAAGAGAAGGAGTAGAAGAGTGAGGAAAGATAGTGATGTTATTAAAATTTATGTTAATTTTTGTGTTTTGATCTGTATAAATTAGGGAAAAATTGTTAATTATATACAATGATCTAATTAAATATATGAAAAAAGAATAATAAAATACAAGCTCACTTTATAGAAAAATATAACGATATAGTTATAGTTATAATGATAATAATAAAATATAATGATCTGGTTATAATAATAAAATATAATCAAATATTACACCTAAAAGAAGAACTTACATATCTCTATTTTGGTATTTTTTCTCTTTGAATGGTGATGATGTTTACTATACATTCAAATTTTGGTAAATGCCCAATGAATCTTAGCAAGTTGTCTCTACAAGGAGACACATTTAACAATACAAATGAAATCACCAAATTCTCATTATGATGGTAGAGGAATGATTCTCTTTCCTTTGCCTCATCATTTAGTCCATATATTGAATTTGAAAAATATGAATCCTCCAACTTTGCAATGATATCTTTTAGATATATGTAATGAATCTATCTAAAATGTATAACGATATGATGAATTATAATACTGTGATATACAAATTATGAATATATATATATATATATATATATATATATATATATATATATATATATATATATATATATCATAAAATCATTTCATGTCTTTATTTAGTGATTTAAGTAGAATGAACTAAGGAATGATTGATAATGTGTGTGTGTGTGTGTGTGTGTGTGTGTGTGTGTGTGTGTCTTTGTTATCAATATGTATCCTGATGTATATTTATATCTACATAGGGATTAAAGACTAATGATGTATATTTTATAAAATTAATTGATAATGTAAATACAACTATGTATATTTTAGAATAGTAATTACCAATGTAAAATATAATGATTTATGTTTTAAAATATTAATTTCAATCCTTATATCCATAAATTACATAGGGATTAAAGGCCTATATATGTAAATCATATATTCCAGCATTGAGTTCAAATTGTATAATTGTACATGAATTTCTAGGTATAATAGTATATAGGATATGATTTGATTTCATAAGGATATACTTATATTGTATCTATATAATATGTTCTTATATCAATAGAATCAGATAATTTCATGGCCCTCACTTTCATCACTAATTTATGCTAACATGCTTTATCTAGAGTCCAGGAAATAACTTCATCTAAATCCTTATATATAGAATGATATTATATATAGATGTTTGTTGCAGCTATAGCTATAAGTGTCCACATATTATATAATTACATATGTATAGGGAATATATATATATTTGAAGATTTAGGTATTATTAGAAGAGTATAATATATATTGGTGTAATGGGTTGTATGCCTATATCTTTAGTTCTATTCATTGTTAAAAACATAGTTATAATTTCTTGAAGAATAAGACACTATTTTTATAAGCATACAACCTCTTAAAAATATAAAATGTTGTTTAAATGACAGATTATGTTCTGATGAGAATTATGACTGAATTTTAAAATTGAGTAGTGTATACATGAAAATGATGAATGGTAATATTATTTCCTATCATATAATATACTATGTATTTAAATCTACTTATGAAAATAGCTTATGCAGTCTAAACATAGATTGTACCTAGTTGGAATAAATTTTATTTGTTTTCTTATTATCTATGTAAATAATATTATAGAGATTCATTCATATGTTTAATGGACCAAATGTATGTATTTTTATTATTTCTATGTCTATCATGTTTTATGATTGCTAGTAGGAAGTAATTTGTATGAATTTATTAGTTATATTTATATTAACTAAATCTCATATTGGTGTTGCTAAGTAAGTATTAATATGGACTTCATTAGCTTACTAATATCACTAATTCTAGATAAAAGTAATCTAATCAAATGGTGTGTATGAAATTGACTAATCTTAGAGATCAAAAAATATTAAAAACTTTGGCCAAATTAATGTTAGTTTGGCATTATCATTTTATATGGATGATTTACATGTTTGTGTGATATCATGTTAGAAAAAATTTCATTATGATACACTTCATGTTCTTAGAAATCATATAACACATAGGTATTATCTTCTCTCTCTACATTTCTGCACCATCACTATGTACTCATCTATGAAGGAAGGGCCATAACCTAATGGGAGATTGTGTGGGGGATAGATGGTACTTGGTTGATATGAAAAATTTCTTGAATGATGCTCACCCTTCCCACAATAGTACTTATTTGGATACTATACTTGAGATTCTAATAGATACTAGAGTTTGGGGAACTCATGCTCTATGGAGCCTTCTATCTTTTATTTTATTTATTATTATTGAAAAAATATACCCAATATAATATAATTATTTATTAATTATACCATGATAATAGTGACTAAAAATCTATAATTATTTTTTATATTCATTTATTGTTTGTTTCATCTGATGATAGTCATCAGTGATAGATAGATGTATAGATGTTACACACCTATTTTAAAGTTATCATACTTAGATTGTTTTATCTAGATCACTAATTAGATTTTCATGTTGTAATCTAATAAAAGAATACATTAATTAAATTTTTTAAAATATTACATTATTTTATGTACATCTTAGTGTGTATGTTACATGTGATATCAGAGCGAAGTTTGAATTCTAAAACCTAATGAGTCCATTAACATTTATGTTTTATTTTGTCTATCATAAAGGAGAATGATGAAATCTAGAGTATCCATAGAGAGTCCCTCAAATATCAATTAAAACAACCCTATATTTGATCCTAATTGATTGACCAATGAGTAAGTAGTAAAGTTAGATCAGATTCTCACAACCATGAATAAAATCATGTTGTTTTATAATTTATCAAGCTTGACATTTATGTAAAACCCAATCTCCTTGCACATTTGGCTTTACCAATAATCCTTAAATAGGATAAGAACCAACTTATTTAATAACCAATCCACTCTTCAATAGAAATAAATTTTAATTTTAATTAAGAAAATGTGCTTCGGATGAGAGTGATATACTTTCATGGAAACATTTGTCTCTTGACCCACATGGGGCATTATATGCAATCATATTGATCACATTATAATATAATGGTACCACTTATGTTTCCAAAAAGTAATGAATAATTATTGAGATACATAGTGTTCCCTAAATAGGTTCACATTTAAACCACTATTTTGTTAGTAGGAGATTTACACATTATTTCACCTGTGATTCATAAACTTACATACTTTATTTTAGCATCAATAACCTTTGTAATTAAGTTTTTAAACCATGCTCTAAAGTTCTCACTGAAACACTACCCTAGACTCACAATGAAAAATTTATAGTAATAAAATAATAAAATGAATTATTATTTTCAATGTTAATAAGGAATAATTACAATATACATGGGTTCAAGTTACATAATAGAAATAATTTCAGCACGAGCATCATTCACCATGAAATCATTTGGTTTCCATTCGAACATGTGACAATGTAAATTAACCATTAGCTTCTACATCTAGGATATGAGGTATGGAATAGTAGTATTAGACATCAAAACCCATGCAACAAGAAGTACATTATGCATAGTATCAAATAAAATAGGTGTGTACATCATGAACTGAATCATAAAACACATACATCAATCTTATACAATAACAAGTCTGAAGTTCTAAATTTGGAGATTTTTAAGTAACTTCTGTGTATTTTTTTTCCATGTAGAGTCCACTAAAAGTATACTATTGTTTGCATACTTCAACATCCACACACTTTGTCGAGTAAACTTGAGACGTAAGTCAAAGAAAACAAATATATTTTTAGGATTTTTAGTGATAACTAATCTAACATTATCTGCAACATTAGTCCTAAATTCATATTGTACCACTTTCATATTTTATTTAATATTGTAAATGTCATCCTTAGTCACGAAATCAGCCCTTTCCATCTAACTACTAAAAAAATTATGGGCCATGTCACAATGTTTTTAATGAAAAATTTAGTTGTCAAGACCAACAACAACAATATCTCCACCCAAGCCTTTAATGAAAAAATAATTTATGGATACAAAATAAAATGACTACCCATGAAGCCATTGATCTCTTTCACATGAAAAATCATGCCTTATCAGTCTAGATGACCCATGTTGTTATACGTACTCAAATCTTATTCTTGAATCTTCATCAACACATGAATATAAAAATGACTTGGAATCCATGACATAAGTGTTTATGGTCGAGATGGTTTTCAAGACTAACCATCAAAACATTTGAAATGGAAAAATGTGCATCATCTTTATCCCTATAATCCTCATGGTCATATGAATGTCAAGTACTATATAAAAAATAGATAAATTATAATATAAAAACAATTCCAATTCATATTTGAAATAAAAAACTATTAAAAGATACAATACATAAAATAAGTATTGGAGAGATCTATCAATCATAAATTTTTACATGTAAGATGGAATATGATGGAATATATTATCATCGATATGAAAGGTATTGGGATCCTAGATATCTTACATTCACCACTTAGGAAGTCTTCTAAATGATCTGTTTATACCCAGGAAAAAATAACTTTATGATTTGCCAAATTATACTTCACCTTGATCCACTCTAATTCATTGGAAGACAACTCCATAGTAGGTGCATTTTGCATTGCAAGAGATAATAATCTCTTCCACTTAGATGTCATCTATGAAGCGAGCAAGCCAAAAAAAAAAAATTATTAATTTATGCATAAACAAGGGGAATTGATGAACAAAAAAAAATCATGAACAAGAAACATTGATAAAAATTAGCATGGACAAATAAAAGACGATGATAAACATATGCAAATGTATGAAAAAATAGATGACAATTATCAAACATATGCATTAATATGCGGTCATTAAATCATATAATATAACAACCTATAAATGTATAAGGATCATTTAACACTATCCTTATAAAGACTAGAACATGCCATATTTAGCATGGATGATTTACTTGAAATGCTAAGTTATCGATCAAAAATATTATCAATGTCTTTCGAATGATAATATAAAATTTATAAAAAATAGTAAATCATAATATATATATTTAGTACTGTTAATGGGTCCATCAATAAGAAAATGAGTCCCATATTAGGGTTTCTACTAAATGTGTTAACTGACACTTGAAAGATTTATGTTCTAAGTGATTATATCCTTGAAACTAGTTTATGTGGCTCATTTTTTATAAAATAATGTCATTTATTACATCATTTGACTAATTATCTCAATCTATCATGAAATCAAATCCTATTTGACATGTAATCACATTGTATATTCACAATCAAGTGAAAATGTCTCATTTTGACCCTAATGACCTTCACAATTGAGCCAATCAACTATTTCATTCATTATATGATGAATTTTAAGTTTATTAAGCCCCAAACTACATCTTGTACATGTAAAACTTGCATCTATCATTAAACCAAGTAATTCTTTTCTTCATTCTCTAAAGAAATTAGAGCTGATTAAGCCACAAATCACATTTTGTAGTCATAGTTAGGTTGAATGGTATCAAATTAACCCCAATCACCTTTAGATTCAATCAATGGACTATGTTGTTTACTTTGTTATGACATTGGGGTCTAGATCCCAAAATTACATCTTTATAGTCAAAATTAGGTTCGAGAGGATCAATTTCACTTAAATTGCCTCACTAATTTCAACAATTCACTCATTCATTCAATACGTTAGGAACTATAAGCTAATTTAGCCCCATATCACATCCTATAGTTGTAGTTACATTCAATGGGTTAAAATTGGCCCTAATTATCTCTACTATTGAAATAATTGACGCTTTCATTTTTCTATAATGAAATTGGGCCTAGTTGAACCCAAAATAATACTTGATATAGTCTAAATGCATTCATAGGTGATAATGCACCAAAAATGCATAACTATATCCATTATGTATTTTTTGTTGTATTGTATATATATAAATATAAAATTATAAATGTGAATAGATTTAGAAACGTGAACAAATACATGTATGCATATATCCTCTCTTTTTTTTTACAATGTTAAATAAAGCATATGCATTATAGCTTGTACATGCTTTATTATGTTATAATTCAAAAAACCTGCATTTTTTCTTGGAAATGGCTTGGAACTACTAACACATAGTTGAATCCGAGTGTTTTGATAAAATAAAAAACTAACTTCCATCATCATAAAATCTATAACTTTCAATTAAATAATTCATAAAATTATTACCACAATGTCAAGAATGCTCTCCTCTTTCCAAGTATATGATTTTTTAAAATTTTGGAATATTTTAAGGTTTTCATCTATGTTGATTTCTAACTATGGGTTTCTTAGGCTAGTACATGTTTTAAATATACATGCCTATATTATTTATGTTTTTTTTTTCATTGATCCAAATACAAAAAATATATATGATACGAGGCCTAATTCTATATACATTCAAAAAACTAATTTTCATTTTTTTTTTGAGCTAGTTATGGATGTCATATGACCATCTATACATTTTTTTGTCATTTTTCATTATGTATTTAATTGTTAAATTATTTTTAAAAATAAAAATGTTATAGGTCATAATCGAGATTATATTATATAAATTTCCACCAATGTGTTTCAAAAAATATTAAACGATGCTCAAAAAATGATGTGACATATGACTGATTATCTAATTATACTTAACCACTTAAAAAAAAACATTAGTGTTTTAAACACTAGACTTTAATTGTTAAGGTTGATATTATCATACCATATTCAAATTTTGAGTGTAGCCATATGAAATAATCTACATAAGTTGAGATTTCTTGACTTTCATACAAAACTTGTCAATGGTTAGGCCCTTTTTTATCTACCAACTTTCTAGACTTATTCATTTTGACTTATAAATGAATCAAATCTGACCTTTTACTAGGCTTGATTATTTTAATGTGGTCTTGGATCCTTATAGATTTGACACAAGACATGTTACATTGGGAGGAACCCAATTATGCATGCATCTAATCACTCCCGTTGAGGGTGGTGATGAAGTGATTGTTGATGGGAAGATGAATGATGGATGATAGTGGAAGGAATGGATTGATGTGTGGATAACAGGGAGCATGATATTTATAGAGGTTCATGGAATACCAAGTTTTGAGATTAGATAAAACCTCCTCAAGACTCATAGAAGAATCACTAAGGATTTTACATTGACCTATATGACAAGCTTTGTGTGTTTAATCAAAGACACTTGGAATCGTATGTTTATGAAGCATCCTGAACTATCATAAAATCCATTATGACATCATTACCCTGACATCGATTAGAGATATTATTTGTTGCCACTAGATATTTGAAATAGAGGTGTCCTTGAAGAAGCATGTGTTAGCATGATCTTCATCATCTATAAGGGATGATGATTCTAACATCAAAATAATATGGATTAAGATACAAATGAAACTAGTGTTGACTAAGATGTTGTCTTCGATAAGGACAACATTGATAATGTCATTCTACTAGTGGATGACATTTTTATTGTATGCATAATGAGGACATGTTAGATAATGTTGTCTACATGTAATTTCTTCACCTTTCAGTTAGTGATAGACAATTTAGGATGAAGTGACTTTTCAAAATGGGGGATTTGATATAATGGATAGAAGGCAAACATTTAGTGAATGATGGGGTTGTTATCAAATATGGGCTTGGTAAAGAAAGGTTTGTTGTCTTATTCATGGTTTAGAGATGGAAGATCTTGATCATGAACTAGAAGTGAATATTGGCATATACCATTTTTTCAACCTTTCTATGAGTATTTATCAGATTCATTCTCAATTTCAGTATCATCATGATCAATTAGGTCTTAAACAATTTTTTTAAAATTATGACGTTGATTAATAGTATTCCCATGGGTTCTATGATGTTGGAAGTATTGATCTTCTCTATGCCAAGAGACCTTGGGTTTTTTCAAATAAAAATTCATATTATGTGGATAGATTATCATGTTTTCAATGACTAGTTGATGAAATATGAATTCCAATGATATATGGAGAGAAGTATATTGTCTCTCTTCATAAGTTTTCTTGGACGTGGAATAATTTTACTCAAATTCAAATAATTTATTTAGATATATAAATTCCATTAAATATCAGTTTTGGGATATTTGATGTTGCTTATGGATGAACTAATACTAGATGGAGTGTCTAGGATATACTTCCCTTTTTTATTATGATGGGGAACATTAGGACCAAGACTATGGCTAGTGGATGATAGATTTGACAATGATGGATTGGCACAAAGACTAGGATTAGAATAATAGTTATAGGTAAGGAAAAGGGACTCTTGTCATTGAGGTGATTTAGATTTTATGGGTTTGAAGTATGCAAGAAGGTTTACACACATTTTTAGGATTCGTGAAAGGAGTGCATCCTTGTTGGAAAAGATATTTTTTTCAAACTTGACATTCAAATTTTTTAGGAGGTCATGACTTGATTTATTTTGAGATTAAATTTGACTTAGTGATGTAATATGTCTAAAGAATGTGATGTGAGATGTTTTATGGGGTATGATACGTGTCAAATGGACAATATTGAATAAATCAAGTTAGTGAGCTACCTAAACATTTAAGTATACTTAAGAGTGTCAAACCCTGACAAAATTTAGTGAGCTAGGACAAGTTATATGGTTTGACTTAAGATAGGGGGGCTCGGTTTGACTAGATAAATTCATGTGCCTAAGTTGTAAATAACCTTTGACAAGGATTACTTGATTTATATTAGCTTAAGGCTTGGATGTTCTACTCGAGTTGAATAGATTTTTTGGATGATGAGATTGGACAAATTAAATGTTAATATTTGATTATATGTATAAATCATTTTTATCAATTTTAGATGTCAATAAACTTATGATGGTGGCTATTTGAAAAGGGATGTTTCCAATGTGGACCAAGGTAAGGTTGACTTAGTTTTGATAATTTCAAAAGTGAAAAGATTGGGATGATGGGCATGGACAAGCTTTGGATACAAGCATCAATGTTTGATACGGTCAAACTTGGTTTAATATTTTAAATTATTTGTGGTTGGATTAATGATGTATAGTTGGACTAAGGGATGCAAAGGGATATTAGGGCTAAGGGATGTTAGATAAATTAAATCTTAGGATGATTATTGAAGTAGAATTATGACTTATTTATGATGATGGAGGGGAATGTCTATGTCTAGGGATGTTATGTAAATTGATGTGTTAGATGGATGAATGATAGATTGTGCTTGCCTTTTGCATGATTGGTCTGATGGGAAAGATCAATAAGGTTATGATGGGATATGACCTTAAGTAGAAAGATATATAATATTGGAGCTAGTGTGATTAGTTTAGATGAAAATATGGTATGGATCCTTACATTCTAACTAGTTTGGACCATTTTATAATTGATGTGAATGATGAAGAGTGTTGGTTTCAAATCTACAATATGACATTTGATAAAAATAGGGTGATAGGTGAAACAATTGGTATAATGATGGGTGATATCAAAACAATGATGGGTGCCAATTAAAATTAGGAGAGTCATAGGATAGCGATGGGGTATTAACATGTTTTAAGTTTAAAATAGCAAAAGTACATGATTTAAGATGATAGGTGCTAGGTTTAAATTTGAATATTAATGAGTTTAGAAAAAATGTTGACTAAGGGAGGGTATCCAAAACAAATCTAAACTTTAACCAAGACTAGCTCAAGGTGAAGGCTTAGACAAGTTTTCTCAAGGTAGAAAAGGTGGAAAGATGCATTTTGGTTAATGGACAAGGTTACCTAACACAAGTGTGTGGGATAAATTCAACATCATGTTTCTTTTATAAAATAACAATGTGGAGGCTTATTGACAGTTTTTAATCCCTAAGAATCACCTTTTAGATACAAGGTGAAAACAAATGTCAATGTAACCTCAAGTGACAAACATGCAACTAAAAGGTATACTAATTAATTATAGTTTACATAAGAAAACAAAAAAATTAATTAATCATAAAAATAAAATGTGATAAGAAAACAAATTTTTATTATCTTCATATATTTTATATATATTTATTTTTTTAATTTATACAAACCTTTTATTATCTTCATATATATGTTTTTCTATAAAAATATTTTTCTTCTATATAAACTTTTTATTTTAAAATTTGATATTGAATTTACCTATCAACTTTACTAATTCCAAATATTTTTTATGACTTACATTTTAATCTAAAAAGACTTTATATGGCATTTTTCTCTCATGTTTGTAAAACTCAAAAATCAAATTAATCACATTTTTACAATATTTGGCACTTAATTTATACCTTTTTGAAGGTGGGTTTCCAAAATGCTTCCCATGTTTTATTTATTGCAAGTTTGCATGTACTAGAAACAACAAATAGATAAGTGAATCGGTTCAAGTTAAATCATTAATTACTTTTGAAGAATCGTCTACGCTTTGATATCATTCTATTGAAAAACAACACATTGAATTTCTTTTTTATTATACGTCATTCATTTTAATCAATATTTCTACAAATCTTTTATGTGGAAATTATTTATTTGAATGGAAAGATAGTTTGTGTTCTAGAAACTATCCCTGCTTTGAATATCCCCAAAACTAACTCTTTTCCAACTTAAGTCAGATGAGCTCTGACTATATAAATTGAAAATCAAGCGATGTTCGGACACTTGTTACAATTTCAGTTGTTCACTAGATATTAATATAATTCAAGAGGACAAAGAAAAACTCGCACGAAATAATTGCAAAAGGAAAAAGAGCATAAGTATATGATCAATTTCAATGGAATAAAGATTTTTATATCATTATGGAAACTTTCTCTTATAATTTATTATTGATAAGGTTTAAAAATAAATAATAGAATTATAATGTTGTGTAAGTATATATCATTTGACTTTTTGTGTCAGGGATTTGAAGGGATTTGTACTTTAATATATAGGTATACACAAGGACCATCCTCAACAATTAGACTACAATCCTTTCAATATTAAAATAAATTTGAATTTTTAAAATTATATATTTTTAATATATAATTTTATTTTATATTTTCATAATTATCATAAATTAACATCTCAATCAAAAAGTTCTAAATTTAATATTAATAAAATAAATACTCTTTTGAAAAAAGTTTAATTATAAATTGAAATCAAGTCTAAAAAAATTGGAATCAACAAACCCATAAATTCTATGACTCATTTCACATAATTTTTTATTTAATCTAAATTAAAATACTAAATATCTATATAATAAAAATGAGAAAAATATTCTCTTAAAATATATTAATTACAAATTGAAACTAAATCAACATTTAAATAAAATTAATATTAATAAAATAAATACTTTTAAAATCTCTTCAAAAATCTGTTAATTATAAGTCAAAACTAAATTAACATTTAAATAAATTTAATATTAATAAAACAAATACTCCTTTAAAATCCTTTGGTTATTTTAAAATCCCTTGATTATTTTAGAATCTTTTGATTGGAACTAAGTTAACACTTAAATAAGCTTAATGTTAATGAAATAAATAGGCTTTTAAAATCCCTTGTTTGTAAGCTTGAACTGAGTCAAGAAATTTTGGAATCAATTAAAAGTAAACCCTATGACCCATTCCACATTATTCCGCATTTAATCGAGATGAGGAGACCAAATATCCAGTAGAACAAAATAATCCACGTGTAGTTTCACTATTAAAATCCTTGTTAAAAATATGTATGTGTGACAAAATAAATCCTTAAATATTGCGTAATGACAAAGGTGTTATCTGTACAGTACTTTTATATTGAATCATCATATACTCATTATGAACTAGTCATCGGACTAATTACAATTCACCCCTGGACCAAATCTAAATTCATACGAGCTATATATGTTTTATTTTATTTTAAGAATTGAATCTTATGCTCTTCCCATCAGTATAACTATGTCGTAGGGTAAGAAGTATTTTTTTTCTTCCACATTATCGGGACCGGAACAGGACAAAACAGGTATAATAGCTAAAATATCATAAAATTCGTAAGGGGTTTGGGCGTCCCTATATAACATCCACACAAATCGATCAGCCTCATTGTGGCCATTCTCTTTGCTAACTCAGAGATTAGAACAGCTACAACTCCAATGGCGTACTTCTTGACTTCCCTCCTTTTAGTGTTGTTCATTGCCATAATAAGTGCAGACCCAGATGCGTTGCAGGATTTCTGTGTAGCTGATACTACCTCCCCCATTTTTTTGAATGGATTTCCTTGCCTGAATCCCAATGAGGCTGCTTCCTTGCACTTTACCACATCCAATCTGAGCAGCCCAGGAAACACGTCTAATCTGTTCGGAGTGAGTGTGACACTGACAACACCACAGGTGCTGCCGGGTGTCAACACGTTGGGAATAGCAATGGCTCGTGTAGATTTCGCGGTGGGAGGATTGGTGCTCCCTCATATCCATCCAAGGGCCTCTGAAATGGTCTTCGTCTTGGAAGGGACTCTCACCATTGGCTTCGTGGACACCACCAACAAGTTTTTCTCTGCATACATTAAATCAGGGGACGTGTTCGTGATCCCCAAAGGCATTATTCACTTTGTTCAGAACATCGGAAACGCACCCGCCTCTCTGATAGCAGCTTTTAACAGTCAAGCTCCGGGTACCTCTTTAATTCCCTTGGCTGCTTTCGCCTCCAATCCGGCCATTCCTAGCCATGTTTTGGCCAAGTCATTCCAGATTAATGTTATGGAGGTGGCCAAAATCAGAAAGAACCTTGGCGGCAGCTGAGCAATCGATCTATTATTAGGGAAATGATTTGTCTGTTACTCTCAGACGAATCAAGATAATAACTAGATATAAGCTAGATAAATCTGCATCTCCTTTTTGTTTCAAATGTATCTTTTAATTCTACTGTTCATTTAGTATGTCGATCATGGGTGTTATTATTTGCAAATAAAAGCATTTCCTTTCCGTTTTATGTTGGAGACCGTAATTACACGTCAGCTTTTAAAGCCTTATTCAACAGCGACGCCCTGTCTTTGTTGAGTTGGTAGATTATTAGAATAAACTCTGAGTATTTGTTTTCAGCTCTGGCAATTTATCCAATTTGAAAAATAGCCCATAAAGTAAAATAACTAAAATTAAATTAAAAAGTATTGCCGAAACACTAATTGATTATATGGATAGATAGATAACAGACAGGCAGTTAAATCAAGAGCATATAAGACTGAAGGAGTTTCTCGTTAGATGCTACTGAGTTTAAACTGTTTTTTCTACACAAACATAAAATGAAGGCCACCAAGCACCGCGATCCCCTTTGGTACAATCACAAGATTGCATCGAGTTAAGAAACCATGGTAGTTTTTCCCTGAATTGTGTCGTCTTCGGGCGGTTTCCAATCAGATCTGAATGTAAGAAGCGAGCATAGATCACATCAGAGGAAAATAGTTCTCATAAAAAGTAAAATTCATGTAGTTTACCATTTATATTCAATAGAGAGAAGACATTAGTTTCTACAATGCCTACCAGCTTTACTTGAAGCTACTTCTCTTGTATAACAATCTAGTTTCTATCGATATAAAAATAGTAAATACAGAAATTGTTGAAGATATGTCTCATTTTTTGCATACTATTTTGCAGTCCTTTCAAGTTTCGCTTACACCACAGTATTCCTCCTCCTCGGCTCCACAACAGGGTGACTTGTATCGCAAATATAATTTAAAATAGCTGTCGGTATATGGCATAATAAAACCATTCATTCTATGGTAAAACCGAAATGTACGTTGATTTTATTTATTTGCTTAAAGAGAGAAAAAGGTTAGTGGATATAATCGTACTTTGTCTATTCACATTTACCATCTCTATAAATATTAGATATTTAATTTTTAATAATAAATGAAAAATAATTCAATTTTAGAAAAATAATAAAATAATAATGAATAAAAAATTTTAAAAAAATTATGTAATATATGAAATATAAAAATAATTTAATTATAAATGAAGTATAAAAATAACTTAATAATATATAAAATAGTTTTTAATGGAAAAACACAAAACGAACGAATAACATATAAATATATTTAGTAAGTTACAAAAAATTATTAAGCAATGAGAATAATAACAAATTAGAATGGAGATGGTGAAGGATCATCTAATTTATTATCCCAATTTATTAAATATATATTTATTAATTTTCAATTGATAAATTAAATGAAATCTTATTTCCATCTCAAAAACCTTATCTTGAAAATAACTATGAGTTTAAGTACTAGTGATCATATGATTTCAATGTTGATCTACATAATTATCTATATTCTTAAGGTTATATATTTTTATTTTATTTTATTTTTATTTTATCTTTAACAACTAAAAATAATATTTAATAAATTTATTACAACAATTATTTAAATCATTCCATAATATTTACATTTTTATTTTGGAAGTTATTTTATTATAGGAACCTATACCCTTAATGTTTCACGAAATCACCAATATATCATTATTATAAATTCTCAAAATTGTAGACACCCATTTTTTACCACAACTTGCTTCCAACTAGATTTCAAACTAATTCCTACCAAACATTGCATTAAAAGTATATAAATCATTGAATGCCCCAAATTTGTCAGTGCATCATTCATCAATGCTCATAATCATGTTGAAGCATCCCTATTTGAGATACTAGCCCATATACAACAATAACCTCTCATGGATTCAACCACAATCACCTTGTGACATAACAAATGTTAGTTTGGCCTATAGATCCATTAAGTGGGGCACTTAATCAATCTTAAAAGAGAAAAAAGACTAATCAAAATTGACTAATTAATTAAACAAGATTAAATGCTTATTTGAATTATCCATTTTCCATTAATGAATATCTAAAAATGACAATTCTAAAAATCAAAATATCAAGCCTTTCGTCATTACTTTAAAGAGTTGTCAAAATTGCTAGATTTAGCCAAGATCTCATAATAGTAGTCATGCAATGAATGTCAAATTCCTATAGAGGTAGAATAAGAGCTCCAAAAATAAGAAAATTTCATGAAAGAAAATGTTGCATTTGAATCCCCTTTGATGTGTAAAACTGCTCAAACATGTTGTTGACATATTCCCCACCATTGTCAGTCCTTAAGATTTTGATGTAACACTCTGACTACTTCTCCACAAGTGCCTTGAAGTCCTTGAAGTAATCAAAGACCTCAGACTTTTTTTTGAGAAAAAAAACACAGGTGTATCTCAAAAAGTCATCGATGAATGTGAGCATGTATCTAGTCCTGTTGAATGAAGGGTTTGGAAATGGACCTATTATATCACTATGGATAATTTCTAGCTTCTATTTAGCTCTCCTTATTTTACCCTTGTCATATTTATCTTCTAGATGCTTGCCAAAAATGCAACCATTGCATAGGCCATTCGATAATTTGACTTTAGGAAGCACTAAAAACATGTCTTGATGACTAAATTTCTCAAGGTAATGGTAGTTTAAATGGAAAAAACCATTCATGCCATAGTTTGCTCACTCCATCTGCATGAGTAAGAAATGCAGCTAAAGGCTGATCTAGGGCAAATTGTGAGAAAGTATATAGCCTAGACTGATGATTGACCTTCCTATAAGCCACTGTAGTATCACTATGCAGCTCCTTGAGAACCACTAATTCAGGTGTGAACTCAACTCACTTCCTTGCACCTATGTGAGAGATTTGATATATCGACAAAAGATTGGTGGATAGTTATGGAACACACAAAACATCATTGAAGGTCCCGTCACTTACTTTAACTGATCTATTACCATAGACTCCTACCGAAGTTTCATCACCCATGAGAATTGAAGGAACATAACATGGATATATTTATAAAAATAAATCCTCTAAGGAGGACATGTGATAGGAATCACCCAAGTCAATAGCCCAAGTCAAACACCGAGAACCTACTGCAATAAGTGTTTTTACCCTTTTTATTATCTTTAGCCTTTGCAAAATCTTGTGTGAACATGTTCTGATTTGAGGACTTAGAAACACTAATGTTATTCTTCTCAAGTAGCTTAGTCAAGGTGTCAATCTTCTTTTTCATGCATTGAGATTCATCATACCCAAGTTTCTTGCAAAAATTGCATTTGATTTTCTCCTTCTGAGGTTTCGACTCTTGAGGAGGATTCATTTAATGATTCCTTAGGCTTGGCATCTGATTTACAATTTTTCTTATGCTAATGATTTGTTTTAGATTGTTTCTTCTCCTATTTTCCACTACTAGAAGGCTTCTTCTTATCTTGATTGATAATCAAGGCATGTGATCTTGAAGATTTTAGTACACCCATTAGAACTAACTTATCTTACTCTTCAGACAGATTGGTAACAACTTCATCAAATGATGGCATTTTCCAAGTGGATCTAAGTTCATGTTTCATAGCATGAAATGTAAAGATGAAAATTGAATAGTCGTGGCCCAATTTTGCAAGCACAGATAGAATCAATTGGTCATCTAAATTTTTAATGCCACATTATTTCAACTATAGTCTCAGTGATTTAAACTTTGTAAAGAAGTCTTTTATGTTGTCATAGTCACCTAGCCTCAATGTGATGAGCTCATAACCCCTCATGATGTTCTGCACTTCAAAAATCTTGTCTAGGATGGTCTAGACTTCATTGGAAGTTTTTATAGATTCAACATGGAATAGGTGATCAGAAGACATTGATAGGAATAAGAAAGCATAGGCCTCATCACATCTATTTTACCACTTAACCTTTTCTTCATTTGTAGATGGCTCAGTTTCTTCACCCATAATGATCCGATAGAGTATTCTACCTCTCAAGATGAGCAACATTTTAGACTTCCATTTTAGATAGTTAAATGGCATGAGTGGTTCAATGTTTAGATTCATTAGTGTAGATCAGATTGAGATAATTTACAAAATTGAGATGAATGCAAAGAAAAGATTTCACATAGTACAAGCACCCCCTTGAACTATCAAAAAGACCCTTCCTTAAGTTACAATATAACACACAATTCCATAAAATCCTTAGTAAAAAGGTAAAACCTTAACTCATAAATTAGAACCCATGAAATGTAAATGATCCTTGGTGACTTAATTAACTAACCTAAGTAATCTAAAAATACCATGTAGGCAAAACCCAATGGGAAAAAACATTACACTAACACCCCCTTAAGCATAGATTAGGTGAGATGAGAATTGGGTCCCGACTTTGAAAGACTGATGAGGTACCCAAGTAAATAGTAAAGAACCTCGATAGGAGAAAGAATAATGTGGAACAACCCTAACCCCAATGAGAGCTCACAGATGAATAAATTTACTCTCTATGAATAGCTTGGTTAGAATATCTAAAATCTACTCTGATGTTGGACACTACTAAATATCAATGACTTTCTTAGTGATAAGCTCCTTGATGAAGTGCATGTGAATCTCTATGTCTTTGGTCCTTTGATGAAAAACAAAATTCTTATAAATTTTGAAAATGTTTTAGTTGTCACGTTAGATGATTGTTGGCTTATGAAACTAGATGCCAAACTCAATGAGAATCCTCTAAAGCCAGATTGCCTCAGTGGTGGGATTGACATCCTCTCTATATTCTACCTCTGTAGATGAAAAAGTAATTACATGTTGCTTCTTACTTGACCAAATTATTGGACCTGAACTAAGTGAGAAATGGTAGCTTGAAGTGGAATTTTTATTCTTAATATCTCCATCCTAATCTAAATCTATGTATCCAATCAAATCAACCTTTGTTCTTACTCCATAGTATATCCCATAGTTATGTGAGTGCTGAATGTAATACAAAATTTTCTTAGCTACTTTCTAATGCAATTCATGTGTCTCCTACATAAATTGGTAGACTATTCCAACTACATAGGATATGTTAGGTCTAATGTGTGTGAGATAGATAAGACTTCCCACTAGTTGCCAGTATAGAATTGCATCAAAAAATAGTGTAGGATAATCAACCTCAAGCTTCACACCAAATAAGGGAGTAGGAGAAATCTCATAATAAACCATGTTAAACCTCACAAACAAATCAAGAGAATACTTGGACTGTGATAAAATTATCCTAGAATTTGACTGAATGATTTCAATCCTAAGAAAGTAATGCAACAATCCCATGTTTGTCATTAAATATTTGTCTGAAAGTGTAGTTTTCATTACTAAGATGGATGATTTTGAGTTCCTTGTAATTAGCAAGTCATCCAAATAGAGAACTAAGATGAACAGAGAATCATCTTGCCACAAGATGTAGATATTTAGATCTAAGTGGCATCCAGTAACATGACTATAAGGAAAAACGAGTCCATCTTGGCATACCATGCTCAAAGGGGTTGTTTAAGTCTTTGATAGATTTTTTGAGTCCTCAGACCAAGAAGGAATCTTCCACAAATCCTTTTGGTTGATCCATGTAGAACTCTTTTTTGAGGTCACCATGTAGAAAAGCACTCTTGATGTCCATTTGGTGAACATCCCACTAATGTGTAGATGTGATGGCTAGAATGAGTCTAATACATATCATTTTGGCTACATGAGAAAATATCTTAGTGTAGTGTATGCTAGGCATTTAAGAAAAAAAATTTACAACCAGATGAGCTTTGTATTTATCAATAGACCCATTTGCACCATACTTAGTCCAATAAACCCATTTGCAATAGGCCAATTTTATTCTTTTAGGAAGAGGGACCAAGTCCCATACTTTGTTGCTAACTAAGGAACTATACTCCTCTTAAATAGTAGAATCCTATTCTGAACGTTTGAAGGGAGTGATTCCTTTCAAATTTTTATATAAATTATAAAGGGTGATTCAAGTATAGATTGCACATAGTATAATTACCCCCTTGAACTATCAACAAAACCCCTCATTAAGTTACAATGTAACACATGCTCAATATTGGACATCAGACATTGTTAAGAATGCATCTATGAGCAATTACTATGAGAGAGTATGAGAGGGATGTCAAACACAACTAATAATGCATCTAAAAAAGGTATAGTGAGTTTTTAGCCATTATACCATGAAGAAAATGGATGTTACAAAGAGCCTAAAATAATATCACCAATGCTTAGATAATAAAAAAAAATGCACTTTCAAAAAAACTAGCACCCAAAATAGAGTTACGAATTGAAAGTTATAGCACTTACAAGTTTTTACTCCCACATTATTGAATGCCATACAAAATTTTTGAGCTTGCTTACTCATAATTTTAAAATTGATTTACTTTTTTGGGATTAAAAATAAGCATTACTTGCTTGGGGTTTCAACTAAAAACTACTTTCTCAAGGTTCCAAATGACTGCTACTTAGGTTTTCAAACAACTTCAACTTTGAGAACTCAGAGAAGTAAGACTCCTTGCAAAACATGGATCGATCTACTAGTCAAGCTTTTAGGTAACTACTAATTCGAGCTTTTAGAGATGCTATATTAAACAAGTAATTACCCTTCACAAACCTGAGTTGGTCTACAATAGTTTAAGTTAGGTTTTTGGACTTGCTTTATTAGACAAGTAATTACCCTTCACAAACCCGAGTTGGTCTACAACAATGTAAACTAGTTTTTGGACCTATTTTACTGGATAAGTAATCACCCTTTGAAAATTCAAGTAATTAGTCACCTTGTAAAAACCCAAGATGGTCTACACTAGTGTAAATTAGGTTTTTAGACCTACTTTACTAGAGAACATGAAATGCAAGTAGTCAGGGGTTGAAAGTTTGATGACGTCTCCAAGAAAGTTGTTAGGTTTTGAAAGTATGATTACTTCTCTAAACAAGCTTCCATGTTTTAGAAGTCTAATTAATGACTATTGATTACTTTTAAGTTTCTAGGGTTGTGAAGTATGATTGCTTAAGTCACCAAATTTATGGGTTTTACAAGCTCTTCTACTCATTTGTATAGACGTCTATTAGTAAGAAGAAAACTTGATTTATGGAAAATCTTTGAACTTTTTGAAAAATATAAGAGAGACCAATTTTAGATCTCAAAAAACCCACAAAAATATGCATGTGGATTTTTCATCGATGTCTTTTGACACACATTTTGAGGTAGCTTATAGAATATGCCTCCAAGGTAAAAAATGTACTCGTATAGAATAAAAATCAGTAATGGTGAATGTAGGAGGATCATTCTAAGGATACAAATGCATGAGGCTATTAATAAATCTCTGATACCATGTTATTTTTTACCAAGATCTTTGAATAGCGATCACATGATGAATGTTGAATTCTTATAGAGGCAGAATGAGAGCTCCAAAAACAAGAAAAATCCACAAAATGAAATGTTTGCATTAACCATTTTAGGAAAAAAAAATTACATATAGGGTGAGATTAGGTCACCAAAAATGTAAAACCTTAACTCATTAATTAGAACCCATTAAAGGTAAATGACCCCTAGTGGCTTAATTAACTAACCAAAGTATGCTGAAAAGACCATGTAGGCAAACCCCACTAGGAAAAAACACTACACTAATAAAAAATCCCACATGGAAAGGAAAGAGGTAGCATAATCCTCATAGAAAATGCTAGAACATGTGTCAACACTAAAGTAATCATCTTAAAAAACCATGGAAGGATCATAAATATATTCAAATTGATATGCAAGACATGCATAACCAATATTATAATAGCCACAAATGTATTTTGATTCTAAAGCTGAGTTTGACTCAAGGGACTCTAAATCTGATGTTGAGACTAGTGTTGAGTTTACTTCTAATGTTAAATTTGATGTCAGCTCAAGCATAGAACCTAACATTAATTCTAGTTCTTCTTTAATTATGGATGTTGCTATAATTATGTCTTGTTTGGTATTTGGTATTGTACAAATAATGGCATGTGATCGCATAATGAGATTTTTAAAAATAGTCTCAACCAAGAAGGATTTCACATTGAATGGATTATCAAAGTGAGATTCCTCAACAATGGAAAAAAGGTCAAGAGATAACTCCATAGATAATGGCTTATCTAAAGGAGAGTTTTTAAAAATATGATAATGGTTGAGATAATGATTTACCCAAAGATGGCTATAATCATTAAGAACTGACTCTGTAAAGATTAGCTTATCAGAGTGAGACTCCTTGAAAATGGGTAAAGGATGAAAAGGTGATTCATCATAAGTTGACTTGTCACAAATAGGTGTTTCAATAAAAAATCATGGATTTATTGGTTCTCTTGGCCTTGGTTTACAAGTAGGTGTAAAATACCAATTTTGAACACATATTAGTGTTTGAATGATTGGCTTTGTTAGAGAGGTATTGTTTGGCTCTATTGTGACTTAAAGACTGACATGGGTTTTCTAAATTAGGGGAAGTTTGATAATGTATGAAGGAGGCTCAATGGTTGGGTAATGATCTCTTTGGAAATAAGTTCATCTAAGATGGACTTACAAAGACTGGTTACTAGTCTACGATGGTAACTATGACTCATCTAGTCATAATAGCATAACCTTATTGGGATAATGATATACCATACTTGGAAGGGCTTGGATGGTAATGTTAGGGCATTAAAAATCTTGATTACTATCGTGAGCCAAAGGAAGAGGTCTTATAATGGTAATGGTAGGGTGTTGTAAAGCTTGGTTACTATCACGAGCCAAAGGATGAGGGCCTGAACTAGGTAACTTGCACAAACCAAAGGATGAGGTCTTGAAATAGTAATGGTAGGGAATTATGAAGCTTGGTTGTTGGCACAAGCCAAAGGAAGAGCTCCTAAAATGGTAATACTTGGATGTTATGGAGCTTGGTGGTTTGTGCACACTGAAGGAACGTTAATGGTATAGTTAAGGGATCGAGTAATTTTAGCATTGAAAGGATAAACTTGGGACACTACTTATCCCAAATAAGGTATCACTAAATATTGCACTTGAGGGTCTTAACTTTGTTCTCTAGATTGAGTATTGTAAGGAGGATAAGGATCTATCTTATAAACAACATCATCACCATAGGGGTATTAAATAAAGTCATTTTTTGTGACCACATTATTATAAATTAAATTTTACATAGATCCACTGCAATTGTAATGAGACATATCCAAATCAATAATAAACATTTCATAAAAAAAATATTAGAGTTCTAGAAACTCTAAAAAATAATTTTTGAAAGATAAATGGTCTAAACCTCATCTAACTTGGTCAAATTAATGGAGCTGTATCTCTAAAACTGTTAGTACTAAAACTTGGTATAAAAAATCTAACATAAAATATCTAACGTTAAATATTTAAAACAAATGGTCAAGTAGATGAAATAAAACTAAAATTCCAAACTTAGGTATAAATTATTCCAAACAAGTATAAACTAGGTCTAAATAAATAAAAGTTTCTAGGTCTTTTCGAAAATGAGGCACAAAGTCATAATTAAAAACAAGTATTGCTAGGTCTTTTAGAAAAGGCACAAAAGCTATAATTTAAACAAAAAGAGGTCTAAAAGGCAAGATAGTTAATCTAATGAATTTGAAACAATTTGAAAAAACTAGGCATTTGGATTTAGACACAGACTTTATAATTTGGCAAAAGACATGGAACTTTAGGCATATGGAAGATAGACCACTTCCCCAAATATAAGCACAAAAATAATCTTTAAATGGAGTAAGAAATTATCTTAAGCTACACAACCCACAAGTGAAAGATCAATGTCTAGGCCAAAATTATACGAACCATAGGCATAAATCAATCAATGTTTGGATTTGAACTTGTCAAGGTTGATTTTGATCTTAATTTATAAGACTAGGCTTTTGAAAATAGTAACAAGCTAGACAAGAACAAATGACATGACAATACTAGGTATAGACCCAAAAGACACACATGCTTTTCAAAAATGTAATTGGAATTTTAGACATAAGGCAATAAGTCTTTAAAATTATTTAAGAATCATAACGATGTTATCATTCTTTAAAGATATGGAAAATGGTTTGTTTCAAGATTTACAAGGCACAATATTTAGAATTAAATGGTCAACACAATAATACCCTTTTCAATCAAGTGACACACATAAATTTTTTTGACAACAACTATGGCAAGGTTTGGTGTCAAATAAATGACATGATGGCTCTTTAAACAAAGGAGTGATGTATAACAAGACTCAGTTTTACATGGTATGATAAATAAATAGTTACCACTCAAGACCATGTAATTAAAAGGACAAAATGATAAAAAAAAACTTAAGTGTAAGGTTTTAAATCTTAAAATTAACAAGGTTTCATCATATTGTCAAATCACGTCTATATACTTTCTCTTGAGAGGATTTTAAATTACTAATATGAAATGTAAGAGCATAACAAATGTAGGGTTTTTAGGCCCCCTCTTATCTTAAGAGTTTATATAGTGACATGCAAATTCATGCTACTCACCCTACATCAATAATATGTCTGTGATAATTAGGGTTATCTAAACTATCAATTATTGCTTGTTTTGAGATGGTGTCATAAGTGTGGAAAACACTAAGGCACAATCATGTCATTTGAATCTAGGTCAACTAACTTGTAAAAATATCATATCCTTTTCACAACCACTAAATCTATCAATTACTTAGTGTAGTGTGATGTCTGAGTTATCCCTACATTTTGAGGCCGAATACCACTAACGGAGCTTGGTTAACCACTCAAAAATGTATTCTAGTGGGTCACCCTTAATTTATATACCCTACCATGGAGTGGGATTTGTGTGATGTTGGGAGATGAAGCCTCAAATTAATTCACCTCTAAATAACTTATGAGGGAGAAGTGAGCTCTTGCCCATAACCCAAAATGTATGAAAATAAGTAATGTGGAAGGACTTTAGCATCATTTTGGGGTCACATGAATCAATCAAATTATGAGGAGGCCTTAAAAAATTTCTTTTCATGTTTTTTTTTTAAAATGACAAATGCAAAGAGTGAGGGTTTTTATCATTTGAGTTCCCTAAAGGGAACTGGGGAAGAGCATACACGTGACACTTGTTTTGACATACAAACACTCAATTAAAAAACATAAAAATGAAAAATCTTATGAATATTTAACTAAAGTGAGAGTTCCTTTTTATAGCACCAAATTAAATATGTTGTGAATATTATCCCTTTCACATTGTGTGAAAACCTTGAAAAATGAAAATGACTTAAACAAAAGATTTTTAAAATGCCAAATTCAAATATAAGTTTTACAACTTTATATATATATATATATATATATATATATATATATATATATATATATATATATATATATATATATATATATATATATATATATATATAATTTACTTTTGGGAAATATTGAAAAATAAAATTTTGTTTTAAGTTTGCAAGTTAAATTTGTTTTTGTATATATTCTAACATTTAGGTATTTGGTATTTGGGATCTTTCTAATATTTTGATTCTATAGATTTTTATTTTTCAATATTTCCCAAAATTAATATATATATGTGTGTGTGTGTGTGTGTGTGTGTGTGTGTGTGTGTGTGTGTGTGTGTGTGTGTATATATAGAGACACACACACATAGATATATATATATATATATATATATATATATATATATATATATATATATATATATATATATATATATATATATATATATATATATATATATATAGACACACACACACACACACACACACACACACACACATGTATGCAAAAACAAATTTAACTTGCAAACTTAAAACAAAATTAGAAAAAAACTAAAACAAAAATTAACAAATAAAAGGAAGAGTGAGTAAAATATTGAAATTTAAAAAATTATAAGTAAGATTTTGATGAAATATATATAGAATGCAGATAACACAAATGTACACAAAGTTTAAAAATTTTAGCAACAAGAAATTTTTGGATTAAAAAATATAATTATTTTAATAATTGTTTATTAAGAAAAAAATAGTAACTAAAAGAGTCATAACTTCTAAACTACAAATCAAATTTCGATAAAATTTTGATAAAATTAGGCTAAAACCATTAAGAACAATTTTTTAATAAATATGGAAAAATAGTAAATGAATTAATAATATCAACTATTTTAACAGTCATTTTTTTTAATGAAATAAAAAAGAAGAGAAGAATTGAGGGAAGAAGATGAAGATGTGGGGTGTGCAATCAAGTCCCACTGAGCATGTCATTATGTGAACAAGGAATCCAAGAGAGAAGATTAAAACTATTTTGTTAAGAAAAAATCAAATTCAAATAAACACACTAAACATTAACACCTCTAACCTAGACATTAGGGAGAACATAGGTAATAAGCATGCATATGAAGCATAACTAAAGAATAAAGGAAAAACTTATTTTACCTTCCTTGGAACTCTGAATGGCTTGTATAAATGGTTTGATCAGCTAGTTCATGAATAAATATTCATCAATAGAGCTTTGTTGGCTTCAATGTTTCTTGGCACCTTGGTTTGGCTATTTGGCTCATGAATTTAACATGGTAACATTACATGAAACGCTTATTTGCATCTATTTTTACATTATAAAATTACAACAAGATGGATTAAACATTAATGGGTATGGCCTTGTATTTTATAGCCTCAACAATTAACTCTTACCCAAGGTGAGTTAAGGTTGAGTTGAGATTAACTTCAGTTGAGTTAAAAATTGTCATGCAATTATGATTTTATGTTACTAATCATAGTTTTCAAATTAAATATTTTGAGATATTTTGAAAACTCATAAAGGTAATAATGAAATGTTTGATTTTTTGATTTTTTAAATTTTTATTTTTAAATTTTTATTAATTGCAAATAGATAATTCAACTAAGCATTTAATCTTATTTTATTAATTAATTGATTTTGATTAGCCTTTTTTTTAAATATTTGATTAAGTGTCTCACTCAATGGGTCCATAGGTTAAATTAACATTTGTTATGTCTCAACATGATTGGTGGTGAATCCATGAGAAGTTATTTTGCATATGTGTTAGTACCCCAAATAGAGATGCCTCAACATGATTATGAGCATTGATGAATGACGCACAACCAAAATTGGGATGTTCAATGATTTTTAAGATTCATTTACAATCATTGATAATAGTCAGTATGAAGTCTTGTCAGAAGGTAAATATGGCTAGAATTAGATGTCTATAGTTTGCCCCTATTTGGTAAGGCATTACAAGTTATAGGCATAGTAATGTCTTCTCAAAAAATGAAAACACTGTTAAAAATGAAAGAAGATTCTAATTGAAGAAGAAGCTAAAAACAACATTTTCAAAGCTTATAGTGATTCCCCCTTGACGGGGTGGTTGAAACATACAATTGATGGATGGTCCCTCAAAAATAAGAAAGAGAAAGAATTAAATCAACTAATGGGTGAGATTAATCTAATCGAGATAATGCTTGTATGAATTGATTTAAAAATTATTGATTTGCCCAATGAAAATTATAATCATCAAAAAAGTTTAAGACATTGATATTTCTAAAGATTGTTATAATCAGTGGCATAGGCACATGTACCTCACTAGGGTGGATAAGTCAAAATAATGATTTGCCCACAAGTGGTTATAATCATTAAAATTGTCTGGACTGAAAAATGATTTTTGGTTGTGCCCTATTAGGGTATAACAAAAAATATAAATGTAAGATATAACCTATTTTATAGATTATAGTCTCAACATTGGGTTCAAAGTCCCTTGAGATAAACTTAACTAAAGATTCAAAATATGTTCATGGTTGTTATAATATTGATTTTTCATGCCTTAGAGATCAATTTGAATATATTTTTGATCCTTCCATAGTTTTTTAAGATGATTACTTTAGCATCAACACAAGTTCTCGTAGCATTTTATATGAGGATTGTGATACCTCTTTCTATTCCATTACCACTTCATATGCCATTAACACCAACTAACCTAGCCATTATGTTGACCTTCCACCCTCAACAAGTGTCGATTGAAACTAATATAATCATAGTTTTTTGAACTAAATCCATGCAAACATATCATTTGAAGAATGTCAGGGGAACCAAGACTACATTCATGTAGAAAATGAACAATCTTCTAGTAAAACCTTTTTGAAGGCACTAGGAGACAATCAAATTCTAAAGTCAAGATATTTTAGTGAAACCTTTTCAGAAGTGATAGAATAAAATTAGATTCAAAATTCAATGTTCCTTAGTGAAACCTTCTTAGAGGTGATAAAGGATAATCAAGATAACTTTATTGATTAAAACCTCATCGAGGTGCCAATCATTGAGCACAATAATTCCTCACTGCTTGATGAAAACATTATCAAAGATAACATCAATACCTCTTCCAATTTACAAAATAATCAAGTGATATCTACTCTTAGGCCTAAAAAACAAAAAAAATGGTAATCCTATTGAGTGAATATTTAAAATCTTTGACCCTTCCATAACCGAAATTATGTTGAATCTAGAATTAGCAACATTAAGTGTGCCTAAAAATCCTAATATTCATATTTTTCCCAGCCATTATACATTATATTATGTTCCATATATACATTTCCAAATCATACCTATCATCAATTATTTATCCATGTTTATCATCCCTAGTCACACTTTCCTTTATAAAGGCTACGAAGTTATCTTGTCTCAAAGTTTGGAGGAAATAGATTCAAAGACTAATAAAGATCACAAAAACATTATTGGAGTCTAAATATATAGTAAATTCTTGACATATAATCTATTAATAAGAGGTGTGAGATATAAATTTCCATGATTTATTATTCTAGTTGTATCATATACTAATTACGATGTGCATCTCCACATTATCAAGAACAACATAACCATATGTTTTCCTTGCCATTTACCTTTCCATTTTCATTTTCTATTCATCTTGCCATCATTTCATACCCTCTCATTTACCTCACCTTATCACTTGATGGAAACCCTATTACCATTATATCAAATTTTCCTAACATCACCATCCCTGAATAATTCCATACCCTATACCATTCTACCATACCTTTCCTTCTAACCAAACTTATTTTTACCTACCCTATTTAACCCTTTTGACCTTGGTTCCATTGGTTATTTTATCACCTTTTATGAAGGTATTTTGATTTAATTTCATTTCTTTCAAATTTTTGTGTTGAAACGGTAGTATATGAAATCAGTATGATAGTGGATCTATGTCTAGTGCTTGAGGAATCAATAATTTCTCCAATGAAATCCATTACCCATTGCTTGAATGGGACTTCAATCATCATAGGTTATAATGAAAGAGAACTTGAAGATTTCATCCTCCCATCAAAGCAATGACACTTCTCACACTTTCTAACAATCTGAGAAACATCTTTAAAAAATGATGGCCGCCAGTAACTAGCTCTCAAAATTTTATGAGCTATAATTTTAGGTGAAAAATGACCACCAGACAATCCACTATGGAAGTCTTCAATTAGGTTAGTAGTCTATCCTTTCAGCACACATATTAAGATAACCCCATATCGATTCTTCCATGATAGTCCATTCTTAGTCAAGAGGTATTTTTGGGAGACAAGTTTCAGAGTTTTTCTTTTATTTTTGTCCAAGTTAGGGGGACAATTTAGATTTTTCAAGTAATAGACAATGTCTCTATACCACAAGGGAATGTTAAATTGACTCAAATAATCATCAACATTGAAAACAAAAGTGCTTATCTCAACAACTTACAAATTGGTCTCATCCATAATCTTGGCTAGACCCATCCATCTTAATGACTTTGTGGTCTGAATGTCCATGTCACACTCTTGCAACTTGTTAACCCACCTACATCTCTTATTGGATATTTTAATCTGAGTCAAGATGTCTTTCACCATGTTATGTAAGACATAAGCAACAATCTTTGAGCTCAAAATATAAGGCCTCAACATCTTGGAAACTTTGAAGAGAGTGAAATCTTACTTTTTCTTGATGATATAGTTCAGTTCAGGACCTTGCATGACTTTAGTAAATAAATCTATGGGTTTCTCATGACTATCTTCATTATTTTTTAATAGAACAACAACAATAGTATTGTATGATGTAAAAGACAATATCTATAATTGCTTTGTGCAATCATGGCTAGCCAATATAGGAAAAACCTTAAAGCTCCCTTAATGTCATCGAATGCTTCCATGGCCTTATCCTCCCATTTTATGGTCTATTCCTTCTTCATCATGCAAGTAATAGGTAGAGTAACCTCTACAAAATTGGACACAAACCTCCTTGAAAAGTTAATTTATCCAAAGAAAGACTAAATTCCTTTTTTTGATTGTAGGATAGACACTATCAATGACTTCAACTCTTGGACATGATATATCCCAGCAACTTGGCCTTTTATACTCCAAAGTGACACTTTTTTAGATTAAGTGAAATTCTAAACTCCTTGCATCTGATCAACACTTGTTCCAAGTTATCCAAATGTTCTTGTCTAGCCTCATAGTACATAATAATATGATCCTAATACATAACAATGCAATGGTTAATTATCCCTACAAAAGTGATTTCCATAGCTCATTAGAATGTTTCACTATAATTCATCAACCCAAAAAGCATCCTCATATATACATACATGCCCCAAGTCATTATAAATGTGGTCTTGTGTCTCTCAAATTCTTTCACGACAACCTAGATGTATTCAGAGAAACTTTATAAAGTAGACAAAATCTTTGATCCTATAACAATCTGTAGTAGGTTGTCTATATTGGGTAAGGGATAATTATATTTTAAAAAAATTTCATTCAAATTTTTGAAATCCACATTTAATCATATATTTTCATTCTTTTTTCTCACAAGGACTAAATTTGTAACCCATGATGAGTACTTGATGGGTTAAATGATTCCATAGTCCCTTAGCTTATTTAATTCATCCCTCATATTGGTGGCCAATATGGCATTAGTATGTCACTATTTCTATCTAAAATACTTGTTGTTAGGCTACAACAAGATGACATGTTAGAAAAAATACTTCCTATATACTTTCGGCTCATGATAAGACCATGATAGACAATCTTGGTACCTTTTAAGTAGCTGCATGTAATCTTTCTTCTCAGTTGCACTTAGGTGAGTACCTAACCAATCCATTCTTGGATTTTCATGATAACCACAATCAGAATAAGTCACATATTTTAAAATAAATGAATCTTGAGCCTTGATTATATCATCTCCATCAAATGACACCTCTAAACTCACCAATCCTCTAGGGAACATGTTTGCCTTTAGCTGAATAATGTCCTTCCCAAACAAGGTTTCCTTCCTGTCACAAACTGAAACCATATATTCCATGTCTGTGAGCTGATCATGGAACTCAACCTCATAATTTAGAAACCTCTTAATCTGATCATCATCATAAAACACCTTCTAATGATGAACATTGTCTAGAATTGAAGGCTGAACATGCACCTCCATTTGATACTACAAATGAGGACTTGTATCTATAATATCAAATTGAACACCTAACCCTACAAGTTTGTCATTTTCTTCATTGAAACTTCTATCATAATAACAAAGATTGAATGTCCTAAAGAATTCAAGTAAATCCCACACATTATTCTGATATTGTTTCAACCTTTAATTTTTGGTACCATAAGCATTATGGACTTTATTTAGCACAAACTTAAAATCACCCTTTACAATCAATTTTTAATTCTATATTTGTGAGAAATTCATAAACCAAGCAAGAGTGCCTCATACTCAATAGTATTATTCATGTACTTAGAGAACAACTGAAAAAAAACATTAAACATTTACCATTGGGGACATTAAAAACAACCCCATCTCCATTTCTAAGATTGGAGCAATCCCCATCAAGGCACATCTTCCAAACTACTCCTTCACTATCATCTTCAACATCAAGAGAAATAGGGTATTCATTAGCATCAACATTTCCAACAAATTTTCCCAATTCAACATTTGTGTACAACACTTCATTGAGAGCATGTTTTACATCCTCAATTACATGTAGCATCTTCAGCTCTCTATAAATCTTGACCATCTTACCCTCTAATGGAATGGTGACATAAGACAACCCCATATGTACACTTCCACCCATGTTAGTAACCCATTTACATGACATAAACATCCCCCACTTATGGAGGGAATTTATAACTACCACGTCCATATTCAAATACTTAAATGGATGCACTGCTAACTACACTACTATCCCCTTGACTTGTCCAAAATTTGAAACTTCTCATGAGTCCATGGCATAACACTTGCCAATAGTTTATGTAATCTTCACTCCAAGCTCATTTTTGACACCCAATGACATCACCTTGTAGGAAGCACTAGAATTAAACATACAGTTGTGAATAATTAGACCATTGATTAAAATGTTTGTATAAAATAGATCCACATTCAGCTAACTCTATACCAATGCAGTCCCCAAATAGACTTCTATAGCAGGTTAAACAATCTCTTTTGATTCTTCATCACTTTTTGAGGGTGTTTATGGTAACTTAATTTCATTTGTAGGTAACTTCTCACCAAATTTCAAGTACTCAAATGCTCTCTTCCTATGCTCAAGTGTTAGTAATAATTCAACAAGTGGCATGGTGATTTTTAATTAGCTCAACACGTGGGCCATATCACATATGATATAATAAGGAAGAGGAGTATTGAGTGGAAGGATGACAACACATTTGATTGGAATATAGTCACTGAAGGTCTAAAGTGGAGTAGGCTAGGATGGATTTGAATATTTAACAACTTCCAAAAGTGGATTTTGTTTAAAATCATTAGCACCCTTAGGGATACTATACAATATGAGTACCTTATTCTTGGGTGAAGCACCTCTATGCTTATCAAATTTGGAAATGGGTACTAGCTTAGAAGCTTTAAGGACTGTTGTAATTTTATTAGCCTCCGCTACCTTTAGATTTGTAGGGTCAGTGTTTTGAGGAAAAACAACATGATATTTGATTCTCAAGCGATACTCCTCTTGCAAAATTGTTGCATTTATTAGCATCCACCTATCCCCAACTATCAAAATTCCACCATCATATTTCCTAATGAGCATAGAATGTAATAAATTGAAATAATGATTGGCCAATTCATATGTTTGTGCCATATTAACGTCAGAAGCAAATTTAGGAATTGGGACACTTCATTTTTCAACCACACCCCAAAATTGATCAATAGTAATAGAAATTAATTATTTGATAATTGAACATCAAGATATCATCATCAAATCATGTAGATGCAAGTTCATCCACATCTTCATCAATTAGTTTAGTTGTATAACATGGGGGATGTGTAAAAAATCACTTGTCACACTAATAAATATCAATGTTAGAATTCACCCCATTCACTTTAGCATTCAATAGATCAGGCACTTCTTTTCCAACCCCTCTATTTTGGTTTCTATATGTTCTTTCTTCACGTGTAAGCCTCTTCCTTCTATCTTGATCTTGATGGTGGAAAGCAGGACTTCCTTATGCTTGATTCAGATTTGAATCCCTTTATTGACTAGTAGACACATGAGGGATCCCCTTAGTAGCTCTAGCAAACTTGTATGATATTTCTCTAACAACAAAGGACAAAGTTTTAATAGTCTCCTAAAGATTGGTAATTTTTGTAGACTATCTTTTCTAGATTGACTAATTTTACATCATCCCTCTTATTCATGGACTTTCCCATAGCCTTTATGTTATTCTCAATTTGGATGGCCATATTGAATTCCAACCATAAGTTAGTGGGATCCTTATCGCTCATGTAGTACATAGCCTTCTTATCAAAGGCATCATAGTATTTTATCAAGCATGTTGTATCATTGGTCCTGATGTTTTCAAGTAGCCACATCATAATCTTGTTGAACCATGTATTAAAGTCCTAAACACACTCATTGGAGTTCTTATTTAAGTTTTCAAATTCATCCAAAAGGAACCTCAGATCAACTTTGTCATCATACTAAATTTTGCAAACATTTTTCATCTCTTCAAACGAATCAATGCATCCATAGGATAGGGAATTGAACCATTCACGAGTGTCTTCCTCTAGTTTGTGCACAAATATTTTAATTCACACATCCTCATGTTCAACCTCATAATATTCAATAATATTATTAAAAGGCTTTAGGTGCTAATCACGATGCACTCCATTGTTCCCTTCGAATTTTAGAAGGCATTTCCTTACTTCGTTTGGGAAATCATTAGGATAGTTTTCCATTTCATCAAAATTGATAGGCCTAAATCTAGGAATGTAGAATACAGGACATTCATTTTCATCTAGGTCTCTATGTTTCATGATTGGTTAAATTAAAGGTTCGAGAATAAATGGCAATGTGGTATTAGGGGGTGAATGAGGTGGAATTGGTGGACCAAATTTAGGAGGGGATTCAGCTGGTTGAGAAGGAGATGGATAGTAAATGGGACTATAGGTTTCATAATAGATAGGAGAGCTATGATAGTCCTCAATAATGGGAAGGTCAAGAAAGATTTCAAGATTATCCGAATCTTGATAACCCTTAGCTATTGAGATTTTCCCTTCAATAGGAGTCCAAACTTGTCTCATTCATCTTTGATATAAACTTAATGATGAGACAAATTTCATAGATGGGTCACCTTTGAAATATGATATCAATCCTTCCATATTTGTAAAAAAGAATATACTCAAATCTTAACTAAACATAATATTCAAAACAAACATCGATCTTTCTTGAAACTAGCTGATAAAATTTGTAGTCACCATTAGAATCAAAGTTCTAGAATATAGTAATTAACAAACTGATATTGATACATGCTAACATCATACATTGTTAAAGTTAATGATGAGATAAAAATCAAAGGCATTAAAATATTCAAAATAATGTTTAAAAGGGAAAAACTACTTTCCAACATGCAATCTTAACATCTCTTTGCAATGAATGTAGCAAGAAGCCAATTGTTAAACCTTAAGAAATTCTTGGCATATTCCTAGTGGAGTGATGAACTTGTTGATGGCCAGTATATTCAAATAAGTGAAAGTATAGGTAGATAAATTTCAAATAAAAAGTACTTACATCTCTCTATAAAAGTCCCTGATGACATAAGTTCCATGGGTGTCTTTTCTCCTCGATAATGGTGCCAGATGAATGGTGATGTTGATGAACCAAATATAGCCATATTGTAGTAAATAATATGTAGAGAAACTTTTCAAATAAATCACTTATAACTCTCTACAAGAGTCCCCAAAAACATAAGTGCCATGGGTACCTTTTCTATTCCTCTTTAACAGTGCCAAAAAAGTGTTGGTTCTTAGTTGTACACGTCATACACTCAACCTCACACTCTTAAGAGAAAATGGCAAACAATGATGAAAAACTTACTAGTATGTCATTATAGTTAGGGATGGGTTTTGAATCAAGATTAGATCAAATGCATAAAATGACTGAGACGCACCTATAAAGGGTATGGTCAGCTCCCTACTACTTCTGACTTTGCTTGAACTAAGGTGAGAGGACCTACGGGGTAACTTGCTCACATGGAGAGATTCTAAAATTCAACCTATATGGGGATTACCAACATAAAGAAATATGAATTTGACTAGGACATAACCAAACTCATTCAATCCACATAAGAAAGGTTATCACATGGAATGAACAAATGTTCTAAATCACATACAAACTACTAAAGACATATATCAAAGTGATTACAACATTCATTAGAAATAATTTTTCAACAAAAAGGGGCTTAAGGGAAGATTGTAATGCTAATATTCACAGCACAAGATAGAAACACATGTTATATAGGCAATAATTTTATGCATGTACAAGTAGATAATACTTCAAATATTCAGTTGGATGTATTACCTATAGTGTAGGAAAGGGTAGAATAGTTAGATATTGATAAACATAGGGTGGTGTCTTGTGGTTTTAAAATAGTAGGGATTCTTTTAGAATTCATGACATCATTTATTATAAAGATGCATAAAATTTAATTACAAGCTAATGTAACTACTAGGAGTGATTTTCACTTATTGGTGCCAATGAAATATAAATACCTAAATGATCCTTGAAATTCTAGATCATACACTAAAACTAGGATATCACCTACTTTTTCCCATTGAATCCATAAACTTAGAGTGCCCTAACAATTTATTTAGCAACATATTCCCAAACATAATGTAGAAAGGGATTTATAATCTAAATCTAAGCCCAAGATGACAACTAGTAATGAGCATAGATCAAGATATCCAATCAATAACATTTATAAAACATATTATTTTACTTCATCAACATAAAATAATAGATAACCACAAGAATTTTCATTGACTTTGCAAGAAAATATTACACACATCAAAGGGAAGAAGGGAAAAAAATTCCTTAGAAAATTTGTTAGCAATTTTCAACTAGTGCATACGAGCTCTCAGTTGAGCTCCTTTGCCTTTGTTTGCTTCCTCAATTTATGGTTTATGTCTCCAATCTGCCACTTGAATTTTAAATTGGTCATTAAAAGGTGACTACTCTAGTTCATGTGAAGTCTGAATATACTCATAGTTTATAGCATTGTGCAGACACGATCTAAAAGTCGCTGCTTATTTTCCATATATTTGAAGAAAGATTTAAGTAAGATAAAGAGCATTAGACCACCACTGAAACCAACTAGTATCTCCCTCTATTTGAGGTATCAAGTTAAAAAATCTAACAATATGACCCACTATTCTTTCATGTTTGAGGTGGGTAGTGTTGAGCTAGAATTAAATGGAGGCAAATCGATGATAAGTCCTTTCAAAGTTAAATAAAATAAGATGATGATCTAATAGGAAGGTATCAAGAATGAATGAGACTAGTATGTCAAGGACTAGAGTAAAGTAGATAAGATCTTGCTTAGCTAGTAGAGCTCTATCGAGGTGATGAACAACTCTATACTCTTCATATCTAAAGATGGACTAGGTGAACTAGGGGGAGTTTGAATTCTTTCTCCAATAATGTTTAGGATCAAACACCCTAAGTTTGTTGCACATATAAAACCATGATTCATGCTCATTAGTGTACCACCGTATTAGAATCCATCCTTATTCATCCTCTATCGACTTCACCATGTTTAAATCACCATTAGAGGATCCAATGACAATATCTAAGAGAGATTCATCTATCCACCTCCACAAGGCATCCAACTCCACAACATCATTAAAGGTGTATAAATTAACCAACCCAATGATGTGGTTATTAAAGTCATAAAGGGTCCACACTACCTGATGGGTTAGGTTCTAACCCCATGGAATAACATTTGAAGCTAGATCTATAACAAAAAATGTGATGGCCTTATCATGCCCAACATCATGCCTAGTATCTTGACAAATGTCCCTAGGCCAAATGATTCATGTTACATTCTATAATATGAAGCTAGAAATATTGACCTCTCACAAATAAAGAAGTTTCATGTTGTGAAAAAGATGAAATTTTTTCTTGAATGCGTACTTATGTAGCAGATTAGTAAGACCTCAAATATTTCAATAATACACAATCATTGGGTAGGATCAAGGTGCATGCCATTCTCCTCTGTGAGGCCTTCCAATAGAAAAAAGTTATTATAGATGAGTTTGATGGGCATGATATCAATAATTTTAAATGGTTGTCTCTTGTTCACTATATACTCCTCTTCTTTAGGAGATGAAGAGGGGATACAAGAGCACCAAAATAATATTTTAAGGTCCAAGGTGATCAAGCTACTTTCTTCCTCTGAGGAACTCACCCTAGGAGAGGGTTATGATAGTGGCACTAAAGGTGCATTTAAACTAGCGATGACATTTTTTGTAGCATATGCACAAGAGGGGGAAAAAATTTGGTAGGCAAGACAGATTGTCCAACAAAAGTCGAAGAAGAATTATTTATTGTAGGTCTAAATGAATAATTTTATGGCCTACCGCCACCTTTGAAGGAGTTTTTCTTCTTCTTGTTGGTGATAGTAGTCTAATTGTTATTATTTACATTATAATATTTGGATTTAGATCCACCCTTTTCTTGAGGAGTAAGGGGTGTCTAGACCATTAGAGGACATTACTAGATCTTATGTTCCAAGGATTGGCACCAAAATCAAGTATTCAAGAGATTGATATTAAAGGCATGCTGAGAAAATGGTTAGGGCCAATTTGTATATCAATAGAATCTTTCAAATAATGGGACATATCCACTTCCACACAAACCCTCTTCTAAGGACAAGCCGTAAAGATCTTATTCTTCTCATGGCATACAAAATTCCCTATGGGTTTTATGAACTGGTCTATAAAACCCCATAAGGGGAGAGGTAAGCTAAGACATTCAACCCATATGGGGATTTTCAAATTTTCTTTTTCTGAGACTTAAAGTCTTGAGTCTAGTTAGAAAACACATCTAAAGTGTTTCAAATGAAGCAAGGCCCATGATTGGCAATAGTTTTGCAATGATCTGGGTTAGAAAAGCAAAACAAAAAAGCACTTTGTAAGGTTTTGGACTCCTTCAAGTTTCACACCATGACCTTGCTAGTGGTTGTGAACCCATTTATTTAGAAGGCTCTCAAGGGGTAATCGACAAAAAAAAAACCAATCAAACTAAAACTTTCAAAGAAATGACATATTTTATCAAATTCTGGCACATCCAAAATAACATTAGGGAATGAAGAGTCAGATTCATCAGCATTACCTCATAGAAAACCCTCAAGACAAATTTCCTTATCTGCTTTAGGGCTATGGTTGCACTCGCTCACTCCAAATTTCTCTACATCTATAGATGCAAATATGGAGGCAGTGATCATAAAATAAAGGGTACCCCTACTGCCCAAATAAAAAATCACCAATCAAAATAAAAAATTAACACAAATAAAAAAATACCTACTTAAATCCACGATAATCGATAGTATGACAAAAACCTAAAAGCTCATCAATGTAGAGAAATCAACCTAGGGTTCCCTTTTCCACTCATAACCTTCTTTTAGCATAACTATTACATACTTCTCAATACTTTTTTCCATTAACATTGACAAGTATTTTCAAGGAGTTTTTTGTTTTCTAACTCAAACTTTAGAGTGATGTTTTAAGTGTTATATTTTTGTAAGGGCTAAACAACATATTTATGTGAATCAACAATTTTAACATGAACTTGGTGGAATGTGGTGGTTTGTTAATTTTTTTTCAATTTTTTTGGTAAGAATTTCAAATATTTTTGATTTGCATCACAATATTATTTTGTGTCAAAGTTTACATTGATTTATAATATTTTAAATTTATGTAAAACTTTTTAAAATTTTGTGACAATTTTCAAATTTATATAGAAAATGTCTAAATTATTTATGTTGAACATATCTTATGATTTATTAATTAAAATAAAAATAATTATAATTATAATTATAATAATTAAAAATTGATTAAAATAATAATATTATTTTTAAATGTTATTAAATAATATTAATTATCAAATGTAAGTATAAAATTATTATCAAATTAAATTGTTAAATTAAATTTTAATAAATAATATCATTATCAATCATATATGTAAGTGAATTATTATTTTTATCATGAAAAAATTATTATTAAAAACCCAATGAAACAATGTATAACTTTTAATCATTGTGATCTTTCATTGTCTATGATTGTCACTAAAACTTTTACTATATTTATCTTGTTTGTGACCCTTCTTGTCAAAACTCATTACCTAAAGATACATACAACATCAAATATCAATATTACTTTTAAATTGAACTTCCAAAATATTTACGATGTAATTACTTATGCATAAATAAATTAAATAAAATAATATATTATAATATAATAATTTTAATAAATTATTCAAATATTCTAAAAATTTAAAAAAAAAATTATATATATATAATATATATATATATATATATAAAATGTGTTTGCCACATTGATATCCTATATATCTATGCGATCGTTTGGTATGGTTATCATTTCTCATAGGTATGCCTTTTTAAACCGACTGTTCTCAATCTCAACAATAATTTTATTGCAAATGCATTGTGGTTACTAAATGATTTTGAAAGGGTCTTAACATTTTTTTTTGTAGAAGCTCTCACACTTATCACAAATAGTAAGTATGATCATAATCTTATTGCACATCATGGCTAGGGAAACGACTATGTTTATTTTGTCCTCTACACATCCTTCTACATTATTTACGTGTTATAAACCTGTTATTGCAAGAGCTGTAACATTTGGACATATATTCATTATTTATATCAAATTATTACCCTTGTTACTTCTGCTTCACTAAATTTTATTTTCATGTGGGTGCATAATTAAAAAAAAAACATTGATAAAGGTTTCTACAATGGGCACTGATGCCAAAGAGAGTGCTGCCAACAATCCAGGACTACTTGACAATCCACACACACCTTAAAAAAAATTATTTTATTCCATAGATAGTAACCATATACATTATTTTTTTATTTGTCTTTATTAAATTCAGTGATTAACATGTAATGACTCAGTTCAAAAGTAAATTTTTCTCTTTGACATACTTGTTTTCGTTTCCAATGTGTAGATGAAATTACAGAACAAATGAGGTCAAAACAATAATAAGGAACAAATATATCACTACCTGTTAGTCAAATTAGCCTAGATCAATACATAAGAAGAAAAAAGATATTTATAATTTTTTAATTTTTTTTTCCAAAGTTAACTATGCATAATGTAATATTACATTTTTACCAAATTAAATCAACTTTTACATGATTTGCTTATAGCTCAAGTAACATTTAGCATGGGGTAGAGCTTATAACATTCATGCCATCCTCCCCTACATTCTTTGCTAAAAGTTATAAGTGTGAAAAGTTACAAGTGTGAAAATCTTAGCTGAGTCTTTGTAGAGTTTGATGGGTATATTTATCTTTGGAGGACGCGTGATTTTATAGATCATGTATGATTAAGTTGCATGTCACCATGCAAACAACCATTCCAATTTGACATTTACCATCTTACCATTTTAGATATTCATAGCTCTTCAGTCTAAATTGTTTATACAGGTCAACCGATTTATGCACTTCAATTTTTATGCTTGGCCAACCTGATGTCACATATTTTATAATCAAATAAAAATTTATTGGATCTATGGAGCCTGGTTGGTCTACATAAACATGATAACGTAAATCAATTTCATGTATAGAAATTATTTTTAAAAGTTCATGATTTTTAAGTCCCTGCTGTCAATTGAACAAATATATTTTTTTATTGTGGTCAATCGAATTTTTTTTTTAAATATAATATTTTATTAAGTTTAACATCAAATATTATGGAATATTCTTCTACATATTTTTATAGAATATTCTAATTATATTAACATTATAAGTAAAAAATTCATTTAAAAACTGACACAATACAATACACTATCATGAAAAATATCATTATAGCATAAAAATTGGAAAAAAAACCTTTTAGAAATAATTGCAAGATAAAACAAATATGTAACATAATTTAAAAAAAAAATAAAACAATTTTTTTAACATAGACGTATACATGCATTTATTAATTTATGTAACTAAAAGACAAGCGTACATCATGACTGATATTTTACATAACTTATTTTTATTCAGCGACTAAAAAGTTTAGGATGCATATTATTAATTTATAAATATATGACTATAAATTATGAATTAAAATATAATCCAACACTATCCATTAATATAGGACTCATAAATAACATCAACCATTTTGGATTATAGCTAACTATTTAATAGATATAATTGCTAGATAACTATCTACCCACAATAGAACAATAGTAAAAATATGCATGTAACACTCTAGACATTTTATTATATATTTATGTCTATTTCACATATTATTTGTATTCAAGTATTGTCTTTTAACACTTATCCTCTTTTTAAATTATTTTTATAATTTTGTATAAATGAAAAATAATAATTTTGTAAGATATATACGTAAAGAAAATATTTTATTTTCATGATTTAAAAATCTATGCATGCTAAGTTTAATAGTAGAAAATATAATATTTATTTTAATAATTGACTTTATTATACTACCTATTTATTTATTTATTTATTTATTTATTTATTCATTCATTCAATATAGGATTGAAGAAACATGAAACCCCAGCTTTATTATCCGTTGGTATTCAACACTGATAGGATTTCTTATTATATCTTTAAAAATACTATTAAAAGTGCCTTGATCTTATCAATGACCACCAAATCTACCAAATTAAATACATGAAAATATCACAATATTTTTTTATTGAATCATTCAATGTACTATTTACTATTACATTTTTCTTTTCTTATAATTTGATATATAAAATCAATTTTAATCAATTTATTACTAGGAACTAACCGTCATGCAACTCTTATTTACTTGGGTGTTTGGGAGCATGGGTGGAGGCAGTGGCATGGATGGAAGAAAGCAATTTTGATGTGAGGACATTCTTGTTTATAAATATTTTGAAAATTTGACAGATTAATTTTAGTTAATGAGAATATTTTTTAAATAAAATTTTGAGAATATTCTAATACTAATATACTAAATATTAGATATAATTTTATAATTGTTTGTATAATATTATTTTAGGGTTTTTGATTGGTTTTATTGAAAACCGAATCTTTTAGTCGTGTCTTGCAAGGACTAATAAGATATTACTTTTTTCATGGCAAAGTAATTGATGAAAAAATAAGACCCAAATTATTCTTGTACATTATCATATATGAGTAAAAGTACTCCCACATAGGATGCAACATCAATCGGAAGGAAGAAAGTGAAAAAAAAAGGTATTGCCTTCAAATTTAACTTATTATTGCTCATAGAAAATCTTGGTCAAAGAAAAATCTCGCAAGGCGTTAATCTTTGACCACTGGATCAAGATCATCTTTTTCATGTTCAGCCATAGCTAAATTATTTATTTAGAAAAGAAAAGGAAAGTAAAGGAAATGTGGGTACAAATGGAAAGTGGGGTCACAAATTCTTTGAGTTCCTCATTAATTTTGAATTTGATATTTAACATATATTTGTTTATTTTAGGAGGTGGTCTTATGAGATGGGGCTCTTAAATGTTTTTAATGAATATTGCAAAGTAAATTTAAGAATTTATGTAGCAAAATTTATCTCATAGTATAAAAATTATGAGTGTATGGTGTAATTTTATAACGGATAATATTTAAAATTATTATATTTTTATTTGTAATTGTTTAGGCAAATTTTTATCTCTCAAATTTACATTTTTAAAAATATCTTTATAAAAAAATAGAAGTATTTCCACCCCCTCAAATATTTTCTCTAAAAAATAGTTAGCTCTTTAATTTTGATAAAAATTCCTAAAATTTCCTGTTGCTAGGTATTTCATTTGTCATGGGCCCCATGTGTATTAAAAATATGAGCAATAGGGCCCTCCATAACACCCTGACCTAAATGAATATCTTTTTGTTCCAAAAAATTAATGCATACAATACAAATATGTGGAAAATATATTGACATGTGCTCAAAAATCAAAATAAATATCCCACACAATATAAATATTTGAAAATTATAATAAATTTATTATTTGGCATGTGCTTGACTACCTAAATAAATATTGTACACAACATAAATTTTGTAATAAATTGTAATTGTGTTTTTCACATATCAATGAAAAACGTCAAAGAATTAAGCTTTTCATATTCTTATAAGATAAAACTTCCTTCCAACCATTCTAATCAATTTATCTAAGTAAACATTCCTAATTTTTCATTCAGAAAAATTAGTACATATGATACAAACATTTCAATAAGTTACCATAATATTTTCCACATATATATTAAAAATGTCAAAGAATTAAACTCTTTATATTTTTATAAATACACATGCTACAAATATCTCAATAAATTGTCATCATATTTTTCACATATCCCTGAAAACTACCAAAGAATTAGACTTTTCATGTTCTTATAATGAAGCCGCCCCCTGCCGACCATTCTAATCAATCTTTTCATGTTCTTATAATGAAGAAGCCGCCTGCCGACCGTAGCAGGAAAGGAAATTTATGAGAAGCTTCAATTCATTTAACAATGGAGTCTATATATCATTAAGTAGTTTTAGCCTTATAATTTCGATTCATTATCTATCTTGTTATTGCAAACGTGTGTGTCGTATCACTGTTTTTTATTTCTAAGTATCTAGCTGATCGTCTTGTATGGCTGCTCTAAAATTCATGGTTAGGAGGCAGGCAGCTAGTGGCTCCATCTTTTAGTTCTTTATTTCAGGTGCGTATGGAAATAAATTCATGCTTGTTTCAGTTACGTTTCCAATGACTATTTATAATCTATATGTTTAATTATGTAAAAAAAAAAAAAAAAAGCTTTGTGTAATTATAGGGTTATTAAGTGTACTTTATTATGGTTTTATGTTACAATTTTTAGCAACTTGACTAAACATGGTTGTTGCAATATTTTTTTTTGGGAGACTGCCCATTGAAGAGGATTAAATGAATGTGAGATATTAAAGTTTCTAATACTCTCATGTTTTTGTTTGTGTTTTCACTTGTAAATATGTAATGAAAAGTTGTAAATGTTTACATGAAGACATGCAATAGTATTTTTTTAAAAAGGATAAATACAGAAGTAATTTTGATATGTTAATAAATTCAATAATATCTTATAAATATATTTCAATTTCAATTGTTATTTGTTTTTTCTAAATAATTATAATTTGTATAAATGTTGACTTATTTTTTTATTTTATTATAAATTTCTAAAACAATATTTGTTGAGAAAATATTATTGCATTGTTTGAAATGAGGTTTGGAAATTATATAAACTTTTTTTTTTTTAATAAGATCGAATATGAAATGAGAACAATAAAGTATGGTGTTCAAATAATTTTTCCTTTTATTGCCATGATTTTTTTAATAACGTTTATTATTATTATTTTATATTTTTTAATTTTCCTAGTCTTAGAGATTTTTATTTCTTAATGTTGCAACATAATCCATGGAATAATAAAGTTATGTAAATATATTTAAATTTGTTATGATTTTTTCATATTTGCATAGATTGCTCAAGTGGATTAGTTATGAATTTATTTTTTCAATGCACCATTAATATACAAAAATGGAAATGAAGATGATGCACTATAATTTCATTTCAATTCTATTTTGTTGTTTTAATTTTAGTACTTGTAGGAATTTTCATTATAAAATTTTGGCGTCTATTGATGGAATTGAGTGTAATATTTTATTTATGAAAACCTTTTTTTGTAAATATGGTTTTCCTTCTTTTTTTTTTTTTTTCGGTGGTTCCAGTAGCTTAGAATTCCTTAAGTTGAGATGAAGATTTTTTTGAACCACATCACATAAGACCTCATCTTGGAAAGGTTTTATTGCATATGAGAGAAGACATTGGTGGGTGACACAAAGGTTTCTCCCTAGACTCAACCATCCAATAATGTATGGCTTTGAGTGAGGCTTCATGGAAAAATTTAGTCTTATCACAATATTATTCGAGATTAAAATCTTTTGACTCCCACTATCGAGAATGAAATGTAGGGGCTTACCTTTCACCCATAAATTAGAGTGAAACAATATTTCTTTGTTATCTAGCCTCTCCTCATGGGTCTCTAATGAGGAAATGATGGCATTAGTCTCAGCATCTACAATCTCTTGATCATGAATATCTCCTCAAACTTTATTATTGATTAAATAAGATATCTAAGGTATAACCCTTATCTATTGAGTCTAAGTGGAGCTTGTTAAAGAACTCTTACATTGAGCAAACCAATGATGGAGACCCTGATTTAGTGGGTACCTCTAAGTCTAATCAAATTATCCAAGAAGGGACTATGAAAATTATTATTGTTCTCTCCTTGCAACATTTTAGGTAGTAAAACAACATTTAAGGGTCAAATAATGATTGTTTTAAAGATGAACCAACAATAATTTATGGTATTTATATAAAGGACTATTTGAAAGCAATACTTCTTCAAATCATCTTCGGTTGGAAAACATTTTTTAGATATGTGATATGTTGTTCTATTGGATCCTAAGATTAAAATATTTATTTGAGATAACTTGAAAAACATCTTAGTAAATGTTAAATCCCAATTTAACCCTATGTTTTTGCCTTTACATTCATGGATTTGAAATGATTGGTAAACTAATTTCTTAAATGCTTTGATTTAAGAACTATGATGAATGTTGTAGAGAATAGTGATGTTTAGTTACAAGTTGCATTTTATTAATTATGTGGAATACATATGTACTTGTTAAAGTCTTGTATTATTGATTATAGATATATGCGATGACTCAGACTAACTAAAAATTTGCTAGGAAATGGATGTAGGATTTCTTTCACCCTCAGAACACCATGACTGAGAGTATCATCTAGGAGGGTAGTGAAGATGGGATGATTTCAATCTGATAGAATGGAGAATGCTAGTAGCCCAAATTCATATACCACATTAGTTTGTCTTGTTAAATTCTTTGCATTGATACGGTTTACTAGGTATTAATCTCAATAATGCTAAGATAGTTGCAAAAATCATATTTTGAATGTGCTTTAGGAGGAAATGAATTCTTATTTTGAAATTAGATATAGCTAATACCCTATTTTGAGATGCATTATATTGTGTTTTATAATTATAGCATTAATGCAATTTTAATTTGGAGTTAAAAATTATAATACTGTTATATTTGATTTGCCAAAATAAAAATATGTGGTAGTTTTAAATTGTTTAATTATATTAGGCAATTTGATTAAATTGAGGAAATCAATTAATGTATGCTAATTAATATATGAATAAATCACAATTAAACACACTAGATAAACTCAATTTTTTTAAAAGGGAGTCAAAGTTATCTTTTGGTTAACTCCATAAATCAGGGGAGATAAATATGGAGTTCATCTAATGGTTATGTTGTAACTCCCAGTTAATGACTTGGAAAAAATACTTCCACTAGGTCTTAAAAGAATGCAAAAAGGGAAACAATAGTATTAAGTAACGAGGAAAAAAAAGAGGACACACATGGGAAACTTACAACAAGGAAGGTAAGCAAGAAGTTGGAAGACGAGAAAGAAGCTTTGGGAATGGAGAAGGGAAAACCTTCCCTAGCAACAAGGGAAGAGGCAATGTAACAAGTAGGTACTGTAATTAATTTTATAGTGTTTATTAAATTCAAGAATAGGTTATGAAAGAATTACAGATAGTTTTTAGAAATAATGTTGGTAATTCCAATAGAAAAAATATGAAAACCAAAACCCACTCGAATAAGCCTATATTTTGTCAAATTAAAAGAAAGTTTAGGGGATTAAGGATAACCCTTCAGGCGACTTCCCCTACTATTTTTATAAGAGGAAATTATAATCAAAATCATATATATATATATATATATATATATATATATATATATATATATATATATATATATATATATATATATATATATATATATATATATATACACACACACACACACACACACACACACACACACACACACACACACATTGAATACATGGAATGTTGAATGTGGTTTTTCTTATATATAGATTTAGGGGAAAATGTATTTATTATTTCTTTTATATGCTTCTCCCATGAATCATTTATCATTTCTTTTATTATTTGTAAAACAAACACATAGTTATTAGTAAAGAAACATATTGCTATTAGAAAACAATTACATATATTTATTAAATAAAACAATCATATTTCTATTGAATGAACATATAATCAACAGTTTAGATTTAGATGCCATGATCTAAATTAAACACTTTACAACTAGATGAACTTGCAGTCCAATGGTTAGATTAATGAGAATGGCACTTTGTATGCTTCTTTTGTGAATTGAATAATTAAATGGTTGCAAGAAAATAATATTCTTGATTAAGTAAAAAAATATATATACTGCAATAAACAAGCAACTATTGCAAAACAAACGTATTTTTATTTGGCTAAACATGAAGATAGCCAATTGGATTTATGACACCATGATGAGCAAAACATATTTCTATTTGATGAACATACAGCCCACTGACTAGACTTAGATGCCATGCTATAAATAAATTATTTTACTATCTGATTGACCATCCAAACAATTATTAGAATAAGGAAACTTCTATAAACAAATCATATTTTATTGGTTGAACATGCAAATAGCTATTTAAGTACGTGACACCCTGCTGTAAAACCCAATGCTTTGTTACTAGATGGACCTGCAGACCACTATTTAATTAATGATAATAATTGATTCTTGTAAAAAATAATAATAATAATAATAATAATAATAATAATAATAATAATAATAATAATAATAGGGAGGTGCTAAAATGCTTCTTCCATGTTTTTTTTATCAAGCAACATGCTGCAACCAAAGATATATCTATTCGTTGAGCAAGTTGTTTTAATAATGGAAATTTGCTACAAAATAAATATTTTTCTATTGCATGGACATGAAGACAACTATTTAGAATTAAGACACCTATCCCTTCTTGTGGTTACTCATTGTCTAGATCCAAGTAAATAAGGATATTTTTAATTTGGGGGTCTTGTTTATTAAATATATAAATATTTTAATTTCATTGTTTTGTGTTATTTAATATTACTGGCAAAAAGAAACATTTTTAATAGTTTTATAGTATAAACTTTATTTAAAAATAAAATATCTATTAGTTTGTGTTTATAAGAAAAACTCTTAAAATGCTACGTAACTGAACTGCCAAAATCCCAATCATAAATAGAGTGCTGAAACAATTACTTTTAATTTGTTGAGTTTTCATTACAAGATGAAATATTGAAGCATAAATTAATGTGTTTTAAATTGAGAGGTTATAATGAACTATTGAGTTTATTATACTATTGAGATTTCTTATTTTTGTACTTAGTATCTATTATTGTTAAAAATGGATGCTTTAAAAGTATGAATAAAGTGAATGGTGTTTCTAGTATTTGACTATGAGTGAATACTATGAAGGAGTTCATTGTAGTTGATTTACGTGGTTGTAATGAACATGATTTAATTCTACCTTAACTATCTATTATTATAAGTAGTTAACTGTTATCATGCTTAGTGGAGAAATTGTTAAGAAATACTTATTGATAGTTGTTGTTATTTGGAAAATAAGGGATCTTTTGTTTAGTATATCTGAAGGGTATGATTATGTTTTGATTGATATTTTATTATATACATAGCATGAGAGTAGATTCATTTTATGAATTTCAAAGATAAAATAAATGTAAAGATAGATTATTCCCAATTTTTGCATGCTTGTGATTTGGCTATTAAAATTTAACCTATATAAATCTCTTGAGTGATACTATGTTATGTGTTATGGATATGCATTGGTGATGTTATCCAAGTGATAAGATGGTTTCTCAAGCCTGACAGAAGTCACCAATGGCAGTATGGATAACCCGATCAAGTGATGTGTTATGAACTAAGATGATCATATGTTATTTTAAAACTTTGGTCAAAGTAATATCAGATTAACATTGTTAGTTCTTATGTATGATTTGCATGTTGTTCAATTCCATAGTATAAATGTACTTTTCTTTATGATACACATCATGTAGTGAAATATTATAGCACATGGGTCTACTAGCATGTCACATTCTAGATTTTAACACCATTCTATCTATCTATCCATGTAGGGAGGACCATTCCCTAATAGGAGATTGTGTGGGAGATCATTGGTCTATGGTAGGGTGGTGAAGTGCTCGGATGATGCTCTCCCTCCCCCACTATAACAAATATCATGGAGATGAAACTTGAGATTATCATAGATATGTGAGTTGGATGCAACTCAAGCTCTAGAGTAGTAGTTATCTCTATGTTTAAATAAGATAGTTATCTATAAAATTTTGTAACTATAATAGTATTTACATGAATAGTCATTACTATACTAGAGACCAGCCATAGCTGTGTCATTATATAATGTTTATCTTGAAGATGTAAAACACTTTGGTGCCCTAGTTATTTAAATTGGAAACTTGATCATTGTTATGCTATTAATAAATGTAATGGTTTAAAAGAATTACTTTCATTTGTACTTCTTGTTTCAAGTCTTAACATGTGGTATCAGAGCTGAGGCTCAAGCACTAAGACTTTATGATTCCACTAACATTTTTGAATTCTTATTTTCAATGAGAAGGAAGAATGGTACAAACAAGAACCTCGAGAGAGGGTCCATAGAACAATAATAAACCAACCTTTGATCTAAATTAGGTTACCGTTGATCAATCAAAAAAGTTGGATCAATTACTTACAATCATGAATGATACCAAGGATCAAATTTAAACCCTTAAATAAAAATTTCATTGACATGGCAAGAAAAAACATCAAGAAATAACTATTGATCACCCAGTTGATCAAGAAAATTAGAATGAAGCAAGAGCATAGGTGGTTGCAGGGCTATTTAGGTATATGAAGAAGTTGATTCCACCTATGTTTGATAGAATTATGTTAGGTGATGGAGCCAAATCTTGGTTGACTGATATGGAGAATTATTTTAAGATTCAAAACTATTTTGAGATTACCTAAGTAGTTTGGGGAGCATACCTATTGGCTGGTGAAGTAGCTACTTGGTGGGCTAACAAGAAAATGGAGATGAACCTTAACTCAAACACCACAACATGGGAACAATTTGTGACATTGTTTAGGTCTCAATGGTTGCCACAACTTTACTTTGACTAGAAACTTACGAACTTTCATAATCTAAAGCAAGGTGAGTTGTTAGTAAATGAGCATTGGGAGCCGTTTACTAAGCTTCTAAAATATGTACCTCACTATCAAGCTGATGAAAGGTTCAGGATCAGGAAATTTATTATGGGATTAAAGCCCCAAATTGGAGGAGAGATAGATCTCCATGGTCCTTTTACTATCGATCAGGGTTTTGAGAAAGCAGGAAAATAGGAATAGAAACTAAAGCCTCTAGCTCAGGTTCGGGTGAGGTTCAGGAAAAAAATTTGAGGTTCCAAGCCAACATTCAAGAAGAGGAACCAGAATCAGAGGAATGAAGGTTTCAAGGGTCAGTTCAGGAATCCAAATTATAAGTTCAACAATGGACCCAATGGTAGGAAACCCAAAAATGGCTTAAAAGGTGGTTTCCAAGGGAACTCTCAAGCTGACAGGAAAGGACCTCTAGAAATTTGTTTCAATTACAAATTAAATCACTATGCTCATGAATGCCCTCATGACAAAACAAAGACCAAAGGTCCAAACCTACAACAAAGCACTTTTTAGCAACATATTCATGTAGCTATTGATAACTAACAAGCTGAATTTCAAGTCTCATCCATTAAATTATCATGTATTTTATTTAATAATCCAATTTATATTTTGATAGATACATGGGATATTGAATGTTTTATAGCTCCTAATTATACTTGTAAAATTTCTTATAAAATCTAGATTTATGGCAAATGCATGGTCAGTACAATATGGTAATGACTCTAAGGTTATGGTTGATAAATGTCTAATTGAAGAAATGATTGAGTTACCTGAATTCATAATTATAGTGGATTTATATGTATCACCACTAGGATCATATGACATAATTCTAGGAGTCAACTAGCTTGCTCAACACAAAGCCAAAGTTGATTGTCACTTGAAAAAGGTTGAATGTCTTGATGACTATGGGAATCAAACCCAACTTCAAGGTGATAAGAGGAAGTTGAGGCCCAGGGGAATTTCTACTACACAACTCAAAAGGGTTCAAACAAAAGGATGTAAAGCATTTAGCATTAAGATAAATTAAATGGAGGGAACTAAGGAACCATACCTCGAAGAAATTCCTTATAAATTTCCATAATGTGTTTCCTGAAGAGTTACTAGGTTTGCCTCCTAAAAGAGAATTTGATTTGTCTATTGACATTATACCTGGGTTAGAACTATAATATAGGGTACCATATAGGATGACCACCACATAGTTAGTCAAATTGAAAACACAACTACAGAAACTATTAGTGAAAGGTTTGATTATTCCAAGTGTGTCCCCATGGGGTGCACCAATTATGTTCATTAAGAAGAAGGATGGTACTCTTTAACTCTGCATTGATTACAAAATGCTAAACAAGGAAACTATCAATAACAAGTATCCACTACCTTGTATAGATTATATTTTTGATCAAATGTACGGTGCAACAATATTATCTAAGATATATCTTAGAGTAGGATATCATCAATTCAGAATTTAGGATGAATATATTCCAAAAGCAACCTTCAGGACTCGTTATGGGCTTTACGAGTTCATGGTGCTTCTATTTAGATTAACTAATGCACCAGTAGAATTCATGAATCTTATGAATAACATATTTAGAGACTATTTAGATCATTTTATTTTGGTATTTATAGATGGCATTCTTCTCTATTCCAATAATAAATAAGAACACCTTCAACATCTCGAACTAGTATTGCAATGGTTGTGAAAGCACAAGTTGTATGGGAAACTATCTAAATGTGTATTTTTTCAAAAAAAAGTGCAGTATCTAGGGCATATTATATTTGAGGAAGGTATTTATGTAGATCCATTCAATATCAAGGATATTATGGAATGGCCATCTCTTAGAAATATGCACAAGGTAAGGAATTTCATGGGATTAGTGGGATACTATAGGAAGTTCATTCTGGAATTTTCCAAGATAGCTAATCCAATTACCTCTTTGCAAAGGAAGAATCAAAAGTTTGACTGGTCTAAAAAATGCAAATTAGCTTTTCAAGAGTTGAAAAGAAGACTTACCTCAACACTAGTGTTAAGAGTCCCCAATCCCAATGGATAGTTTTCAATAATCACAGATGCTTCAAGAGAAGGTTTAGGTGGAGTCCTCATGTAGGACAGAATAGTGGTAGCTCTTAAATAAAGAAAGTTGAAAACTCATGTGGTGAAATTTCCTCTATGACCTTGAACTTGCAGTAATCATCCATGATTTGCATGTTTGGTGACATTACTTGGTAGAAAAACTGTTTAAGATGAAGACTAATAACTTTGGGCTCAAATATATTCTTCATCCAACCCAATTTGAATGCTCATCAGATATGTTGGTTAGAGTTTCTTTTTGACTATGACTTGGATATCAATTATATCAAGGGTAAAGAGAATAGAGTAGCTAATGCTTTGAGCCATAAAAGGTACATATCAGCTATAAAAACTATTAGAAGAACATTCAGAGATGTAGTAATTAAGTTCTCACTAGGAGACAATTATTATGAGTAGGTTAGAGAAGCATTATCTAAGGATAAACAAGATCCTCAATGTAAAGGATTTAGTTTTGAGAATATTGGTCTTTTGTATTTTAATAAAAGAATGTATGTACCTAAATGAGAAAATGTCCATACCATGGTTTTAAAAGAGTTGCATAATGGCCCATACTCAGGACGTCTAGGAGTAATGAAACTTAAGTCAAAGCTTAGACCTCTATATTTTTAGAAGGGAATCAAGAAAGATGTGGTAGAATATATGTCACTTTATCTTGAATGTCAATGAGTGAAAGCTGAATAGGTGCACCTAGCTGGATTGCTTTACCCACATGAGATACCTGAGTGAAAATGGTAGGTGATCAATATGGACTTTGTCCAAGGTTTATCAGTGTCATGGAATAGGCATTATATGATTTTGGTAGTTGTGGATAAACTAACCAAGGTGGAATATTTCATACCAGGTAATTTTTCAGATGATACACCTACCCTTGTGAAAAGATTTGTAAAAGAAGTTTATAGGTTGCATGGATTCCTAGAGAAGATCATTTCATATCATGATTCAAAGATGACATCCAAGTTTTAGGTTATTCTAAACTCTACTTTAGGTACATAATTTAATTTTAGTACTACTTATCATCTAGAGATTGATGGTCAAATAGAGTGAGTTAACCAGGTTATTGAAGATATTCTATATATGTATTGCATGGATTAGTAATACAAGTCAAAAGACTATTTTTCATTGGTTGAGTTTACTTATAACAACTCATACTAGTCTACTTTGAAGATGGTACCTTTTGAAGCTTTGTATGGTAGGAGGTGCAAAACACCAATCAGTTGGGACATGTTAGTAGAGAGGGTAGTCTTTGGCTCTGAGATGATTTTTAAAATGGAAGAGCGAGTTAAGTTAATCAAATTGAGATTATCCAAAGCAAATGATAGACAAAATAGTTATGTTGATTTGAGAAGGACCGATAGGTGGTTTTCTGTGGGTGACAAAGTGTTTTTATGAGTGAAGCCATAAAAGAGTTTGATTATGTTTGGAAAGTCTACAAAACTATCACCTAGATATGTAGGACCCTTTGAAGTATTAGAAGTGGTCAATCCTATTGCGTATAGGCTTGTATTACCTCCATCATTATCTCTTTTATATAATGTTTTTCATGTATCTTATCTCAAGAAGTATATAGCTGATCCTTCACATGTCTTGAATTAGAATGATTTTCAAGTTCTAAATCTCAGAGTGGTCATGGTAGAACCAATCAGAATAACTGACACTCAAAAACTTTGTTTGTGTAATAGGGAAGTGTCATAGTTCAAGGTCTTATAGGACCAATATTCTGAATATAGTGCTACTTGGGAAGACTCTGAGGAGTTCTTCAGCATATTTCCACATTTATTTTTTTGATTGATGCTAGATACTATATAGTTATTACTAAAACTCTTTAGATAGTTTGAAACTATTGTTTGAATAAGTGTCATCAGGACAATGACTAGTTTTAGGGGGGAGAATGTTACATCCTAATTTCACCTTATGTTTTTGCCTTTACATTCAAGGATTTGAAATGACTGGTAAATTAATTTTTTAAATGCTTTGATTTAAGAACTATGATGAATGCTATAGATAATAATGATGTTTAGTTACAAGTTGCATTTGATTAATTATTTAGAATACATATGTACTTGTTAAATTCTTGTATTATTGATTATAGATGTATGCAATGACTCAGACTAACTACATATCTGATATGAGGTGGATGCAAGATTGGTTTCACCATCAAAACACCATGAGGGAGAGTATCATCTGAGAGGGTAGTGTAGATGGGATGATTGCAATCTGAGAGAATGGAGAATGCTAGTAGCCCAAATATACACACCACAGTAGTTTGTCTTGTTAAATTCTTTGCATTAATATGGTTTACTAGGTATTAATCTCGATAATTCTAAGATAGTTACAAAAATCATATGTTTAATTTGATTTAGGCAGAAATTTATTCTTATTTTGAAATTAGATATAGCTAATACCTTGTTGTGAGATGCATTATATTGTGTTTTATAATTTTAGCACTAATGCAATTTTAATTTGGGGTTAACAATAATAATATTGTTATATTTGATTTGCCAAAATAAAAATATATGGTAATTTTGAATTATTTAATTATAAGGTAATTTGATTAAATTGAGGAAATAAATTAATTTATTCTAATTAATATAGGAATAAATCATAATTAAACACACTAGATGAACTCAAACTTTTAAAAATGAAGTCAAAGTTACCTTTTTGTTAACCTCATACATCAAGGGAGATAAAAAAAGGAGTTCATCTGATGGTTATGTTGTAACTCCCAGTTAATGACTTGGGACAAATACTTCAACTAGGTGTTAGAAGCATGAAAAAGTGGGGAAAATAGTATTAAGGGAAAAAAAAAGGAGGACACACATGGTAAATTCATAGCAAGGAATGGAAGGGAGAAGTCGAAAGAAGAGAAAGAAGCTTTGGGAATAGAGAAGGGAAAACTTCTCTCAGCAACAAGGGAAGAGGTAGTTAAATAGGTAGGTACTGTAATAAATTTTATAGTGTTTATTAAATTCAAGAATAGGTTATGTAAGAATTATAGGTAGTTTTGAGAAATAATATTGGTAATTCCCATAGAAGAAAATAGGAAAACCAAAACCCACTCCAATAAGCTTGTACTTTGTCAAATTAAAAGAAAGTTTAGGGGATTAAAGATAACCCTCCAAGCAGCTTCTCATATTATTTGTATAAGAGGAAATGATAATGAAAATCTTTATTCAATTTTCTATATATATATATATATATATATATATATATATATATATATAAACATTGAATACATTGAATGTTGAATGTGGTTTATGTTGTATATGGATTTAGGGGAAAATGTATTTATTATTTATTTTATATGCTTCTCCTGTGAATCATTTATCATTTCTTTTATTATTTTCAAAACAAACACATAGTTATTAGTAAACAAACATATTGCTATTAGAAAATAATTACATATCTTTATTAAATAAAAAAATCATATTTCTATTGAATGAACATATAATCAATAGTTTAGATTTAGATGCCATGCACTAAATTAAATGCTTTACTACTAGATGAACCTATAGTCCAATGGCTAGATTAATTAGTATTGCAATTTGTATGCTTATTCCATGAATTAAATAATTAAACTGTTGCAAAAAAAATCATAATCTTGGTTAGGTAAACAAAACGATCTGCTACAATAAAACAAGCAACCATAGTAAAATAAGCATATTTTTATTTGGCTTAACATGTAGATAGCAAATTAGATTTATGATGCCATGATAAGCAAAACATTATTCTATTAGATGAACATGAAGCCAGCTAGCCAGACTTAGATGACATACTATTAATAATTTATATTTCTATCTGATTGACCATGCAAGTAGCTATTAGAATAAGCGAACTAATGTAAACAAATCATATTTTATTGGTTGAACATGCAGATAGCTATTTAAATATGAGATGCCCTACTATAAAACCCAATGCTTTACTACTAGATGGACCTGTAGATCACCATTTAATTAATGATAAAAATTGATGCATGTATATTGTTTTTAGTAAAACAATAGGGAGGAACTAAAATGCTTTTTCCATGTTTTTTTATCCAGCAACACGCTGCAATCAAACATATTTCTATTCAATGAGCAAACTATTTAAATAATGGTAATTTACTACAAAATAAACATTTTTCTATTGGCTAGACATGAATATAGTTGCTTAGAATTAAGACGCCTAGTCCTTCTTATGGTTAATCATTGTCTTGAGCCAAGTAAATAAGGATATTTTTAATTTGGGGGTCTTGTTTATTAAATATATGAATATTTTAATTTGGTTGTTTTGTGTTATTTAGTATTACTTGAAAAAATATATTTTTTAATAGTTTTATAGTATAAAATTTATTTAAAAATCACATATCTATTAGATTATGTTTATAAGCAAAACTATTAACAATCTAGGTAACCGAACCACCAAAATCCCAAGCATAAATAGAAATGTTGAAACAATTACTTTTAATTCATTGAGCTTTCATTACGAGATGAAATACTGAAGCATAAATGAACTATTGAGTTTATTATAGCATTGATATTTCTTATTTCCATACTTAGTATCTATTGTTGTTAAAAATGGATGCTTTAAAAGTATGAATAAAGCAAATGTTGTTTATAGTATTTGACTATGAGTGAATAGTATGAAGGATTTAATTTTATTTTCGTTATGTGGTTAGAATGAGTGATATTTTATTTTTTCCTTAACTATCTATTATTATAAGTAGTTGATTGTTATCATGCTCAATGGAGAAATTGTCAAGGCATACTTATTGATAGTTTTTGTTATTTGGAAAATATAGGGATCCTTTGTTTATTATACCTGGAGGGTATGATTATGTTTGGATTGATATTTTATTATATACATAGCATGCTAATAGATTCATTTTAGCATGCTCATGATTTATCTATTAGGAATAATCTATATAAATCTCTTGAGTGATAATATGTTATGTGTTATATAGCCACATTGGTGACGTTATCTAAGAGATGAGATGGTTTCTCAAGCCTGGTGGAGGTCACCAATGGCGGTATGGATAACCCGATCAAGTGATATGTTATTTAAAAACTTTGGCCAAAGTAATGTTAGATTAACAATGTTTGTTCTTATGTATGATTTGCATGTTGTGTAATGTCACAGTATAAATGTACTTTTCTTTATGATACATGTCATGTAGTGAAATCTCATAGCACATGGGTGTACTAACATGTCCTATTATATATTTTCACACCATTGTATCTATCTATCTCTGTAGGAAGGGCCATTCACTGATAGGAGATTGTGCGGGGGATCATTGGTCCATGGTAGGGTGGTGAAGTGCTTGGATGATGCTCTCCCTCCCCTATTATAGTACATATCCTAGAGATGACACTTAAGGTTATTAGAGATATGCGAGTTGGGTGAAACTCAAGCTTTAGAGTAGTAGTTATCTCTATGTTTAAATAAGATAGTTGTCTATAAAATTTTGTAATTGTAATATTATTTACATGAATAGTCGTTGTTGTACTAGGGACCAGCCATAGTTGTGTCATTATGTAACATTTATCTTGAAGCTATAAAACTCTTTGGTGCCCTGGTTATTTAAATTGGAAACTTTATTATTATTATGTTATTAATAAATGTAATGGTTTAAAAAAAAAATTGCTTTTGTTTCTACTTCTAGTTTCGAGTCTTAATAGTAAAGCTTTAGGATTACACTTATAGATAGGGTCTAAGCAAGAAATATAAATTGGTTGAATATGATTAGAGTTTTAGTATGAGGTGGTTGTTGAGTCAGTTGGTTGAGGCCATCTCAAAGGAGGAAGTTGGTGGAATTAAACCAATATAATTCTAGAAGTAATGAACTAGGACTTGGTATAGTAAATTAGGGACCTAATAATATGACTTGAGGACTTGATGTTTATGGTTTTCATAGTGAAAATCATGATTGTAAAACTTGAAAGATTGATTCCATCTATATTTTCTCTTTTTATGGCTTGTTTTACCTTTAGATTTGGTTAATACTTTATTATTTTTTATTTGAAAAACATTGTGACATTTAATTTCAAGTTATAGAAAGTACATATAGAAAACGTATTAGTTGAAACTACCATTATAATTCAATTGACCACACTAAGGTTATTCCATGTAGCTAATAGAATAATTATGAATTTCCAATGACTTATACATCAAATAGAAACAACTTTTAGAAAAGTTCTATAATGTTTATATGCCCAATATTTTGTCTATGAATGAAAAGATGTCCAAAAATGATGGCACTTTGTTATCCTACTAAACATATAAAACAAATGTTTCATTGTGAAATAATAATAATAATAATAATAATAATAATAATAATAATAATAATAATAATAATAATAATAATAATAATAATAATAATAATAATAGATTTTACACAACAACCTTTCTAATAATGATAAAATAAAATAAATGTCATTAGTTAACTTTATTTGATCAAAAATTGGGTTCTGAAAAAGGTTTCAATTCAGAGTTTCAGTGGCGTTTACGGATCAAGAGGCCAAGTCAAAGCACCTAGGATGGTGTGAGGTGGTTTTCAACCCCTGATCTGTCACCCAAAATTAATTAGCCTTGACCGCTTGTGCTACAGGTTTCGAACTGTGTATAAAGGTACGAATTTGTATTTGAATTTAACCCAGGCAAGACTGTGTTTTTGTATTTTAAGAGGCCGAGAGTTTGTTTTAAGCTTGGAGATAGCTAGCTAATGGGATTTTCTCTAATATCTAACCTTATACACAGAGGGTAAGCCTTTTTAATTATGTTTTTTAATTAAAAAGAGAATGTTATTATTATTATTTTGGATATACCAATAGTTTGATTGAAGGGACTTAAGCACATTTCGAAAGGGGATTGAAGACTGAGGAAGGATTTCATGTGACTGAGCTTGAGTTTATCAGTGAAGGTGGAATTCTTAGACAGAGATCAGCCCTGAGGGAAGCGTGTAATGTTTCAATAAGTTTGTAAGCCATTTGTTGCACAAATTTAAGAGAAACGGTCCCCACTATTGGGTGGACCCAGAGATGTAGGCAAAATATGCCGAACTCCGTTATCAATGTTGGATGGTAATTTGTCATTTGCTTGCATGTTTTGATTCAATTTCCTAATTTTTAATTACGAAATCATGCAAAGATTAAATTTTTGACAATTTACGACATTTGATGTAAAAAAATACCGGTTTAATTGGTGAATGAAAGTTTAAAGTCTTTTGACAATTATGATCCAACTTAGCAACCAAGAATATTAATTGCCAAACAATTTGCAAGTTCTTTTGATTATTTCAAGAATTTGTATTAATTTGAGAAATTCAAAATTTGTACATTTAAAACTTCACTTTGAGTTGATTCAGTGTAGTTTACAGATCAAGTTGGTATCAGAGCGGTTAGAATGTAGGGATTGCTTCTAGTTGTGTATTGATAGTTGCTTCTAGAATAGTTAGATTATTGGTTTGTAGATTTATTATATTACAGTGTGCAGTTGTGGAATTAGTGTGTTTGCATGAAACCATGGGCAAGTTGTCACATAAAGCCAAGATAGAAGATCTTGAAAGCATCAATAGCTAGATTCAGGATGAGAATGCACTCATGAGATGCAAGCTCTATTCCCTTGAAGAGCAAATTGCAAGTTTGAAATTGGAGATTGATTCCAAGGATAAGATCTTGATTAGATTGCAATGTGGTGAGTTTGAAAAGGAATATCCTTCAACTTCAGATGTAGAAACTATGACTAAGTACAGTGTAAGTTTTTCACCACAAGAATCTTCATCTTCTTCTACCATTTCAGATTCAGATTCAGATTCTAGTAATATTGTTTTTGGTGATTTTGAAAGATACACTAAGGGCATAGGATCTAAATTATTGTTTAAAATGGGTTATAATGGAGGATGACTTGGTAGAGATAGCCAAGGTATAATAAACCCAATTCAGGTTGAGCATAGACCTCTTCACGTAGGTTTGGGTTATACTAGTGTGCAAGTGGATGATGGAGATGTTTCTTCCATGGCTAAAGGAAGACGAGCTTCCAATAGCGAAGGTTCTAGGCCACTAGTTCAAATGTGTAAAGGTAAAAGAGGTATTGAGATTCCACCTCTTGATTTTTACACTAAAGCTTTTAATCTAATTGATACTTTTAAGAAGTTTGGATATAATGGATAGAAGATAATGCAATCATTTCCATGCACTTTTTGTGGGATGAAAAACCATAGTCCTAAGATGTGTTGGAAATGAAATGCTTTATTGAAGCAGATTGCATGTTTGAAAGACAATTTTCATGTTAAATTGGGAATTGGCAAAAGGGGACCCTCACCTAAGAAGGATGTTTGTACTCATTGTAAAGTAAGTGGGCATAGGATTGATAGATGTTTTAAGCTTCATGCATCTTCACATTCAAGTAATGTTAGAAATAAGATGATTTACAGACCTCTCACTAAGGTTGATGAAGCTAATTCAATCCATAATGCAGTTGACAATACAACCCAGGATAAGGTAATACCTACAAGTGAAAATCCATTTAAGAGGTTAAGTCAACAATATGCAATTGATAAGGAATCTACTAAGGAAATAAATTTCACTAGGAAGAAAGAAATGGTTAAGTGTATTATCACTACATTCTTTTTGCAAAGCATGGTTAAGAATTCACCTAAGGGAATGAACAAGCTTTGATAAGATGTAGATTAGAGTTGGTGGGAACACTTCAAGATAGGCTTACCATATGAAGTTTTTCAATTCTCACTTTTTGATAACTCTATGTTTTTGAATCTCCTATTTATGCTATGTGAGATGTCTAGAGGACTTGAACTCATTTGACCAGTTGGAGATAATAGCAAAAAGCATGTTGTAGGTTGAGTTGATTCCTTGCAACACTTATTTCACTACTATTTTGAATGTATCTTTGGCACATTGATGTATAGATGCATGTTTAAGATCCTTTGGGCATGTTTAGATGTTAGGCAGCATACACTTTTGGTTGTTTGCATTTGCTTAGCATATAAGTCCCATACTAGGGCATTGTATTTCAACATGTCCACAAAATCTATTGTATGTTTTTAGCATTATAATCGTGTCTTCCAGTTACATTGAGAGTTCTTTCAGTTTTTGGCAATTCACTGCTTTACAAGATATGACATTTGGGTAGGCAGTGTTGGTATGTTTTAATCACTTTTGCAGTTGCAGATTCACTTACTCATGCCTTTGGATTAGGCATTTTTACAATTTTAATCATTTTAATTTAATTCTTTATACCTCTTTCTATGATTGGGTTCTAGTTTTATTAATGGAGTAGACCACTTATAAGATTTCAGGGGATATTGGACTTTTGGAGACCAAAAGCCTTCCATTGGGGAGGTGTGATCATAAATTGGGTTCTAAAAAAGGTTTCAAGTTAGAGTTTCAATGGTGGCACACTTTAGAGCTCGTTGAGATATTTTTGACGCTTTTTGCGGTTTGTAAAATAGACACCGTATGTAAAAGTTTTGGCCATTTGAAGATTTCTCAAAAAATGTCACTTGCAACATTTGGCACGTGTTTCGAGAACATACCAACATTTAGACCTATCATAGGTCAACACGTGGCACTATTGAAAATCCAACTGGGCTAATAGCCATTTGACACATGGCAAATAATGAGGGGGACAAAATAAATTTTGGTTAAGTATTTTTTTATACACATGATATTTGACATTTTTAATGTATATAGGCTAAACCTACATGCCACAAACACTCCACCAAAGCATCCCTCATTTCTAGGGATTTGACTAAGCATGGGTGGCAGCCAAAGTTGGTGCCCAAGCCCTTGCCATTTGAAAATGTCAACAACTTTGCTATTTTAAGCCTAGACTCATTCAAAAATCCATGCATGTGGGACAAAACATAAGTCTAAGTGCCTAAAATGGAGGGAAGAAAATTCAAAATGCATGTTTCACACCTAGGGAGGAGACCCTGAGTGCGCCTAACAAGGAGAGGCCGAGTCAAAGCACTTAGGATGGTGGGAGGTGGTTTTGAACCCCTGACCTATCACCTAAAATTAATTAGCCTTGACCGCTTGTGCTACAAGCTTTGAACTGAGTATAAAGGCATGAATTTGTATTTGAATTTAACCTGAGCAGGAATATGTTTTTGTATTTTAAGAGGCTGAGAGTTTATTTTAATCTTGGAGATAGATAGCTAATGGAATTTTCTCCAATATCTGACCGTATACACAGAGGGTAAGCCTTTTTAATTATGTTTTGTAATTAAAAAAAGAATGTTATTATTATTATTTTGGATATACCATTAGTTTTATTGAAGGGACTTTAGCACATTTTGGAAGGGGATTGAAGACTGAGGAAGGATTTCATGTGACTGAGCTTGAGTTTATCAGTGAAGGTGGAATTCTTAGATAGAGATCAGTCCTGAGGGAAGCATGTAATGTTTCAAGAAATTTGTAAGCCATTTGTTGCACAAATTTAATATAAATGGTCCTCACTATTGGGTGGACCTAGAGATGTAGGCAACATATGCCGAACTCTGTTATCAATGTCAGATGATAATTTGTCATTTGCTTGCATGTTTTAATTTAGTTTCCTAATTTTTAATTATGAAATCATGCAAAGATTAAATTGTTGAAAATTTACGACATTTGATGTAAAAAAATACCAGTTTAATTGGTGAATGGAAGTTTAAAGTCTTTTGACAATTCTGATCCAACTCAGCAACCGAGAATATTAATTGCCAAACAATTTGCAAGTTCTTTTGAGTATTCAAGAATTTGCATCAGTTTGAGAAATTCAAAATTCGTACATTTAAAACTTCACTTTGAGTTGATTCAGTGTAGTTTATGGATCATTATTGATCTAATGTATCTGCTTAAATCTAAATTTATATATTAATCTAGTCTTGTACATTTGGCAATTACATCTCAATGTTAAACCCTTCATTTTAACCTTCCTTGCAGCTGAAAGTCTCACATTCACCACCTCACCAGGTCTAATAACTTATTCTTTAGTCCAACCTCAATTATTTTAATTATGTTGATCACTTATAATCACAAAACACCAAAAATTTGATACATATCCTTCACTATTAGTTATAAAAACTCATCAGCGTTCCTCCTTTGTGGACAATTATGTTCTAAACAAGATAGAATTTTTGATGCTATTGACCTTGCTCCAATGTAAATGTCCTTACCCTACAAACACTCAAAAATTGTAAATATTTTGATGTGTATGAGTTGACCTAAGAATGTCATTAACCCTTCCATGAAGATTATTCCAAAATAACTAGTATAAATATAATTAAAATCTTACTCAGTGCTCATCTAACAGTGACAAAGAATCACATCAAACATAGACATACCATTGAATTTTAAAGCACACAATTAAGCTATTATTCCCTATTAACTCATATTTGTATATAAAGAATAGGATCAATCATAAAACATGTCTAAATAACTCAAAAGATAGATCATGAGCCATATTTATGTAGTTGAAAGATAGATGATTATATTCATATTCATACAGTATATTTCACCATTGTACACACACATTCCCATACATAAGAGAGAACTACGAGTCTAAGTCCCTCTTTGGAGTGTTCAGTGTGTAGGTATCACTTGTTGATAGAGAATAATTTGAGGTAAGATAAACTAATCTATGGTGGAGATATAGGTTTTGATCTATAAATAATGATATAGAGCATTTGCACACAATCCAAATATATTTGATGAAAAGAGACAAAATACCTAGAAAGACCTAAATGATCACATCTTGATATAATGAACATTCCATATAGGAAATTTGCATCAATATTCATATAGTAGCATCGATGTAAGTTTCCACAAGGTCATACAAGTGTATAGGTACCCAAGAAGATTATTTACATAATTTGAAGACTATTTCTTGAATATGAAACACTATTTCCACACCTATACATCATCGATTTGTTTGTGCATCATTACATAAGCTAAGTATTTTTTTAAATTTGTGATTGTGCAATAAAAAAATTCTTGTCATTATAATTTATAGTATTAGTTTTTTTATAATTCAACACTGAAAATGAATATCATAAATTAAATTGTTTAATTGGCTTACTTTTAAGGAATATTTTATCTTACTCTTGAATATCATATTCCTCAATAACCCTTAATTTTCAAAAAGGTTTAAACACCTATCAATGTTATGTATCTACCACTTGGTTTCTAGCAGGACAAAAGTAGTATCTTAAACCCCTTCTAATCTTCATTGTTATCTTAAAGAATCAAAAACATTTTGAGTTGTATGGATCTCACCCTTTCAAATCAAGCCTCTCTATCACAATGATAGAGACAACTATACACAAATATTATCTACTAAAAATCTTATTAACAAAAAAAAAATTGACATGATAATGACTATACGCTCAAACTTTGGTTTATTAATGTTGATCTATCAAAACTACTAACATTTCAAATCCAGAATGATATGAAAAAACTATCTAAAACACCTTTTAAATCTACATTATCATCTTAAAAAAAATTAAAAAAAATTGCATTGCAATGGGAAATTAACTAATTCCTATTGGATTGATCCCTACATTTCATATGTGATCAACAATCCACATTATAAGTTATAGAATAAATACAATTACATTTTCTTATTGTTGATGCATGAACAAATTCTCTATGAGAATATTTTGTTTGTCTCAGTTTTGTTGCTAACATTGATATTAATTGTTTAATCTATATGTTTCTTCTTCCCATAAAATTTTGTACAATTTTGCACGCCCAAGCTTTCATTCTTTCCAAAACCTTATTTTGACATTATAAGGTGGTCAAACGTAGGATCATATCAAGGTAATATTTTTTAACTGAATAACACAAAGAATTAGGTGTGCCTTTATTTTTTTATAGTTCTATTTGTTTAATGTCATGGAATCATTGACTTATTGTAAACAAATCTTTGTTAATGGTTTATAGTTTTTATTAACATTTGTGTAAGAATAGGTTATAGTATTGAAATATTGTGTATTTATTATAATGTTACACACATAGACCAAATATTTCACATATAAACATTTTCAAGAGACCTAAGCTCAAATTAATATCGTTTTGTGATTGTGATGAGGATATTTTATGTCTTTCTTCTCATAAAGATTTTTACAACCCTATAGGGTCATGACTTGATCATTTTTAAATGCATTAATATTTTTTGTGTTATATTATAATGTATTTGTAAGGATGAAAAGGTTTTTTTGATGTGTTATTAACATAAAATAATGGTGCCATTAATGATATCTTGAAAAAACTATTGGGTATATGCATGGAGTTGGGGGATAATTTGGTGGACATTTTAGGTAGCCATCATGTTATTTAATTAACATGAGCTTGTTATTAAAATTATGGCTCGGTAATTACCAAGCCATCACATGTACACATTATTGAGAAAATAATAATACTTAAGCATTATTGTAAATTCAAATAACACGTAAGTGTTGTATAACACATATGAGTTATTGAGAAAATAATAATGCATATGTATTATTGTAAATTCAAATAATGCATACACATTATATAATGTACTATACAATGTGTACACATTATATAACATGTACACGTTACATTCTTATAAGTCCAAAACCAACTCCATAAACATTTGGGATTTACATGTGAGGCTAACTTTATCTATAAGCTTATAATTCCTACTCTAAAGGCTCAGTTTTTAATTTAAAATCAAATAATACATACACATTATAGAATGTGTACACATTATATAATGCATATATATTATAAATTGTACTATACAATGTGTATGCATTATATAATGCATACGTGTTACTTTGTTATAAGTATAAAACTAACTCCATGAGTATTTTAGAGTTGCACATGAAGCCAACTTTGTCCATAAGCTTATATTTACTACTCTAAATGTTAAGTATTTAATTTCTTATACTTTAAATTTATTTTAGTAAATATAAGAAATTAAGGTCACTTAGCATCTCATAGAGTTGATCTCATAGTTACATGACTTACAATGGGGAAAATAATTTTTCAAGATCTAATTAGGTCAGTACCTAAGCCTTTTTAGGGTCTAATATTAATCCTAGGGATTTTAGGACATAATTTTTGCAATTGATATCCATTGTTGGTAAACATATAGTCATTTTTTAGGTTTTTGTGCCTTCCAAATTGATTCTCTACATTTATAAGAGTCTTAGGTTTGTCAAAATTAAAGTTTTCAAACCACTCACATTGAAATTGATGTAAAGTGGTGTGATTGGGGTAGCATGGGTCACATTGATGACCTACACACATCAAAGAACCACGTTGTGTTAATCTCACTTGTTCATCATTGTTCCCTCATCCTTGATCACTTCCTACTCATGCCTCATCACCCCTAATCACTCTCTCATCATTCTCCATTATCCCTAATCACTCTTTCATTCACCCTAGTCATCTCTAATCACCCCGTCATGATCCTTGATTACTCCCCCATTGACCCTCACTATGCCTCATCTTCCCTAATAACTCACTCCTTGTCCCTCCTCATCCCTTATCACTCCCTCATTGAACCTCACCATACATCATCATCTTTAGTCACTCCCTCATCATCCCTAATCACTCCCTCATTAGCTCTCACCATCCTCATCATCTCTAATCACTCCCTCATTAGCCTTTACCATCCCTAATCACTGCTTCACCATCCATAATCACTCCCTCCTCATCCCTCATCATCTCTAATCACTCCCTTATTGACCATCACCATTCCTCATCATTAATAATCACTCTGTCATTGCCTCTCACCATCCCTCATGATGTAGAGCCCTATTGCATACTCTGATTCTCCAAGCTCTTTGCCAATATCTACAAAGCTTTCACTTTATATTTTATTGCATTATCTCTATCTTTAGACCCTACATACATTTCAAATTCACATCTACATTTTATTCATTTCATTTATTCTCCACCATTCTTCGGTCCTGAGGATTGAGAATGATTTTGATATTACCTTGATTAACAAGTTTTCTTAGTGAATAAGTTTGAATAGCTTCAAGGTACATTTTAAAAATAAATGCCCATTATATCCCATAAATTATGATAAAAATTTTATGAAAAACCATTAATACTAGGGGCTTTGTCAATAACCATTTGCATAACCACTTACTAGATTTACTCAATAGATATAATTCAATCACATGCTACCCACTGTCACTATGTCAAATTACAAGGAACCACTTTAAGGCATTTATCAAGAGTATGATCTTGTTTAGGTGTGGAAGGTTGAGCATCAAACACACCATGATAATAAGCAACAAAGTCTTTCAAAATTTTAGGAAGATGTTTAAGATGAGAACTAGTTTCTCAGATGGATTTCACCGATCATATAGTTTAAGGAAGGTCATTGTTCAACTAATGGAATTTTCCCACCACTCAATCACACCGGAAGGTCTAGAGAGTCAAGGAGAAAGACTTTAGATATTAACTAGTGCATGTAGGCTCTATCTTTGATTTTTAACCAGTGCATGCAGGCATGGATTTGGGCTCCACGAGATTGATAAATCTCATCTAACTTAAACTTATGCCACCATAAGATATCATGATTTTTTAGATCCTCATTGAAAGGTGAAAGATCCAAATGTTGTGAAACTCGAATGAATTCAAGGTGTGAAGCCACATGAACTTTGTGACATAAATAGTGTACTTTTTGACCATATATTTTAAGGAAGGTCATTATTCAACTGATGACATTTTCTAACCAATCAATCACATTAGAAGCTCTAGAGAGTCAAGGAGAAAGACTTTAGATATTAACTAGTGCATGTAGGCTCTATCTTTGATTTTTAACCAGTGCATGCAGGCATGGATCTGGGCGCCATGAGATTGATAAATCTCATCTAACTTAAACTTATGCCACCATAAGATAGCATGATTTTTTAGATCCTCATTGAAAGGTGAAAGATCCAAATGTTGTGAAACTCGAATGAATTCAAGGTGTGAAGCCACATGAACTTTGTTACATAAATAGTGTACTTTTTGACCATATATTTTAAGGAAGGTCATTGTTCAACTGATGACATTTTCTAACCAATCAATCACATCAGAAGCTCTAGAGAGTCAAGGAGAAAGATTTCAGATGTTAATTATGTGCATCTTGGGACAAAAACGTTGCAAAAATCTCAATTGTTTAATGTCACATTAAATGAAAATATTAAACCCAAATTATAATTTTCAAATAAACTTAAAATCTTAATGTTGGAAGTTTCAAATAAAATTGGAGTATAACTCTTAAAACACATTAACATAAAACCTCAAAGTCTCATACTAATGTCACTTTTTCCTGTTACAATTAAATATTGGTTGATTTTAACTGTTCTTTATATAAAATTTACATTAATTTTTTATTTTAAATTTAACTAAAATTAGAATGATTTAAAATTTATAAATTTCTGATTTTGCAACTTAAAAGATGATTTTAAAATAACTTAAAAAGATAAATTCAAATCAAACTTTAAAGTGTCATCATGTTGTAACGCATAAGAAATTATAATTATAATTGATAATTGAACATATCAATGTTTTACACATTTTATTAAAATGTGAGTGCTATTATTTATCCATATGAAACAAACATTCGCAAAAATGTTATTTAATTGGATAGTTAAATAGATGTACACAATCTTTAACACAATGATAACCCCAGGCATCTAAACTCTATAAAGAGATTTCATTTCCTTTACATTTATTGAAGGAAAATAAGCATTAACATTGTGTTTATCCCAAACACTGAGGCTTAGAAAGGTACTTATCTTGTTGAATCAGGCTTAGGAAGGTAATTGATGTACAAAATGTTTAACACAATGATAACGCCAAGCATCTGAACTCTATAAAAAGATTTCATTTCCTTTACATTTATTCAAGGAAAATAAGCATTAACATTGTGCTTATCCCAAACACTGAGGCTTAGAAAGGTACTTATTTTGTTGAATCAGGCTTAGAAAGATAATTGTGTAATTCTTATAATACCCATGATCCACACACTAACTGATTAACTTTAGAATTAAAAGATACATTAGAAATAGAAGTGAAATGCAGATTTTTTAAAGCTTATATCCAATTATTATCTTGATTGGTCTCAGTCATGGGCAACCCAATTCTCCAATAATAGATCAATTACTCAGTTCCCACCGAAGCTCTTTCTGATTGATTTAGCTTCTATTAAAGGAAGATGAAAGGTTTCTAGCTTATATCTAATTATTATCTTGATTGGTCTCAATCATGGACAGCCCAATTCCCAATTAACAGATCGATTGCTCAGTTGCCACCGAGGTTCTTTCTGATTTGATCCACCTCGTTAACATTAATCTTGAATGACTTGGCCAAAACTTCGTTGGGAATAGCCGGATTAGAGGCGAAAGTAGCCAAGGGAATTATAGAGAAACCCGGCGCTTGACTGTTAAAAGCTGCTATCATAGAGGCAGTTGTGTTTCCGATGTTCTGAGCAAAGTGAATTATGCCTTTGGGGATCACAAACACATCCCCTGTTTTAATGTGTACAGAGAAAAGCCTGTTGGTGGTGTCTACGAAGCCAACGTTGAGAGTCCCTTTCAAGACAAAGATCATTTCAGAGGCCCTTGGATGGATATGAGGGAGCACCAATCCTCCTACCGCAAAATCTCCACGCAGCATTGCTATTCCCAGCGTGTTCATGCCTGGCAGGACCTGTGGAGTTGTGAAACTCGCACTGATTCCGAACTGATTGCCCGATGCATTTCCTGGGTTGCTCAGATTGGATGTGGTAAAGTGCATTGAAGCAACCTCATTGGGATTAAGGCAAGGAAATCCATTCGAAAAAATGGAGGAGGCAGTATCAGCTACACAGAAATCCTGCAATGCATCTGGGTCTGCTCTTATTATGGGCATTAACAGCACTAAAAGGAGGGGAACCATAAAACAAGCCATTACAGATCTACCTGTTATAAGTTCTGACCTAGTAAAGATAATTACCACAATATAAACTTCCGTTGGTGTACCAGCATATATAGGAAGAGAGAATAATACTTAACCAAATATAATAAAGATTAGGATGGCCGGTCTATTGCATGGCTAAAAATAATTCTTTCGCATTACATAGCTGCTGAAAACCTTGTGTTAAAAAAAATGTTCAGTGCCAGGGTTAAACCTTCGAAGCTGTCTGGAATAAAGCTTAACAAATAGACAAAATTCAAAACTTTATAATAAAAGTTGGTTTACACTGAATAGAACTCCTTGCAGGTAATACTAGCTGGCTTTCTGAACATTTTTTGTTTTTTTTTCCCGTGTACAGTCTTCGTTTATTATAGTTTTTTCTTTAGTGTTTTAGAAAAACGATCTCTAGTCAGTAATTGCAACAGAGCTCACGCTGGCAAGATCAAGATTTGGATTCCGATCAATCTAGTGGTCTCGCCATCCATGAGTGATTAGATTTGACGTTCATCTCACCCTATCATCTAAAAACTTAATGATAATTTAATATTAATTTACACCACCTAATAAGTTTCAAAAAAAAAAAAAACTGCACTAATAATAAAAATATCAACAAATCATATGACCTAATAATAACTGGCCACCAAATTTATGACATCGGATGTGACTCGTTACATCGTATTGCTCATCTATAATAATTATATTGAGCTTGTTTGCTCAATAAATTACCAACAATTTTCTATTTTTATTTTTTTACGGGCTTGCGTTATGATAACGTATGACCGGTATATATGGGAAGAGAGAGAATACTTCTTACTAAATTTAATAAAGATTAAGATGGCCGGTCTATTTTAAAATGTTACTTATATATTGAGCTTGCTTGTTCGGTTACTGACTCCCAATAAATTATAAAAATAAATCTGTCTCATTATTTGATATTCCTCCTTATTTGATATAAAAGGTCTGGCGTCAAATGCCGTGTATAAAATTTAATGTATGTAATATGATTTTTCCTCACATTATCATCAATGATATGTCACCCATATTCTGTAGTCAGTTAGTTTCTGTAGATCGAATTTTTTAATTAAAATTAATCAATTTGAGTTTAAACTTTATTAATGAAAAATTGTATTTTCTATTAATATAAAATTTAAAATTTAAAAATTTAAAAATATTAATTTGAAAATAATAATAATATATAAATATTTTTTCAAACATTTAATATATTTATCTAGATTTAGATTTTATAAATTAGTTAATAAGAATTGAAATCTTATTATATATAAGTTAATTAATCTCAATTCAAATCCTACTAAATTATTTATAATTTATTGATCTCAGTTCAAATTTTATTAATGTTATAACAGTAAATTAAAAAATTGTATTTGCCTTTCAAAAAAAAACTTAAATTTGATGGTTTTAAGGATTATAATAAATATATTTTTTTTTCTTTTATGTTTTCTTGTTCCATTAAAAATTATATTAATAAATTATATATGACATAATTAGATTCTATTAAGAGTTGATGAAATAAAACTTAAAATTGACTTTACATGGTTCTTAAATAAGATGAGATTTTATTAATGTATCTAGAAACTCTATTTAGATTTTAATAGAAGCATAAATAAAATTGAAAATAATGATGAATTTTTTTTTAATTTATATAATTTTAATATAAAATTTACTAAATTTTTTAATAAAAAATATTAATAAAAATTTTAAGAATTGGAAAATAGAAAAACATTAATTTTTTTATATAAAAAAAATTACATTCTTATTTACCAAATTTAAATAGAAAATTGAATGTCAAATATAAATATTTATTATAACTAAAAATGAATATATTGTAATTAGAATCTTCGTAATATAATAATAATATAAAACTAAAAATATATATACATATATAAGAATCTCTCGAATTCTAAAACATTAAATATATGAAAAACTATTTTATTAATTCAATTTTTTTTTAATAATATTATAATAAAATTTCTTTAGTTATGATTTGAATTATTTTACTTAATTACATGTTCCAAACCTCACATTCATATAATAATATATAAAAAAATAATTTTTTAATTAAAATGTTTAAAATTAAAATTGAAAATATTATCTTTTTAAAAATATAAATATTATATATCCTTTACTAAAATAACTTTTTATTGGAAGGAAAAGGGTTTATACGACAGCAAAATAACGTCTCAAATTGAATGGACGATTTCTCCTCACAATACGAAACATGTTTTTGTAAATAATCCCTAACCACCTAGTTTCTCCCCATGATACGAAACATGTTCTTTTAAAGAATCCCTAACCACCAAATTTGGAGTTTCTTTATACCACAAAGACAAGTCATTCATCACCTAACACAAGACACAAAACCATATATATGATTAGCAAATATTCGCCAAACTGCTTAATATAACAAACTATTTTCAATATTTCAAATTCATCGGTCGACAGAATTGTGGTAACACAATTGACTATATTAATTAAATAACCATTTTTTGGGTAGACAAAAACCAATTTCAAAATAATTGAGAATTATAATATTGTAATTTATTATATTAAAAATACAATCAACAAATATTATTATAAAATAATACAAGAGGAATAATTAGTGATTTTTGGATAATTTTCATAGTAAAAAAACTCTCTCAAATAATTAATAATATTTTTTTTAATTATATAATATTTAATGATTTAATATCTCATTTACTCATTATTGTATCTAGGCATGTTATTATCAAGATTATTAGAACATATAATATTTATGTTTTAGTTAATGGGATTTTTTGATAAGATATACTACTTTAAAAATTCTAAACTTTAACATTCAATTATTTATGAATATTTCTATATATATTATTATATAATATTTAATTTTTATTATTATAATAATTACAATTATTTTGTCTTCATAATAATAACACAGACTATCATAATGTCATAAATTCGTAATTAGTTAGTGAAGATGGTGTGTGAGTAGGGGAAGAAAAAATAAGAAGCCCTTACTTTCGTAGTAGGGCTTGGGCACATATATCCGAAGGCTGGACAATAGATCATGAAAGAATATTTACACATAGTTAATAAATGGATCAGGTTTTCAACCGAAATTGGAGTGAGAGGAGTGGATGATCAACTACAAGATGGGACATAGGAGGTTCCAGAAGGTGTGGAGAGCGATAATGACTTCTAGCATGGAGAAAATCTAAGTTTCGGAGTGAAGTACCATCTACAATTTCGAGATGCAAAGATAAAGAGGTAGAAACAACTGCCACTAATTTTGAAGGGCTTGTTGATTAGGATTCTTGAGCTTGGGAAAGTATGAAAATTTATAATGATAAAGAATTCATCTGGGAATCAATCGAACACTCTCAAGTTGTTTTGCACATGGAGGAACATGCTCTTATAGGAAAATTTATTAGGATATGGCCAATGATTGGCAAAATTGAATTTGGGTGGAGGAAATTTTGGGGAAGGGATATTGAAAGAAAATTCTTGTTGAAGGGTTTCTTTATAGCCATATTTTCCAATGTTGATCTTAAAAACCATGTTTTCAAACAATCCCTTTGGTCCTTGTAAGTTGTTCGCCTTTGGCTTCAAAATTGGAAACCTAATTTTGATGTCCTTTTGGCTCAACATGGTAGTTACACTGTCTGGGTCTTATTCTATGGTCTCCCCTTGGACTACTAGGGATTTCAATATCTTTCGCCTTTGGGAAATATGTTGGGTTAGTTTTTGGAAATGGCCTTAGTTGCTTAGAAAGGCTTTTTGGCCTCTTATGTAATAATTAGGGTTTTGATGGATTTGGATGTTGCCATCCTAGAAAGTATTATCATCAAAACCCAAGGTCACTCTTGGACATAATCAATTGACATTGAAAATCATCCTTTCAGGTGTTTTAATTTTAGATGTATTGGTCACACTTAAAAGTTTTATAATGAAGTCCTAACGACATCATATATCAATAAAGGGAAGACTTTAAAGGTTTAGAAACCAATTGTTTCACCTTCCAAGGATTTTCAAACTCTTAATGTTGGAATTTTTTTGTCGAAGCAGGTAGATAAAATATTGGAAAGAAAAGGTAAGAAGGTGGCTTCATATTAGACTATGACTCATCCTATTCCATCTTCTTTGCACCTTAAGGAAGATGTCCCTTCAAATATTCAATCCATCTTACATAAAACACAAAATTTACCAAATGCTTCTTGCTTCAAAATCTCATAAATAGATGCTTTTCTTGACAAATTACGTAAAATTGATGAACTCTCTTTGAATTTGATGATCAAAGGTTGTGAATTTATTTCAAAACATTCTCAAACTATAAAAGCTATTATTCTAAATCCAAAATTAAATCATGAGGTAAATACTAATAATTTGAAGGATGATTTAAATAAGCTAGAGGACAATCTTATGATTGTAGCATTAGATTATGATTTAGATATAGAAGAGTATGATTTAGAGGAAAAAATGAACTCTAGAGAATTTTAATTTATCTCTTAACTCTATAGTACCTTACAGAAGCCTAATTGTGGGAAGCATGAAAAGAAAGGTGGAAAATAAGTCAAGGAAATTGTTATAGGGGAAGTCTTAATAGGTAAGCAAGGCACTCTTTCTAAATATTTTGGACCTGAGAAGTGGCAAGTTTGAAATCCTCCCTCAATAATCATCAACATTATTTCATGGAATTCTAGGTGCCTCAATGTCACTAGCAAAATGTGTTTGGTTAAGCGTTTGTTCTTTTAAGAGAATCCTGATGTCATTTTAATACAAGAAACTAAACTAAATATGGTGGAAGCTTCTAATTTGATAAAATCTTGGTTGAAAGAGATGTAATAGTTCCTTTGTTGAAGTGGATGGGGCCTCAGGATGGCTACCTATTTTATGGTTTGCTTTCAAAGTTCATGTGGAAGTGAAAGAGGTTGGCAAAATTTTGTAAACTCACTTGTTTTAGGACTGATTTGGGTTTCCTCCTTCGTAATGTTTATGGACCTAATGAATCCAATAGTAAACTATTATTATGGACTAAGTTATCTAATTTTTTTCTCATTTTATGGATTAAAATATTGTTATCGGTGGTGATTTCAATTCCCTCTTATCTTCTTCAGAAAAACATAGTTGAAAATCATTAGGGACTTCAGGTAATCCTAATTTTATTATGTTTGTTTCTAATAATGAGTTTCTAGATATTCAGCCAAAGAAGGGGCTATGTACTTGGAATAAAAAAATATGTGGAGAGCACAATATTATGGAATTTGGATAGATTTTTAGTCTCTAACAACTGGATGTCAAAAAATTGGACTATAGAAAGCTCCATTTTTCCCTTCATAGTTTCGGCTTGCTTTCTTATTGACCTTTGTGTCAATATTGACCATAAGCCCTATCTCTGTCCCTTCAAAATTGAGAAGATGTGGCTCTAATATCGTTATCTTCTAGGACTCATGGAAGTTTGGTGGAAGAACTATAATATTCAATCTTGTTCTTTAATGTTCAAAATGGTAAAAAGCTTCAATTTATTGAAGGTTGTCTTAGACATTAGAAAATCAATTATTTCATAAATATTTTACAAGAAAAAATTTGGGTTGAAGCAGATCCTGAGAATCTTAATAGAAGAATCTATCAAAGAGGATTGGATCAAAATTCTTATGGCAAAGAAAATATTTTGCTAGCTAAGTATGAGGAACTTCTACAGAGAGAAGAAATCTTTTGAAAGAAAAAACATAAAACAAATTGGTTAAGTGAAGGAGAAATAAATTGTGCTTTCTTGCAAAACTCTGTTAATATTAGGCAAAAATTTTCTCATGTCTCTAAAATTCATTCTTCTAAAGATGTTAGTTTGGACACTCAACCTAAGATTCGGAATGAGGTAGTCAATTTTTTAATAATTTACTACATAGTGATATGTCTTTAGACCTTAAATCTCAGAATCATAACCTCAGTTTTATCCCTAAATTGGTTTTTCCTGATCAGAATGTGAACCTCTTGGCTCCTTTATTTTTGGAGGAAATTTGAGCAGTGGTTTTTGTTATGGAAAAATATTAGACCTCAAGTCCTAATGGTTTTCCTAAGGTTTTTTTGAACTTTTTGGGAACTTATTGGGGAAGAGGTCTTAAAAATGGTGGAAGTATCTAGACGAAGCAAAAATATTCTACCTAATTTTAGTGTTACCTTTATTTTCCTTATTTTGAAAGGGGACATTCAAGAAATCTTTAATGATTTGAGGCCTATTTATCTTTTTAATATGGTTCACAAAATCGTTTCTAAATAAATGGCAACTAGACTTAGATCTATCTTTGATTCTTTGATTTTAGAAGAGCAAGTTGCTTTTGTTTCAGGAAGGAATATTCAAGAGGGTATCATTATTTCTCATGAAATTCTTCATTTTTTATCCACTAATCTTAGGATGGGTATGCTAATCAAGCTTGACATCAGCAAATCATATGACAATATTGATTGGCATTTTTTGGTCAATTTTTTTGAAAAAATTGTACTTGATAAAAAATGGTGTCATTTGGTTTTCATTTTTATTTTGAGATGTAAATATTCCATCTTTGTAAATGGAATTCCTGACAATTCTTTTGAATATTTAAGGGGCATTAGATAATGAGATCCTATTTTTCCTTTCATTTTTATCCTATTGGTTGAAGCCTTGGGAGAGGCAATGAAACAAGTTTAGGAAGCCTCTTTGATATAGGGTATTCAGTCTCTATGGAAGATATTGAAAATATTACTCATTATAAATTCATTTATGATACTTTAATTTTTAGCCAAGTGATGTGGTGAAGATCAAATATTTAATTCCATACTAACCAGTTATGAGGCAACTTCTAGTCAAATGTCGAACATCAGATAGTCTAAAATTTTCTCTATCAATTTCTTAAAACAAGAACAAAAGGCAATCTCTTTGGTCCTTAGTTTTAATATTGGAAAGTAGCCTTCCAAGTATTTAGGTGTTCTTCTTTTATCTAAGGTGGTGAAAAATATTCACTTGGAAGGCCTAATTAATTATTTTAAATCTTGAATAGCTTCCTCACAAGGTTATTGGTTGACATTTGCAGGTTCTATCACTATCATCAAATATGTTTTGAGCTCTCTCTATATATGCTATCTTGTAGTGCTTAAAAAAAAATTAGTGTATTTAAGATGTTAAATAAGATCATGAAAGACTTATTTTGGCAAGGATTGTAGAACTAGAAAAGAATCCCATTGATTAGATGGGAAAGGGTTTACAAATTCAAGTAGATGGGAGGAGTTGGAGTGAAAATCTGAGTCTTCAAAATAAATATCTTGCAGATAAACTTGTTTGGGGAAGATTTATAAACCCAACACTCTTTAGTCCAAGATTTTGAGAAGTAAATGCCTTGATCTAAATAATTCATTTAGCATGGTTTTTATTACTAACCTCCCAAAGGTTCACACTTTTGGAATTTTTGGTTGAATTATAAGTCTTTGATTTCATAGCATGTTCTTAGGATGATTAAAAATGGATGAAGACATAAATTTTGTGAAGATTCCTATAATGGAAATAAACCCTTAGTTGAGATGCCACATTTAGAGGAGATGAGATGTATTATCTCCTTAGCTTAGGTCAGCTTGGTTGTGAATTATGTGGAACTTCATTAGACTAATGGCATGACTTCTTATGTTTAGAATAATTTTGAGGCTCTAGATATTCAAATGGAGTAGTGAATTATTTTGACTGAATTTTTAGGGAATCAGAAGGTCTTTTAAATTCCAAAGAAGTTTTATTAAATTATATTAGAGCCAAATTAGGTTTATATATAGCTAATCTTAGTTACTAGATAGTAGATGCTACTGATGATATGATGAAATGGGTAAGATTTCTTTTCTAAGATAAGATTGGGCTTAAGAAATCAAAATCATTTGCATGGATTAGTATTGAAATCCATAGTTTCACATAGGATATATTTTTAAAAAATGGTTTCCTTGGTTTGTCTCATTCCAGTATTTACAAAGATGATGAAGAAACCACCAACCATTTTTTATATGAATGCCCATTTATTGCCTAGTGTTGGGCCTAGATGTGTTGCAAACTAGAGTAGTTCTAGGTTTGGCCACCTTATTTATATTCTTCATTCTCTTCCTATACTATTTTAGATTGTAATAATTATATTTATGGTTTACAGCATGCTAGTCCCACTATTCTTGTTTAGACACTCTAGAAAGAAAGAAATCAACAAATTTTTGAATGAAAAGAAAAACCCCTTAATGTAATCTTAAAGGATTTAGAGATTGTAATTTCATAATTTATTTCTTATCAAATCAAGTGTATGAATGATTATCTCTAATCTTTGGATATGAGGATGTGTCTGAAATGGAGGCTTATTGATCTTCCACCTATTAATGGGTCATTAAAAAAGATAGGGTAAAATGTTGAGAAATGAAAAGTCTACTTGGATTCCTCTACCATCAAGGTGGTTTAAGTTAAATTTTGATGGTGTCTCTCAAGGAAATATGAGTGCTTCCAATGAAGGTTGTATGCTTTGTGATTTTAGTGGATTCTTGATCTAGTCAATTTCTAGAAAACTTTTAGATGGTACAAATAATGAAGTTGAAGCTCAAGCAATAGCCATTGAGATTGATCTTGTAATTCATTGTAACATTGATAACCTCATGATTGAAGGTGAATCCCTGATCTTGATTTCATCCTTGAAGAAAAAGTCAGCCACTTCTTGAAAACTAGATAATATTCTATCCAATGTATGGGCTAAATTAGATAATTTTTCATCCATGGACTACAAGCACTATATCAGAGAGGCTAACTCAGCTTTGGATTTTTTTTTGAATTATGGGGTTGACCAAAATGAGGAAATTTACATGGATAACCTTAGATATACTTGGGAAGACTTTCCTAGTTTAGCCTCTGTTAATATGGGTTTTGATTAGAAAAAAAGAATTAAAAAAATAAAATTAAATTCTTTGTTAATCCATTATAATAATCAATTAGATTGATTATTATTTATGGAGGTTTGTTCAATCATTTTTATCCATGCCATCTCATTGGTATTTTTGACAATGATTTCTCTATATGATTGACTTATCATGTGATTAAGGGTGGTGACTAGTTGCATTTACGGTAAGGGTGTGGAAGTGATTTATTTCTACACGGTGGTTGGTCTACATTATCAATTTGGATATGTTTTGGATGTCGTGAATGCCTATATCTTAGCATGGAGAGATAGGTTGATCTGGTGCTTATAACTTGATGATTCATGACATCAAATCTTAGTTCATGAAATATCTTTCGATGGGGCATCTCTCAGGGTAGGTTTTAAAATTTATTCTAGGTGCCCTCAAAATATATCTTCCAGGCCATTTTGGATGTCTTGATCATGGATTACCTAGACAACTGCATGTATATCAATGTTAAATCTATCAGTTTTTTAGTTTTTGCATCAAATATCATGACACTAAAGGTAGATTCTGAAGTGGTTTATAGTTTGGTGGATTCTTTCAATAAAACCAAAGCATCATCTTGGTCTTGTAGAGGTGATAATAAATGCTAAGTTTGGTCCTTTTCCCAAACTTCCTTTCTTTTATTCTGATGGTGTTGGGTTGATTCCATTTTCAGTGTTTAGGGAGTTGGAGATGTTTTTCATGGTCTCGATAAGCTTTATGGAGGAAATTAAACAAAAATTTTATGATAATGATGCTAATGAAGGCTAATTTTTTACAATGGCTCCATTAGCACATCTCAAAAGCCTAATCATGGAAATTTCTCATTGGAAGGTGGCTCACCATAACAATTCCCAAGTGCATGCATTAAAAAATTTAGCTAAATTGGTGATATACGGTTTAGTTTGTACTCCTCAGCTAACAAGGCCAAGTCATCGAGTTGTCATGGGATATATGTAGGGCCACATGGATAGAAATCAAGTTGATTCTTCAGTGGGTAACATCAAACTAAAACTTAGGAGTTCTAATTAGAAATTGGTAGGTCATTTTTCTTCTATGGATTTTCATAGTGATGAAGTAATCATTCTAGATGATATTGAGGTTAAAGATGTTTCAGGTTGAACACTATGGTACTTGAAACATATTTGGTTATCTTCCTCAAAATAACATATGTATCTTACTAATTTATTTCTTTACCCTTCAAGGTTTTTTTTTGTTTTGTTCATTAGGTATATGTATTTGGTTACTATTTAGCTCACCAACCTATTTGGCCTTACCCTGGTAATATAAAAACAGCTATACTTTGTCATGTTATTTACTAGTTTTGTGAAATTTTTTATAAGGTAGGGTACCTATTTAAACTCAAGTAATAATAAAAATAATAAATAATAATAATTACAATCATTTTAATTTAATAGCTCTTATACAATTTTAAAAATACAAAATATTCATACATTAATACATATATTAATATTGTAAAATTAAATTATTAAAAAAATATAAATCATTCCCATTTAATCCTGTAAATTTTCATAAACCTTTTATAAATAAGTGTCATGGAGCAGCTTGAGTACTTAACACCTGGAGCTAGCAAGGTAGTTGAAATAGTAGTATGTAAATTTAAATGGTACAGTTGACCTAGTAGAACTCATAACATTTAACAAAAAATCATTTAAATATTATAATTGAAACTAAAAAATATATTTAAATATTGTAGTTATCATATTAGAACTTAGCACATGTAACAAAAAATCATTTAAATATTATAGTTGACATAGTAGTATGTAAGTAATAGTAACAGGAAAATAAATTGCATAATGAAAAGGTAATGAATACTCAAAAAAATTAGTAAACACTTGTAACCAAAAACCATTTTCATAACAAAAACCAAAATGTAATGAAAGATTAGAAAACCAACACTTAAAGCTGATATGAAAAAGGAAGGGAACTTATATTTCATTTGGCACAATAACAGAAGTCATTTTAATTGTAGTTGTCACATTAAAAGAAGTCATTTTAATTGTCGTTGCAAAGCGATATTAACCAGTTGCATAATGAAAAAGTATTGTAGATGACATAGTACTATGTAAGTCACAGTAACATAAATCATTATAGTTGTAGTTGGAAAGTGATATTCAAAATTAAATTATTCTATAGAAACTTTTTGCATCTATAAACTCAAATTGAGAATTTTAAGGAATTTCATCTTGCATCTAGGTTAGCCACCTCAATATTGGACCATAGGCCAGACACATTAACTCTTCCAAGGACTCTAGGTGCTTTAATATTGTAAGCATGTTAGTATCTTTATGAGATATTTTAATACAAATGTAGAATGGAATAGAAGCATTAGAAACATGGTGCAAAATATTAAAGTAGCATATGAACAATGGATATATCTAGAGAACTCATGCAATATAAGCATTAAAAATATGGTACAAATCATCAATATCCTCTATATTATTTATGATGGACAAATTATGTAGTTGAATTATATAAAGAATGCCACTCTTCATAGGGAGTGTGATGTTGTGGTTTGAGTTAAACTTGCATGGCTACTTTATTGGGCCGAGAAAAAGCATGTAGCATTTACAATGTAGCTATGACTATTACTTATAGAAATGAGATTATCTATTAATGCTATGAAATTTTGAAATATATTCAAAATTATTAAAATATTAAACTGTTATGTCATTGCATACCTTCATTGCTAATTTTTGGAACAATTTTCTTAATGACATTATTTTAATCAATTTTAAAAATGCCTTGCATGGTAAGTTCTGATAGAAAATAGATCATGCTTTCTTATTTTATATTTAATATGTGTATGTTTTCCTCCTTAGTGTAAGGAATAATTGATCTATCACCTGATCTTTGGGTTTGCATTGGAGGTTGCTATTGGCTTTAGTTTTTATATTGCACAGCTGGTGGGAGTAAAAGTATGGACATTCTTTTTTGTAATTGTTGTAGTGTGTTATTGGTTCCTGAATGGGTTAAAAGCAGTCCACCACTTGATTGAAACTTATATAAATAAGTTTAAATGGTGTTGAATATGCCTTTGAAATTGATTGACTACCATACACCTAGTTTTTCATCAATGGAAAATTTTGTTATTGGCATTATTTATTTAGTAATGTAATGGAACTGCCATCCCTCTAATGCAACTGAAGCACTAGCCTTACAATATTTGAATATATCTCCTCACATTATTTTTTATACTTTTTACCACTAACAGAATCCAAAAGACTATTGAGATGTCTATATAACATTTATTCATTTGAAGACACTCTAAATGCTTCTTTTGTCCAGTACTCTAAACTAATTATACTTTTACAATCCCATTAACCTATTTAGTCCTTTGTAAACATTAATATACTTTCTTTTCTTTCTTAAATAGACAAAGCTAAGGTGATTCTTCATAGATAAGATGTGAATTCAGGGGCCATAATGTATATATTGTGTATTTTATTAATATTGGAGAATATATCCAAAGCATTTGTAGTAGGCATAGGTTGGCATTTTAACCCATATCCTCATTGTATTTGAGTTCATTCTAAATGAGAGCCTATATGATCAACTCCACAAAGCTAGTTGGAATTCATCAACTCCATTTTCATAGGCATCTCAAATGAAAAATGAACTTCATATTTCCATTACTTTGAAATATATGCACAAACAAGTTGAACCTCCTGTATTGTACCATGGTATTGAGTCTGACAATGTTATTCTTGTAGATGAAAACCATGCCAATTTAGCATATTTTGAGTTGTCAAAACTAGGCCACAAAGATTAGCAAGTTGCACCAGCCTTAGTTAAGGGGAGTTATGGCTAAACTAAAACATAATAAAAGAAAACTAGAAAACCAACAATGAAGAACAATGTGCATAACTAGGGGTGGTTGTTATTGGATATTGTAATAGGCCTTAAAGTTGTGTAGGATTTTTTGACTCTTGAAGAGTGGAGTGGAGATTATAAATTGAGTGAAGACATGTAAGTTATGATGGTAATTATTGAATTGAGGTCACAAAATTCATTGAATCAATTTATTTTAGTTTTTAATATGTTTATTACTTTTAGTTAATTTTGAATAAAAATAAATTATCAAATTTTGAAGGTGTTATGAATCATAGCAATCACAAACTCTTGCATTGTTAACTAATAATGAAACTAGAATGTTAGGAGCTTAATGTTGAATATAAGGAAATGTACCTTGATAATTTTGTCAAAGAGAGCTTGCAGGCATTGGGAAGCCTTTTTTGCATTAATAGAAGTGATGAATATGGATTGCATACTCTATAGTGTCCTGTCTTCTTTTTGGGTCCATTTCATCATATTTTTGAAAAGGAAAATAGTTGGTTATTTTTTGTTTATTTTTATTTCTATCTCATTTTAATCATGTATAAGTGTGTGAAAAAAATACACCTATTACTTGAATAAAATTAAAGTAATTATTTATTTCAAAGATGAGTATGTAACTTTTTTTCTTTTAGAATGATAGTACATAAACTTCTACTTACCTTTGCTATGTTAATTGGCAAATTGTCATATATTATGTTCATGGTAAGCTAATTACTTATATTTTGAATAGATATACAAATGGTTGATATTATAGCTATGGCGTAGTGATTTATCTTTTTCAAAATTTCTTTTATTGTGGAGTTAAGAATAAACATATGTTGAAGGAAAACGTGGCCAAATAATTCAATTTTGGTGTTATTGTTTACTAAAAATATGAAATATGAATCACCTTTATCATAGTCACTTTGTGGAGTAATGGAGAATTCATTGCAATATATTGAATTTTTTGGCAAAAGAATTTAATCGTGCTTCTTTATTCATGTGTCAGGTATATTTAGTGTTATTATCATTTTAGCTTTATTGTTTGTCATGTCAATTTGCAGTAGCTCTTTTCCCTTTTGCCTATCGATCATTGTCTTATATATGAAAAGAATCTCTCCTTCAAAAGCTTGTCCACTTCTGTAATTATTTATGTCATCTATTGTGAGGGGCCTATTGTTTCTTTGTTTGGGCCTGCATGATAAAAAAGTAGACAACAGAATTATGCAAAGTCAAATAACAAGTGGTTTTTTAATACTTTTAATAAATAAAATATAGATGCATTGATTTCCTTCTTGGATATGTAATAGAAGATAATGTTTACTTAAATATATAAAAACCTAATTAATATATTTATAAAAAAAACACAACTTTTACTTACATGGACTAAAAGTGTATTAAATGTAGTCAAAAAAGAGGCACTAGACAAGGATAACATGCAACTTTAAAAAAGTGAAACTCTACATATCCAAAATTTAAGAGTTGAAACATCCTTATAAGTTTTTTTAAAAGTACACTTTTCAATATAAACTCCATGGAAGACACATTACTAGAGCTAAATTGGAAAATCTTGAAATAAATATGTGTAGTTCCATTTCAGTTTAAAAAAATTAAGTGTGTCACATGCAACATAATAAGATCAAAGCTTCATATGTAAAAATGAAATGCCTTAAATATTTCAGATAAAAATGAGATGTCATGTCAATTGAAGAAAATATAGTTAGAATATGCAATCTTAAGGAGCAACACAAAAAATAGAACTGCAAGTAATAAAAACACTATAAAAATATAGAGAGATAAAAAAAAGTGTAGCAATAAGAAAAATAGATTTATATCACAATGAAGAAACTACAATGTTGTACAACCCTGAGAGGATGTCATAAATAATGAAAAAGTGATGTATATCAAGTTATAATTGAATGAAATGAGCCTACACCATAAGGGAAGATTAATGAAGGAAATTAGAGAACCACATATATATGCTTACAATTCCTTCATTGGTTGAAAATAATTAGATTAAATATTGGTAACTAATTAACATATATTAATGTAGTGTAGTATACAGAACAATAACAAAAAAACTATAAAATCTAATTATCAACACAATAAAAGCAGTTTGTGAGAAGACCAATTGACATTCCACAATATCTAAAATGAACAACACTAATATTTCTCAAGCTTAGCCAATATTATGACAACATAATAGAAACATTCTCTTCAAAGAACAATTTGCATTCTAGCTAGGTGGTAGAGCAGGTCAACAGGATATGGGTGAGTGTAGTTTATCAATGTAAATTTTACATTGATATGTGCCACTTTATTTTATTATTAGGAAACTTAAAATAAAAGGACAAAGAAAGTAACTTTGGAAATAATATATTATCATATATTTCTTTTTGGTAACCAGTTCTTTGATTAGGATTGAAAAGAAGTATTGCCATAGTTATTTTAAATTCTATACCAAGGGTAACAAATCATGGATTATGCTGAATGGTTGATGCCACTATAATTTTTTACACTATATATAATAATATGAAAAGAATAGATCTTAATATACATTACGAAACTAGATAAAAAGATAGATCTAAATATTGAAAGGAATGGGAATCTTAAACAAATGACAATTTATAAAAGTCATTAAATGTAATTAAATGAAGATGGAGGTAATACCAATACATTGTAAATGCATAAATTTTTGATTGCTCATTTGCATCTGTTGTTTTAGTAGTTGAAGTCGTGTAACCCAAATTATAAAGCATATTTTTACTACATGTAATTTGTGTGTAATTACAAAATATGACTATGATAATCAAATTATAGATGATTACCTTTTTCTTGATGTGGATATGTCAATTTTTGGAGATTTAGCTTCAGTTTGTTGTTCTACCTTCAAGGAAATGTGTTGTAAGTTCATGGAAGTAAATTGCAAGCAATACATTTTGGAATTATGTATTACTAATCTAAATATGATTTATCTATATGTCAATTGTTTATGTTGAATACAATTAAAATTGCATTGTGGTCAGTCCAACATGCATGAAACATAGTCAATTATATTTTTTCTTTCTTCATATTTGTCTACATTTGATTTATTATAGTACCTGCCTCTATGGTTACTACACTTGAGAGTAGAAACAAATTGTAGATTTCCATGAAGCAATGAAAATGTTGTTGAGTACTTTTTCTTTTCCATGTAAATGTTGGAGTCACTGACTATAACAATTTCCATGTTAGGTTCTAAAGTCGAAGTGATTTTATTTACAAATGTTAACAGGTCTACGAAAGGGGCTCTTAGCACTACATAGATATTTGATATTCATATAGATATAATTATAAAAATTAAGTCAATTATAAATATTTATATGTTATTTATTGTAAATTTTTCAATGATTTGTAGTGAAGTCATTTTCTTATAGTAGTTCAAGAAACCATGAATATTGATTTCAACAAAACAATTGAAGTTTTCAGTGAGTAATTTTTTCTTTGGGATTTTTATCATTTGAGTTTATTATAGGCATATGGCAGTTGCTTCCATGATTTGGTGGTAATGTAGTATATTTTCTATGTGCATATGTAAGTTGCTAATGTTAAAATAGAATATGGTGAAATAATTATAGGTTTTTTCACTGAGATCGTATAGTAAATTCCATTGTGTAGTCTTTACATGTTTTTGCATTTAACTTTGAACTTCATTGGAGATTATGAATTTTTGGTTAGTTAGTATTTATACAGGGTACAACAAATCAATGGTTTTCACTCTATATAGTGCAGTATAAATAAGGCCATAGTGGTTTATTCCATCTGGATCAAAATCTAAAGCATTCATTGTTATCCTTTGTGACCTATGAATTATCCTTGAACATGTTATTTATACAAGGAATTTCTCTTGAATTGTTATTTTCTTATTTCCATTTATTATTTTTTTAACTCTTGTTATAGGAGTACATGATTTATCTATTTCTATAGTGTATAAGGATTCCATTATTTATCATTATTATTTGCCTACGTTGGAAATATGGAATTGTATCCATACAATTTTAGGTGATGTGCTTGTATAATATTGGATAATTCCATTTAAACCATTGTCTAAACCATATTTTGTTTTGTAATTTCTTGTAGTTAACTCAACCAGGATGTTTTTTTTAAAGTTATTTTCTTTGCCAAAATTGTTATTTTACTAGGTGTATAGTCCTTTGCAATTTCATCAATTTCCATGTGGTCAATTGTAGTTAGTGTATGTTTCTCCTTCCAAAACATTTAGTATTTTATTGTTATGAATTTCAACATCTTTATTTCTATGGAAAATGTATGACAATTTTGGGTCAAGTGGAGGACTTTTGTGGCAGTGTTGATTTATGTATTTAATGTCTATTGTTGTTGTATTGTTTATTCTTATGTAGTTTAGAATTGATGTAAATTAGATATCTCATTGCTTCATTAATTACTGAAGTTGAAAGCATTTCACATTTTCAACCCAAAATGTGAATGGTATTGTTTCACTTTGAATTTCAGGTTTTTTGAATATCCATTTGTAAATAATAGATTGTGTATGGTGGAAATCACCACAAAAAATGACATCCAAGTTTTCAAAAGGCTTTGTCAGTGTGTGCATGAATTCATGTAACCTTTTATCTATGTTATAAAGCATTCAAATACCTATTAAAGATACCTCATAAATAATCATTACATGAAGTTACTCATAGTTCTTGCTAACAATATCTAGAGTATTTAAATCTAATGGAAGCATTTTTGACATTTTGTATTGCAATTGGAAATCTGAGTAAATAATTGCACCATTTGTATTGTAGGTAGATTTTTCAGTATGTGAAATGATAATGTCTTTGTCTATTAGAGTGTTTTTATTATGTATTCTATTGTAGAAATGACATATTGCTTGGTAAATTTATTTTGCCATATATGTCTTTCCTATTCTAGTTCCCCCTATTTAAAATAGGTGAATTATTTTGTCTAAATAAATTTATTTTCTTATTGTAACATCTTTAAAAATTTGTTGTTGTTTAGAGTTTGATTATTTTTATGAATTGAAATACTCATCTTTGATTATTAGAAATGGTTCCCTAGATATTTCAAATTTTCTTGGTGGTCAGGTTTTTGTTGGTTGCCTTTTTGTAATTTAATTCATATCAACACCGATATCATATTTTTCATTCATAGAAAAACAATGATCAAATTCATATTCCTTTGCAATGTTTAATATCATTGTTTTCACTTTACACATGTGCATAGCAGTAATGTACAATTTAGCCTCTATAATTTGTACAATTTTAAATTGTGCAAGGTAAGTTGTAATCCATGTTTTGGAATCTTTTTTCAATTTTTGTTCTCACTCTCGATATTGTATGAACAAAATCATTTTTTCTCTATAGTAATTCTCATGTTCAATTTGTTTTACCTCACATAGCATATCATTTGTGGATTTTTACATCTCTTCATATTTCTACTTGTTCCTACATAGTAGGCTTCATATTATTCTAAGTGTATACATTCTAGAGATTTTGGTATTCCATTATATTTATTTGTAATCAAAGCATACATTACATTTGGGAATCCATCATGCTCCTATGCTAAAAGTTTAGGTATTTTCAAAAAAAATATTCTATTTACCAATGGTGATACATTTTTATAAAAAGTATTTTCCTAGAGCCATAATGTAGTGGTAGTGATATCACTATGTACATTACTTGTCGACATGACATTTGTTGATAATTAACGAGGGTGTTACCAAGTTTTTATATAAATTGGACTTTAGTCTCATTTTTTATAATTCTTACTAGACTTTTCATAAATCCATTATTAGTTTGTGGTCCAATTTAGTCATATAAGATGTGCAATACATTGCAGCTTAGTATGCATCAAGAATGTATTGTGTATCTACATTTGCATACCAAAGTTGGGGAACACTGATTGCAAAATCGTTGGTCCACATGTCTACTAGGTGTCTTTTCAAAATAATTATAGGGTGTGTAGCAATTGATCACATTAGATTCACATAAATTTTCTTAGTTAAGTTTTTAATTTTTAAAAACATGGCAAATGTTGTATTTTTATCATATTTTTTGTTTTTTAGAGATTTCAAAAATATTTTAGTCACACTTATAATTTTATTTTGGTATTTTCTAAAGTTTCTAATTTTATTATTTTATCCATTGGAGGTAGTGGAAAGTTGAATCTACAGTATGAATTCTTATACTTCTTACATATTTTTGTATAATGATGGGTTTGCATTTGCATTAATGTTTCATCTAGTAATGATGAATCACAAGATATGTATTTTGTCACAAATAATTTAATTTTAGAATTTGAACATTAACCATAAATTAGTGCATTGCATATCTAAAGCATAAAGTGAACATGTTCATTAACTCTATTTTAAAATTCTATTATAAAAAATAATTAATAATGTCTCCAAATAATTACTTATTTTATAACATCATCTTCTTAAATTCATTTATTTTGTGATTAAAATAACATCTGCAAATTACTGGATTCTTTCTTATCATAAAATGGATATCATCTGTCATTATGTTGGGCTATATTGGTTATGCATATTAGCTAATGCATTAAAAAATGGATTCCAAACATGATCTGCACTGGTCAGCATGACGAAAAATGTAGGTGGCCCTAATTGCCTTATCATTGCAAAGGTGTTTTATTTTGTTTTTCTTAAATAGTTGGGTTATATTCAAATGTAGTTTAAGCAGCATAAACCTATTGGACATTTTATAATCTTTTCTATATTTGTCTTTTTTAAGGTCTCTTGCATATAATGTTTTCCCTTTGAATTTTCCTTTTCTTATACATATCTTGTGCATATTGGGAAACTTATTGTATGATAATTTTGATTGCTTTGAAGAAGAGATTTTTGATATGATTTGCAATACCATTGTCCATATGTAATAGTTCCCACTTTGTAATTTTATGGTATGAATTTGTTTTTGTATCATCATTTAGTTGAGCACAACCATAGTATAAAGTTGGGAAGTTCATTTCTTTTGAGTGCCTATCTTCTAAAATACCCAATGGCTTAAATCCTTTAGATGGTGATATTTAAATAATGTTCTCTTCAAAGTTTTTTTATTGAATGTGAATTGTCAAATGCATGAACAACTAATTTTGTAATTGGTTATATTTCAAATTCAATTGGATCCTGGTCAATATCTTTAGCATTTTGAATTTATTTTTCTCTTTGGTCAATTTGGTCCTGAAAGATATGTAGCCACTTGTTATCAATAGTCACTTCCTCTGCATATACAAACTCATTTGGAAAAGCTCAACTAATACATTCATCACACATGCAGGTCTAACATTTTTGCCTAAATATGCATTATCATATTCTAATTTTCATTTAACTGCAATTATCATTTTTTATTTTCCTCATATTTTAAAAGGTGAAGAAAACATGGGAATTTTCCCATTTTTGAGAGCTAAATTGAATTTCTTACATATGTTTCCTCCTATTGTTTTCTATCGATTTTTGATTCAACAGTGATCAAAGAAAAAATGTCAATAATAGCATTATTAAGACCAATGATGTCTTTACAAAAATATAAGCATTCACATAGACAACATGGTTAAGTAGGCATGTCATTAATTACTTTTTTATATGTTCTAATTGTACTTTTGGCTTGATCAATTTCTATTTTTGTTTTATGCTCATTATTTCTAATTTTGCATATTTTTTATTTCAAAGAATGTAGCAATATGTGTTTTATCATTTAAGAATCCATTGTCATTGGTGTTACATTTTCATTTGTTTTATTTTTTATTATTAGAGATATTAACATGTTTCTAATGTTAATTTGTTTTATTTGCCTAATCTTTTCTTGTGTTTCAGGTGATAGGATTTTCTATTCTTCACTTTCTTTTTTTAGTAAATGCAATGAAGTACTTTGTGTCATTGGTCATCGAATTTCAGTTTTTATTTTTTGTGTTGCTTTAGTAGTATTCAAAGTTTTCATTGGTTTGAAAATTGTGTTTCTATTTGCTTCAATACATATTGGCTTGCATCTATTGATTCCATGTCCATTTGTTGAATGCATTTTTTCTAGTGAATGAATACATATGCTAGATCTATATGATCCAATTACTTTTTCATGGGTTTCTTGCAATGTCTCATAGTGAATATGATGTATATCTATTTCAAATGCTATCACATTGTATATGTGCTTTATGTTTGACCAATTATTATATACATTTGACTTTTTGTAGTTGTTGCTGACCATTTCTAGATCTTAACTTGTAGGATGTTTGAAATCCATAGCAAACATAAATGTCCACCTTCTACTTGAGTTTGTTTTTATGGCATTCCCAATATATCAATATATGCTTTACAATTTATAATTGTTTTACTATTAGGTTTCATGAATTTTGATTTGCATGTTTCCAAGCATTCCATTCCATATTTTCCTGCTATGAAACCGCATTTGAAAATTATTGGGAAATATAGTGACATGGTGATAGCACATCAAATTTGCCTTTCATCAAGCAACTTATTGCATTAAATAAGATTTCTTTAGGTTTTTTAGAAAATGGGCTTCTTTATGCAATTGATACCTCTGTATTTTATTTTCAATTACATTCCATCTACCTAAAAGATTTTTACATGCAATTGACAATTTGATATGTATAGTTTGAGGAATGGAGCCTTCCACTCATCTTGTAAGCAATGGTTTTTAATGACTAAAAGTTAGATTCATATCATGAAACAATATGGAATATGCAGGAGTCAATGATTATCTATTAAAATTCAAGTATTTATGCTTCTACCTTAAATACCACAAGTAAGTCAATATGTTTAACCATTGTGAAATCCACTTAATGTAGAATGTATCACCCCATAATCCAGGTAGACCTATATTCATTGTGTTATTTTCTAATATTTACATCCTCTCTAGGTATTTACTCTTGTCATATATGCCATGCAAATAATATAACATGTTATAATGCATTTTATATTCATATGACCATTGTGCACTAGAATCTTGATTATGTGAACATGATAAAAATAAATCTATAATTCCATTCCACAATTTATTTGACATGTCACAAAAATTCAATAACACTTGGATTGTGTCAAAAATATAATCACCTATACTACATTTGAATGAATTAACTTGGAAAAGATGATAGTGTTTTAAAACATCATCAATGTCTAATATCGATGTCTATGATTAATGTTCATATGAATCCACGTCTACTAAAACTATAGTTGTTTTTCCTTCTTTCTTGTTCCTTTGTCTTTTCATGTTATTCACAAATGTGAAACAAGTTTACAATACAACTTTTATTTTTTTTCAAAGTTGATTATAAATATGGGAATATAATTGCTCATACCTTGTTCAATATCTTCAGTACAAAGAAAAGAGCACTTTCTCCAATGCATAGAAGAATGCGAGAAATTATGCCCTATAACATGTTACAAATAAGCAAAATTGTATTTTTCAAGTGTAATATAATTCATAAAAACCAATTGGCCATCTAATACTGATTATAATAAGAGCATCTTATATCCCTTGACCATAGTATCTATTGTAGTGACTATTTTCATATAATAAATAAACCTATAAATTTATGCTATCGGATGTAATCATAAATATCGCAAGAATAACCCTAGGTCCATTACTTTTGTTTGGAGTGATTTTACACATTTCTATAAAAAAATTTCCTAAAAGCAAATATTGCATGTACCTAATGGTAGACCCTCTACCTCGCACTTTATGCCAAAGATACAATGAAAAATCCTTTCATGCTTGGAGTAGTTAAGACTCATTAACACTTTTTTCCTTCTTAACCATTGCACATTTTGAAATGTAGCAAGGTACCAGTGTATTGTTTTTAGTTGGATGGGGAATTCATTTTTGTAGAATATATAGATAGTGCATTAAGTGTATTGATATTGAAATTTTATATACCAATGTTGTTTTTTGATTATAGGAAGCACAAAATGCAATTAATTTTAAAAAATGTATGAAGATTCGACAAATATTTTTGTTCCTAAAATTTTTCTAGTGCAAAAGTTCAAACAATGCATTAGGGAATCTTCTTAAGGCTTGTCTAACTTATAACCATTTAAATCTCTATTGCTGAATCCTTAGTTATGCAGGCTTCTTAATGGCATGGAAACCAGTATGGAAAGAACATTTCAATATAATTATGGTGGTGCATTAACAAATCCCACATTTCAGTCCATGAAAGAAGAAAGGGATTCCTACTTTGTTATTGTTTCCAGAAGTAGTCTGTAAGGAAAAAACAATATAGATTTTTTTATATAGAATGCTCCCATAGATTGCAAGAAAAGTAGTGGCTACAATGGCACAATTTTCCTAGAATATAAATGATAGAACTCTAAGGAGTCAATTCTTATGCATTTCAACCTTCAATGCAGATGATGGAGGTATAACGGATGGCAAATGCCATGTTCGGTGGTTCAAACCTTGCAAAGTGAACTACATTTACTTTTTTTTTTAAAATGGCGTTTACACAGAGAAAGATGGTAATATTGAACACAATTTTCTACTGTAACTACTAACTTCAGCTTTATTTGTTAATCTATATTCATGCATTTTGAAGCAATGAAGAAAATTTGGAGAATGTGTTTACACGTGCAGATGTTTTACTTTTGGATTCATGATGGGCGACCGACATAATTTATCATAATCGAATAGAAAAAACAGAATAATACAATTAAGAAGAAGCACAATTATCACAATCATTCACTGAATTTTGATGTTATGGAATATGTTGCACTTTGCAATGGTTTACTGGATGATATTCATCTCAATATTTATCATAACTTTAAAACGTGTTTAACGTATAACCATGTAAATATCTATTGATAAATACTTACATAGTTATGCAGGATTCTTAATGGAGTGTAAAGAATTATGCAAAAAATTATATAGTATAATTGTGATGGAGCCTTAACAAATCCCACATTTCAGTCCATTCAAGAAGAAATGGATTCCTACTTTGTTGTTTCCAGAGGTAGTCTGTAAGGAAAAAAACAATAGAGATTTTTCATATGGAATGCTCCCACAGATTGCAAGGAAAGTAGTGGCTACAATGGTACCATTTCCTGGAATAGAAATGATAGAACTCTGACTCAATTCTTACGCATTTCAACCTTCATTGTAGATGATGGAGGCATAACAGATGGCAAATTCCATGTTCGGTGGTCCAAACCTTGTAAAGTGAACTACATTTACTTCAAAAAAATTTGGGGGTTTCATTAAATGGTTTCTGTATAAGTGCAAGCAGCCTGGCAGCAAATAACGTATTTCTAATTGTTACAAGAGTACCTAAGTTTGGGTATAGAAGCATTTTTCAATTCAATAAATATGTGGTAGCAGCCCAAAGAGTAAGATGGGCCTCGAAATATGATGTTGTTGAGGACCATCGGATTGCTATGCATGTCGGCATTAATGCTTTATTCATTTATTTATTTATTTAGTGGGAGTTGTTTTCAGGCTAATATAAATATGAAAAAAAGTGGAAGATGGTGTTTTTCCTACATCGTAAAGGTTGTAGGGGCCTTCATGTGCCAATAGGTTGGATTTTGTTATAAGTTGCCTTTTATATTTAATGTCATTGTGGGAGTCTGCAAGAGTTGGTAAGGTATAAATTGATCTTTCGATTGTGGGATTGAGTTCTAGAAAACCAGGCCCAGATGAATAAGTAGGTTTCAATCAGTGTAATTTATTACCTCTAACCAGAAACAATATTGTTTTATGTTTTTATGTAGTCTTTTTGATTATAAATATAAACTGGGGCTTATCTTGAATAGTTGTTTATAAACATTGGTTTTTAATCAGATTCATACATTCAAATCCTTCATCTTGAGAATTTTTTACTTTTGTCATGTTCAGTTGCTATGGGCACTGTGAGTTATGTAGGTAAAGCTTTAGCCATGGGAAAAAAATCTATAATATAGATAAAGATCAGATTTCACCGAAAAAAAACACTTGCATAGGTTGGAAGATAAGTTAACGCTAATGAAGCCTATAAATGTAAGATACAACACAAAACATAAATATTGCATGAGACATGAAATCTCGTGACATAAACAGGGGAATAAAACATTTCATTGGTGCAAAAGCAATACCATAGGCTCACAAGGGAAATTTAAATTTTTATCTATGCTTCAAGCAAGCGAAATCATAGCTGCCTAAACAATTCAATCGAACCTATTTCACAATGTGCAACCCCAAAGATATCCAAGTAGATAAGAGAATAACTTGCCTGATGGAGATAGACATTCTTATTAAACAAGCTCTAATCTTTATTAGTCTACAGGTATCCTAGAAAGCGAATTTCATCAATTTGTTTCCTGTTGGTTGTGTCCGTCAACAAAATAATGTCTTCACAGGATTCTACGTGTCTTTTTCCAGGCCTTATTTAATGCACATATTTTGGACAAGCAGGGATTTTATTGATAAAATGATATTCTTAATCAGCATAGGCAATATAAAGTCTCACCTTAGGTCTTAATAATGGTGCTACGTTGTGGCTACCTCACAAGGACATTTTCATGGATAGTTGCCGAGCACTTTAAACAGTCACAAGCTGGTACTAGCTGACACTATGCACATACGGAAATCATCCGAGAAATGAAACTGGTGGAGAAAGCAAAGAAATTCTCAGGAAAATTTTGTCAAACAATTATCATCTAATCTCAGCGAGTTATTTTGTCAATCTTTAATGTATAGCACGGTACCTTGGGTTTATTTATAAATTGCATGGTGATTCAATTGTCGTTTTTCTGTGATGAACAGGATTGGACCTCAATTGTGGGATTTTTACTTGGACTTCATACCGAAGGAGCAGTGACAGTTGGAAAACTGAAGAACTCTGTGGTGGACAGGGCTTTTTTAAACTCTTTCTTTGTTCAAATGCGCCTAGGATTATTTGACTTAGAGAAGTCTCTACTCCGAAACATCACAGGTTGTCTGTGATGGCAGCCAGGGAAGCAATAGTAATGTTAAAAAACAACAACATCGCATTGCCATTTTCACCAATCCCCATCCAATCCTTGGCAGTTGTTGGAGCCAATGCAGTGGCAACAAGTATTGTGATTGGAAACTATGCAGGTAAGAAATTGAATTTCAGTAGTTATTATTCAGATTTTGTATCCCAAATTTTCCTCGAGATTAGAACTGAATCATGACTATGCAAGGAACAAAAATGTTCCATAATATAGCCATATATAAATATTAATCAGCGCCAAGTAGCAATAACTGGCATAAAGAGATAACTGATGAAGTATATAATGTGTCAATACAAAGATCCCAATTGGTAAAGTATGCCATATTTTATGCCAAAGATAATAATTATTTCGTTGTGCACAGGAATATCTCTTTGAAAATTATAGACAAATGCATTTAGCTCTCAAGTATTACATATTTTGATCAAAAAATATGATGTATATTGTAAAATTTCCAATATTATTACATTATTTCTTCAACATATAATAAATAAAATTTAATAACTATAAAAAACAATGTTTTATGAGTAGACAAGACATGCAATGCACAAGATTTTTTTAAAACTACTATGTAAATTTCATGTCCATATATTTTTGAAACAAATTATACAACATACACAACACAACCAAGTATTTCTTGCAATACAATGAGGCTAGTAAAAAAGGTTTAGTTTTACAGAATACTATATATAAATAGTACACCTTTTTATGAATTGTAAGGGTCTATTAGGTATAATAACATAGCAGACAAATATGCATTTCTAATGATTCAAACATGACAAAGATACATGGTTTTATCCATAAATATTAATTTGATGACAAAGCTAGTTTGCCAAAAGAACTAGAAAAAACCGATAACTTAATAAGGGCACACTCTTAAAATATGAAATACTTTACTTATCACATGATTAGATTACATCATATGTAAAGGAAACTCAAGATAAAGATTAACACACCTGAGGAAGCAACATTAGAAGACCATATAGATTTAAAATGCAAAAAACTATTCTAAAATTTGACTTCTTTTATGGCAACCCTATATGGAATTGTGTATGGCCACCATGCTGACCTTTTTCCAAATATCTGTTTGAAATTACTAAACTGATAATGTAAAATTTGCATTGTTTGATTTGGATTTGCATTAAATTTTTTCCTAAATATGGCTACTAATATTTCCAAAACTTCTAAAAAGATTGAAAAGGCAATTGCCCATGCATTATCCAATATCTTTAGGTCAAAGAACCAAGCTCCAATACAAAAAAGAATAGAAGCAATCATGTCCTGCAACATATTTCTAGATAAGTAAAATAAAAAATGTAAACCCAAAGTGTACACAGTAACAAGAAAATAATGAATAAGCTAGAGGCCAACAACAAAAGTAAAAACCCTAATGGATAAATAAAAAATGGGATACATAAAAAAACAGACAAAAAAACTCTGGCTCTATGATAAAAATAGAGACAAACCCTATGATAAGAACAAATGAGGCCATAGAAGCATTACAAAACCAATATTTTACCTTTAAAAACATTAAAAATTTTGTTGCGAAAAAAAATTCTAATGCCAAGAACAATTGGGTTTTTATGCAGGGCTTAACATAGGCTCCTTTGTTTTAACTATTGGAACCAAATTACTCCTTAGAAATTCCACATGGAATGATTGTCTTTAGAATTAAATAAAATATTTATTTTGAGATTTGCCAAATTACCAAATAGGACAAGTGGTACTCAAAAGCCCAACAAGTTGCACAGTTCTTAGAAGCATAGGCCAAAATGGTGAGGACATTGAAGTGTTGAGTCAATATCATAGTTTCACATAATTTCTAAACAAATTGCAGAATTTAAAATATTTAAAACTAAAGTATAGTGATAAATGTATATAATTCAATAATAAATCAATAATTTTCGTTATGTTTCTATATTTTTATTTCTTTTGATATAAAATTTAATTTATAATCAAAAAATTTCTTCTATAGTGTACATATGAAGAGAAATAGAAATAAACAAAAAAAGGCATGAAACCTTAAGTGATTATAAGCATATATAGCATAATAAATAAAACCCTAAGCAAAACTAAGAGGAAATTAATATGGAGGTGGTGTTTTCAGCATAATCTTCTACCAATGGTGATCCAGTAGGCGATTACCTGTTTGTGGTGGCTTTGACAATGGATAAGTACAAAATAAGAGTGAATGTAGTTGTTTATGAAAGGAAAAATGTAGAGGTTAAAGCTACAATGACTAGGGCCCCTATTCCTTCTATAAGAGAGAAACTGGATTTGCCCAAATCAAAGACCCATTACTTTGTGGTGTTTGAAAAAATAAAAGTCTTTGTAGATGCGCAACTTTCTACACATAATGGAACCCATGTTTTAATGGACTATTTTATCCTACCATTGCTCAAAAATTTTCTACCAATTGACATTGAAAATGGGGGCTGCTTTTTTTGGGCAAGAAATTTTCTGTAGAAGAAAAAGAGATCAAAGATTTAGAAATAATCATAGTTGCTTCACAATTTTTGCCAATGTTAGGTTAAATAAAAAGCTCCAATGCAAAGTGCTTTGATCAATATGTCAAAATGAAAACTGAAAAATGGAAAAAAAATTATTTTTACCAACACCTCATCTTGATGTAATATTGAATGTGGTTTTATATCTCATAGGCCGTGTGACAACACTCTTCACTATTTTTCCTTTATAACTTTTTGTTGAATTTGAATAGGTATTATTGTTAACCAAGGTTTTTTAAACCACTAATCACCATTCCTATAAATATAAAATGGTAAACAAAGAAAACCTTTGCTACAGAAGCTTCCCAAGACAAATAAATAAGGGCATTTCAAAAACACTCCCTTGCATTAGCCACTCACTACCACTAAACTACATAGGAAACTGCGATTTGGCATTGCCCAACACACTATAACTATCCATGTCCTCCATAACCAGTTACCTCCTCTTCATGCTTGTCGAAGGAAAACCATGAACATATTGCACAACATAGCCATCCCATTGGCTCCAATCACAGGGACTATTTGATAGTTAATTTTAACAAAGAAAATATTATTCTTTTAACTGTGTATCTGTCGACATAGAAAAATTGAACAAAAATTAACCAACATGCCTCCTTCAACTGACAGTTTGCCACAAATAACTTGCTAAAATGCCCTCTAGTGAAATCAATAATACCCATTAGGGACTAATAAAGAGCCACTAATTTCATTATACAATAATCTTTCGATGTAGAAGAAATTAATTTACATATACACTCATTTATCCTTTACTTGAATCACCTATGAAATAGAATGTAAAAGAAATTTACATAAACTTTATAAATAAGATTATAATATATTCGAAATAAGCATAACCAATATTAATATATTTTTAATAAAATTTTAAATAAATATATATAAATAAAAATTATTCTTTTATCAGTATTATTACAACATAATACTATAAAAATCAATTAAGTAAATATTTTTGTGTTTTAATTAATCAAAAAGTTTGACAAAATATATTACATTAATAACTCTAAAATTTAATACCAAAAAATTAAATAATATTCTTTTACATAATTTCAATTCATGTAAAATATATTATATTAAATATAAAAAAATCATGTTGAAAAATAAAATAATAATAAAAACAAAATAATTTTTATAATAAACTTAATTAAATATTACGAATTAATATTACCAACATTTACTTACTTAACCACGTGAAAGCTTATAATTACATTTGTTGTACATTAAACTTCGATGAACGTAACTGCACGTGGAATATTTTTCATATAAATATTTAGTCTCGTTTAGGTCGTTCGTTGATTGCCAAATGTCTTTGATGGTTCCGCCTTATCGTAATAGTTGTTTCTTCGAAAAAGACAAATGAAACTTTCATTTTAATTTAGCATGTCTTTGAAAGGAAGTGCGCAAAGCAACATTGTTATAGGTTTTAAGCAAAAAGATATAATTTTTTAATTTTTTTTCATTTAACTTAACATAAATTTAGTGAAGATATTTTTAAGATTATTTCTTTCTTTCTACATTAAGTCTTGCTTTTTTTAATTAGACTATTTTGGGTATAAATTAAATTTACATATGAAAATTATACATTCAAATATATTAAAGTTTTAAGAAAATTTTCTAAAACCCAAAAATAATGTAAAGTTCAGATTCATCTTATTAATGGGTTAAGGTTTTGATGAGTGGGCAAAAGTTTGAAAGGAGAAGGTTCCATCGATTTTAGTTTTCCTTTTTTGCAGACATTTTCAAGATGAATTTTGATGAGGCTTTTGTGTGATAATTTGGGTGATTTCAGAGCTAGTTGTGTCATAAGAGATTATATAGAGTCCCTAATTTGAACTACACTAGTAAAGCTATGCAATGAGATAATCAATGAGGTTGAAGCTTGTGCCTTGGTTTCTAGTTTTCCTCTGGGTATTCAATGTGGTATTCAAACCTTGATCATTGAAGGGGATTCATAATTTGTTGTCAATCCAATTAGAAATAAAAGGTTTGGAAATAAGATATTGGAGATTATATTATGTAAAATATGGGAGAATTTGGAAAGTTTTGATTCTTGGTAGGTATGTCTTGTCTTGGATTCATTCATTGCTTCATTTATTTTTATTGATCTTGCATCTGGAAGGTAGATGACAAGAAGATCTTAAGTGTTTCCTCCCTTATTATTGAACCATGTTCTTGTTTTACGATGACAAGTGCTATGTTTTGGTAAAGCTTATTATCTTGTTGTCTTTGTTGGAAACCATGTGGCCTTCAGCTTTTTTTCCTCGCTTCTTTTTGTTTGGGCATCACAAAGAGATGGCCTTCAAGTCAATTATCTTTTAGGAGTGGATACACAATATTTTATTCCTTCTAATAAGGGAATTTTTAAATGGCATTAAGGATTTCCTAGGTGTAGACTATATTAAGATAGAAATGTGGTCAAGGGTGAATTTATAGGTTGCATCAATGTTTGTTACCAATATTCTTACCCTCATCCCCAAAAAATCATTAACTTTACTAGTTGCTAAAATGTTTGCCAAAGTAGAACATCATGGAGGATTGGTAAAATTATTGGACACTATTGACACAAAATAACTAAATGACCTTCCAATTATAGGATGAGAGGGAATTTTTCCTCTCTTCTTTCTATTTCAGAATCATATGGAGATGGCCTTTAGGGCAGTCATCTTGGACAGGTGGATTGGCAACATTCTCTTCATTATAATAAGGGAAATATTTAAATCCATTAATGATGTCATGGGCATAGACTACCTTAAGATAGAAATGTGGTCACAGGTTAATTCGTAGGTTGTGTCAATGTTTATTACCAATATTCATACTCTCTTCCCCTAAAAAGCATAATCTCTACTGCAGATGAAATGTTTGCCAAAGTAGAGCATCATAGTGGGTTGGTCAACTAAGTGGACTCTATTGACATCATATACCTCGATGATATTCAAATTACAAGATGAGAGGTGAGAGGACTTGTTTACATGGCATCATTTAGGGATCTGAAATCAAGGTAAATATAAAACTGGTGGAGGTGATTCTAGTAATGTGTAGGGTATTGGTTGCAGGGTTGAATCTGGTTGATGTGGTGGAGGCCATTTTCAATGCTAACTTGGATTCCTTGACAACTCTAATCTTCTGAACCCGTCACCTAGTAGGAGAATGGTATCAAAGCCAATCAAAAACATATTTAATAAATTTTTCAAGATTATTGGTGGAGGTCCTTCAACTAATCATGACATAGGGGAGCTGGAGGTTGAGGTGGTGATCTTGGACCCTAAGATAGAGACAAAAATGGATACAACCTTTTGAGGTTGGTCTTGTGGTATTTTTTAGATAATGTATGTTTTACATTTCTTTTGGGGTAATTTTTAGATGTATGTGGCTCTCTTTGGCTTCTAGTTCCTAATTTCATTACTGCCTCTTCTAATTTGGTTAGTTGTATTTGTGTAAATATTATGTGTCTTTAAGTTGCCTATAGTGTTTATGCATTAGCACCTATGATTATGGGTGGCTCCCATTGTCATCTATAGTCTATCTTGGGCAAGATTAATGGCTCTCTCTTTTTAATATTCTAATAGCATTAGTCAAAGCATCCAAAAGATGCACACACAAAAAACCATATATGAAAAACATCATGACACAAATAAAGTATGAAATTATAGTCAAGTATTACACCAAGATTAAAATATAAAAAGGGAAACCACTAACAAAAGAAACCCCAAAATCACCAAAATAAGGTCCCAATTAGGTCCCACAACTAAAATCACTCAAGCAATAGTTCCCAACTGATCATTACCAATGACATCATCCCTACCATTATTAGATAATCATCACTAGGTCTTTTTTCAAGAGGTTCATGTCCTTTAGTACATCTCTTAGGTCCCTTAACTATTTCATTGGGTCCTTATTGTTTATCATTACTATCAAGCCCACTATTCAACTGACTATCTACTTCCAGATGAGAAATTAGATGAATAAGTCTTAAATCATAAATTTGATTCAAAAATATATCCCTATCATTCTTGTATCATTATCTATGATGTTTTGAAGCATATCCATAATATTATTCACATTAGTTTCAATCAACTATTCAATACCACTTTGAAGTAAAACCTCATACCCTTCAATAGGAATTTCATATGTATGCTCAAAGTATTGTAAGCTACCAGTACATAAGGAAACACCATTATTACTGTCAGTTACCAACTCATCTTACTTCTCTTATTAAAAGTGATGTAGATAGAATTCCAAGATAATTATAAGTTCATCATTGATTTCATATTCATCTTTTTTACCCATATAATCTAAAAGAGAATACCCTACTAACATAGGGTTAGGATCATATGCATATCCAAAATAGGCATCGTTCATAATATTCCACTCATATTCTAATATTCTATCATCTACCATAGTCCTACAAGGGATTCCATTGTATGTTTGATGGATCATTCTATGAAATCAACATATGTCTAATCTAAAATTTGATGTTATCTTCATCATTCTAATACTCAAAAACTTATCTATTTCATCATATGGAACCTTTAGCTAAAGATGAATATGAAAAAAAATAAGTCTCATAATAACTTCTATCTATAATTTATCAATTACCCTACCCTTAATCTGAAAAACATATAAAATTAATTTGCTTCTAAAGAAACCATAGAATCTCAAATGAGAAAACCAACCATAGTTTTTAAATTAAAATATGGGTTTTATTTTTACGAGTCACATAACCAAAAGCCACGTTGAACCATTTGATGTCACATGAGAAAACATATGACCAAGCATAAAAATAATTTTTCCAAACATAAACAACAAAAGGGAAAGTAAACAAAAGATAATCAATACTTCAATCTTACCACACATAGGACAACACAAACTACAAAAACTAGGTCTAGCTAAAAACTCACCCAAAATAAGACTATTATGAAGAAGGATCCACCTAAAACAATAAATTATATTTCTTTTAGTAAATGTATTAAATTAAGGTATCTCTACATCTAATAGAGTTGTTCTCACAAATCACACCTTATGAGGTGGGAGATAGTTTCTCAAAATCCAATATGGTTAGTACTTAGGCATTTTTTAGGGTGTCAATATTGAATCTACATATATTAGGTCATAAATTTTACAATTGGTGTCAATTTTTCATAAACATATACTCATTTTTAGGATTTTATACCATCCATATTGCTTGTGGGCATTTTTATGAGTCTTAGGTTTGTCAAAATTAAATTTCACAAACCAATCACTTTGTGTTAAGGCTAAAGTGGTGTGATTTGGAAAATTTAGGTCACATTGATCACTTTTACACATTAGGCAACCAATTTGTGTTAATTTCACTTGCTCGCCATCATTATTACTTTATTATCCCTCATCATCACTAATCACTCCCTTTACATCCCAAATCATACCTAATCAATCCCTCATTTACCCTCACCATCCCTCATCATCTAGAATCACTCCCTCATCATCCCAAATCACTCCCTCATTAACCCTCATCATCTGTAGTCACTCCATCCTCATCTCATAGCATACCTAATCACTCCCTCATTGATCCTCACCATCCCTCATCATACCTAATCACTACCTTATCCTCCCTAATCTCTCCATCATTAACCCTCATCATCCATAATCATCCCTAATTACTCCCTCATTATCCTTCATAATATCTACTCACTCCCTCCTCATCTTTCCTCATCCTTAATTACTTTTTCCAATACCTTCATGGTGGGTGTAGTAGTTTGTGCTTGATTGGCATATGTTCCAAATGCAAATTTTACTTACTCAAGTAAGGTCCAAATAAATTATTATTTGATTAATTTATTTGCACTCAAATAAGAAACTTAGATATATCATCTGCTTTTCAATTGGGATTCAAAGATCTACATGGTGATCCATGCCTAGACTATGGAGAAAGTGTGTATCTAGTTCCCCAAACTAGAATAAATAGGTAGTAAATCAAGTAAAGGATGGGATGAAATTTTACTAATTACATATATATATTAGGATTTGTGCATTTAATAATCCCAAACCTAGAGTTGAGAATCTAAATTTATATCTATATAGATAGTGGTGACTAGAGACTAGTTGAGAATTCCAATCCCAACCCCATAGTTGACTTCTCATTTCCATTACTACTTGAGTATTTCCTACTTGAAAAAATACCCAAGCCATATCTTGATCTTGAGTACTCATGTGTAATATTAAATGTATATATCTTACTTAAACATATATTTAATACTTAATACCTAATTTAATACCCAATTAGATAGCTAATGCATATTTTGAAAGAAGAGTGGGAATTCTAACTTATTTAGAGAAAGTAGTGATTAGGGGTGATTGGGTACAAGTATAAATCCAACACATCCATCATAAAGGTATTGGAGGAATTGATTAGGGATAATGGGTATGATGAAATAATGATTAAGGATGATTAGGGTTAATGAGTGAGTGATTAGGTATGATAAGGTATGGATAGGGATTCATTAGGGATGATGATGGTTGATGAGGGAGTTATTATAGATGATGAGGATAAATGAAGGAGTGATTATTTAAAATGAGGGTCCATGAGGGAGTGATTTTTATTATATAGGTTAATAAATAGGATTTTAAATGCCCTGATGCCTTATACATTGGAGAGAGCAAATATAAAAAATTAATGCTTTGATGGGATGCCTCTTCCAGTGGTAACTAAATGGGTGGTAAGATCCCCATTGAACTAGAACTTTTTCAAAAAACAAATAGAAAAACAACTTACCAGGAAACTTCCATGAATTTTTTATCAAACTTATCCTAGGGAGCTAACCCCTTCTTCACTGTTTTTCTAAGTATTGACATGGAGCCCCCCAAATGAAGAGATATACAGCAATTGTAAGTCATTAATTTTCTTCGTTTCTTCTTGTTTTGAACCACATACCATCCTTCCCTGTTATCAACTTGAAGGGCTGATGAGGCTTCCTCAACTGGGACCTAGGGCTAGGATTTGTCTTTCACTGATGTCCCCAGATTAGTGTTTACCTTGAAAGAGTCTAAATAT
>JARHVA010002821.1:370000-500000 GCA_037957365.1 Torreya grandis
TGTTTAATTAATGAGTGATTAAGGATGATGATGGAGTGATTAGGGATGATAAAGGATGATGAGGGTAAATAAAGATGAGGAGGGAGTGATTAGGGATTATGAGGGATATCAAAGGATTGGTTATGGATGATGAGGGATGATGAATAATTTATTAGGTATAATTAAGGATGGTGAGGGTCAATGAGTGAGTTATTATGGATGACAAATGAGTCACTAAGTATGATGATGGATGGTGAGGGTCAATGAGAGAGTGATAGGGATAATTATGTATGAGTATGGATTGAATAGGGATTATTGTAGATGGGTATGAAGTGAATAGTGATGATGAGGGATGATGGAGTGATTAGCTATGGTGAGGGATGGTAAAGGTCATTGAGGTAGTGATTAGGGATTATGAGGGAGTGATTAGAAATTATGAGGGATGGTAAGTGTCAATGAGGGATTTATTAGGAAAAATGAAGAATGACTAGAGAATGATTAGGGGTGATGAGTTATGAGGAGGAAGTGATTAGTGATGAAGGAGGGATGATGAGTAAGTGAGATTAATATAATTCATTGTTTGATTTGTCTAAGTCATCATTTATGACCTATTCTACCCCAATCAAACCAATTTGCCTTGAGTTCAAAGTGATTGGTTTTTATAATTCAATTTTGACAAACCAATGACTCCTAAAAATGTGAAGAAGCAATCTTAAAGGTACAAAAACATAATAAATGATTATGTTTACCCATAATAGACATCAATTTCCAAAGTTATACGCTCAAATCCCTAGGTTTAATATTGAAACCATAAAAATTCCTAAGTAATAGCTATATTGGATTTCAAAAAAATATCTCCCATGTCACAATGCATGCAGCTATGAGACCAACTGTATCAGATGTAGAGTAACACTAATTTTTTATGTTAAACTAAAATAAAATTAAAGTATAGGTTTACACTTATATTGTTAAATTTATATTCATTATAATTTAAAATTATTTTATTAAACCATCTACCCCTTAAAATATATATTTTCTACATTTTTGTGTAATGTGAAGGTAACGCATATGTATTATAGCATGTATATATTCCTTTCACATTACACATAAAAACTAGATACCCTTTTCAATGGATATTTTCTTATTATTAGTGAAATGTGAAGGAATGCGTACATGATATAATATGTGCATGATATTTTTTGTTTGAATTCAAAAACCAAACCTTTTGAGTCAAAAATGGTTTGGATTCCTAAGACAAAATATTGGACCTATCAACATAGCTAAATTTGAGAATTTTGACAAAACAAACAAAATTTAAATTCTATCTCCAAATACACTACAAATTTAGATGATAAAATTGATAAAAATATTACCACGATAATGAGCAAGATCTCATCTTTCCTAATATATAATTTTTGACTATTTTTAGGTTTTAATGTATGTTTATTTCTAACTATCAATTTTTTAGGCCACTACATACCAAAAATATGCATGCCTATATATGCTCATGTATATTTTATTCATTGACCAAGATTTAAAAAATCTTATGGTTATAAACAAGGCCTAATACTACATGCATTAAAAAAAAACTAGTTTTCATTTTTTGTTTGAGGTGGTTAGGGAGGCCACATGGTCAGGAATCCATTTTTTTATCAATTTTTGAGACATATCTAATTGTAAAATTAATATATAAATTATATTAATTTAATTTTTTTTTAATATAGGTTACAAACTAGGTAATCTTATATAAATTTTTACCAAATGGTTTTAAACAATATCAAACAATGCTCAAAATGAGGGGTTACATACCCAGTTATCTACTGTAATTTCCTAAATAAAATAGGATTTCCTATTAATATTTTGTATTTTTACTTAGTTATACTTTACCATTATTTTTTTTTTAAATAGTGTTTTTGAAACTAGACTCAAAATTTGACAATTAATGTTCGTACACATCCTCAAGGCTTAAGTGTAACCATCTCAAATTCTCTATAGAATTTCAGGCTTCTCAAATTTTGGGAAAAATGTGTCCATGGGTAGACCTCTTTTTGTCCCCCAACTTTGTGCACTTACCCTAGAATAAGAATAATAGGAAATTGAGTTTTGTGAGGACCATTGTCTATATGCACATAAAAAAACAATAAAATAAGATGAGGAGAAAAAGGGCTTCGTAACCATGAAAGTGCAATGACCCTGTAAACTGTAAAATAATATTTATCATAAACTTGGTGGCATCCATAGTGAACATTGAAGTAATGAATAATTAAATAAATGCCACAACCAAAGTCATGATGGTTGTAAAATTTTAATTGTTAAAGTGGGATAAAAATAGTCTAAGGAAGGAGGTAGCTAATATCAATAGAATAATCACTAAGACCATAAAAGTCGCCACTTAGATCTAGAGGAAATCATGGTGTCTAGTAGACATTGAATAAGAAAGTGGAGTAGAATAAACAATTGAGATGTTTAATAATAAAATTAAATATGAACAAGATGGAAAATGGCTACAATAAATGACAACTAACCCACAACCTATATAAATGAATGTTATAAGAATAAATTATAGCTACAAGAAATATTAAATTAAAATAACAATATGAAAGATGACACTAAGTTTATTATGATTATATTAGTTCATTCCATGAGTAAATTATTAAAAATGGTTCTTTAAAAAGGAAAAAAATATACATATAAGGGAGACCTTCTAAGGAAGTGATTTTTTTTAACATTAGGAGAGTCATCAAATAAAAAATATCGGTGTAATTAATTATTTATGCACCTATTAGTGAAGTTTACTTGGGTAGATTAATTAATTATTAATTATTAATTTAGTATGTGCAAACGTGTCACACACCTAGAATATTCCAATTATTCAAATTTTATTGACTTATTGGACACTTGACATTTTGAGTGTGACATGGGTCATGAAATGCTATATATTAATGGTTGTTGTATTACAACCTACTATTTTTTTTCGTTAAAAACTTATAGAATTTATCTTTCACATATTTATTAGGCACTCATATAGTGAATGTGTAAGTAAGCAATCAATTTAGTAGCATATACTAAACTCTAAAGATAACCTATCAAAAAAATTTAACTAAATTTCAAGTTTGGTTACAAAAATATATAATTTCTAAATTTAGAAAAAACCCAAAAATAATTTTAAATGATAATTTTGCACCCTCATATGGTCACGTATGGACTCCAAAAATATCAAAAACCTTGCATAAATAGAAGGCCATTTATGGCTATATCAAAATTTTTGATCCAATTGTTTTAACATGAAGATAGGTTGAAACTTATCTACAGATCAAAAGGTATGGCCTCTAGAAATTTAGGGCTTTTTTGTGCATCACTCTCCTCTTGTTGAAAACAACTCAACTCCTACAAGTTGCTTTGATTTTACTAATACCATTTGTTATTATAAATATTTTTTAGCTCTCATTATTTAACCAAAGTGTTGTCTTATTATTTTAATCCTTACCACTGTATTAAGTACCTATCATAAGTTTCTTGCCTTATGTTTAATATCTTCTTATCTAGAACCTACACTATCTTTTCTTTCTTTTTATGGCACCTATTGCTTCCAATCTACTTCTTCATCTTCTTTAGTTTAATCATCTTCTCCATGTAAATCATATAAATATGAAACATTAAATACTAGAGAGATAACAAAATTATGTGGTACACTCACCTCATAAGTCTTGTTATTTACTTTCTTCACAAATTTGCATGGTCCAATTTTATTTTACTTTAAATCATTATATCTGCTTTCCAAAAATCTCTCTTTCCTCAAGTAAATGATTACTAAATATCTTTCTTCAAATATTTTTCACCTTCTTCTAATATAATCTAGCAATTTATAATTCTCATTACTTTTCTATAACTTTCTTCTAACTTTTTTTAATACATATTTGTGATCCTTTGAATAGATGACCATCCTACATAATATACTCTTCATATACATTACTTGTATCACCTGTCAATGGATTCTTGCATTGTTAAAATATATTCTATAAATCTATATCAATATCATATACTTATATAATAAATTCAAATCCAAATACTTCACTCGCCATATTAGTTATCAACCTCACTCTCCTACTTAAAGCATTAGCTACCTGATTCTATTTTTTTGATTTATGATTCAACACAAAAGTATAACCTTGTAAGAAAGACACCCACTTTCCATGCCTAATATTTAACTTCTTTTGAGTGTTCACATACTTTAAAGCCTCATGATCAGTAAATGTGATAAACTCCTTAGGCACTAGGTGATGCCTCCAATCTCTTAATACTTGTGCAATGGCATAAAATTTAAAATGATATGTAGAATATTTTATTCTTATCTTATTTAATTTTTCACTAAAATATGATAGTGGCTTCCCTTTTTGACTAAACACATCACCAATTCCCAAAAATAAAACATCACAATCAACCTCAAACACTTTTCCAAATGTTGGTAATTCTAAAATAGGTTTCTTTATAATTTTCTTCTTCAACAACTCAAAGTTTTTTGTTGCTAACCTTATCCATGGAATTTATTTTCCACTCATAAAATTTGATATTGGTACAATAAGTGTTACATCTCAATTCCTCGCTCATCAAATTTACTTGATTATCTGTATATTTCTATGATTGAAAACTTGATTTGATTATTATTTGATTAAGTTATAAGTCGAATGATGTAATGAGATATGTGTATGTTGCTTTGATTTCACGATTGCATTGCTACGAGTTAGCTATATTATATATTCTTTACATTTTTATCATGTTGATCTATTATTTCAATAATATTTTATTATATATATGTTATGATGTTATGGACTAACTACCTTCTTGTCATGAGTTGGACAAAAGCAAGATTCATCCCTTAGAACATGATGGAGGGAGAGCATCATCAGAGAGGGTGACATAGATAGAAGATTTGGGGGACGATAGAGGAATGGTTAGAACCCTGCATACACCATGTCAAATAGTATATATCAAATGCATAGTTTGAATTGTTAAGGTTAGTATGTTTTTGATGATTGTTTACATTTATATAATTATTTATGCATACTAATTGTATGTTAGTTCAAATTTATGCTTATATGCAATTAATCTTGTCTGATTGCGTTTATGTCATGGAAATGTATTCATCACTATTAATATTTTTGGAAATGTAAATTTGTGTGAATATATATTGAGTATTACCATATGTAGACTACCCCTCATGACTTTGGAATGTTTTAGAATGTAAGCTAGTTATATTTATCATATTTTGGGAATACCCAATTATTGTTGAAAGGAATATAATTGCCTTACATTAGTCATATACATATTTCTCACCTACACTAAGTAGCAAATTAAGCAATTATAATATATGGTAATATAATTAACAAATTATATTGTAATATATCTGTATAATTAATAAATAAAACAATTGTATCATATTGAATTATATTTAGTAATTTTTTGTTATACATAGTAATTAGATTATATTGTATTATAATTATGAAATAAAAAAAATTATTTTATTGCACTTAGAAAATCCATAAATACCAAAAGCGAATTAGAAAATATATATTTAGGAAAAAATAAAAACGTAAAAAGGGAGAAATCAAAGCTTTTCCATGACAAAAATGGAATTTTTTTAGAGAAATAGAAAAACAAAAAAATAAAAGTCATTCCAAAAAGGAAAAAGGTAGAATGGGCAGGATAGAGAAAGATAAGAAGAGAATAAGGGATGAAAATATAAAGGGGAGATGTAATTGTAGAAGGAAGGGAGTAACATAGCATAGAATAGTAAAAAGTGGAGAAAAGAAGGCAGTGCTTGAAGAGAAGGAGCAAAAGAGTGAGGAAAGATAGTGATGTCATTAAAATTTATGTAAATTTATGTGTTTTGATCTCTATAAATTAGGGACAACTTGTTAATTATATACAATGATCTAGTTACATATAGGAAATAATAATAATAATAAAATACAAGCTCTTTTTATAGAAAAATATATTGATATAGTTATAGTTATAATGATAATAATAAAATATAATGATCTAGTTATAATAATAAAATACCAGCATATATTACACCTAAAATCACTTACATATCTCTATTTGGTTATTTTTTTCTTTAAATGGCGATGATGTTTACTATACATTCAAATTTTGGTAAATGCCTAGTGAATCTTCGCAAGTTGTATCTGCAAGGAGACGCATTTAACAATCCAAATGCAATCACCAACTTCTCACTATGTTGGTAGAGGAATGATTCTCTTTCCTCCTCTGCCTCATCATTCAGTCCATATATTGAATTTGGAAAGTATGAATCCCCCAAATTTGTAATGATATCTTTTAGATTATACAATGAACTATATATATAAATATATAGGGAATATATTTATATTTTGCAAATATATCTAAAATATATAGTGATATGATGAATTATAATACTATGATATACAAATTATGAAAATAGCTTTTATATATATATATATATATATATATATATATATATATATATATATATATATATATATATATATATATATATATATATATATATATATATATATATATATATATATATATATATATATTTTATCATCAAATCATTTCATGTCTTTATTTAGCAATATAAGTATAACAAACTAAGGAATGATTTATAATATGTGTGTGTGTGTGTGTGTGTGTGTGTGTGTGTGTGTGTGTGTGTGTGTGTGTGTGTGTGTGTGTGTGTGTGTGTGTGTGTGTGTGTGTCTTGGTTATCCGTATGTATACTAGTCTATATTTATATCTACATAGGGACTAAAGACCAATGATGTATATTTTATAAAATTAATTAGTAATGTAAGTACAACTATGTATATTTTAGAATATTTATTACCGATGTAAAATATAATCATGCATTTTTTTAAATATTAATTTCAATCCTTATATACATAAATTACATAGGGATTAAAGGCCTATATGTATAAAATATATATTTCAACATTGAGTTCAAATTGTAGTATTGTACATGAATATCTAGGTATAATAGTATATAAGATATGTTTTGATTTCATAACGATATACTCATATTGTATCTATATAATATGTTCGTATATCGATGGAATCAGATAATTTCATGGCCCTCACTTTGATCACTAATTTATGCTAACATGCTTTATCCAGAGTCCATGAAATAACTTCATCTAATCCTTATATATACAGTGATATTATATATAGATGTTTATTGAAGACATAGATATAAGAGTCCACATATTGTATACTTACATATGTACAGGGAATATATCTATCTAAATATTTATGGATTCTTATAAGAATATAATATATATTGGTGCAATGGGTTGTGTGCCTATATCTTTAGTTTTATTCATTGCTAAAAACATAGTTATAGTTTCTTGAAGAATAAGACACTATTTTTATAAGCATACAACCTCTTAAAAATATAAAAAGTTGTTTAAATGAAAGATTATTTTCTCATGAGATTTATGACTTTCTTTATTATGACTGATTGTTGAAATTGAGTACTGTATACATGAAAATGATGGACAATGATTTTATTTCTTGTCATAGAATATACTATGTATTTAGATCTACTTATGGAAATAGATTATGCAGTCTAAACATAGATTGTAACTAGTTGGAATAAATTGTCAATGTTTGCTTATTATTTATGTGATAAATGATATAATGTATATTCATTCATATGTTTAATAGACTAAATATATGTATTTTTATTGTTTATATGTTTAGCATGTTTTACGATTACTAGTAGGAAGTAATCTGTATGAATTTGTTAGTTATATTTATATTAACTAAATCTCATATTATTGATACTAAGTAATAATATGGACTTCATTAGATTACTAATATCACTAATGTCAGAGAAAGGTAATTTGATCAAGTGATGTGTATGAAATTGATTTATCCTAGAAATTTAAAACTTTAGCCAAATTAATGTTAGTTTAACATTGTCATTTTATATGCATGATTTACATGTTTGTGTGATATCATGTTAGAATAAAAAAAATTATGATACACTTCATGTTCTTAGAAATCATACAACACATAGGTACTATCTTGTCTCTCAACATTTTCGTACCATCACTATCTACTCATCTATGAAAGAAGGGCCATAACTTGATGAGATATTGTGTGGGGCATGGATGGTCCTTGGTTGGTATATAAAATTAATTGGATGATGCTCTCCCTTCCCACAATAGTACTTATTTGGAAACTACATTTGAGATTGCAATAGTTACTAGAGTTTGAGGAACTCATGCTCTGTAGAGCCTTGTATCTTGTATTGTATTTATTATTATTGGAACAATCTATCTGATGAAATATAATTATTTAATTATTATACCATGATAAAAGTGGTTAAAAATATATAATTATTTTTTATATTCTATTATGTTTTCTTTCATCTGATGATAGTGATCAGTGATAGATAGATGGTCACACTTATTTTAAAGTTATCATACTTAGATTGTTTTATCTAGATCACTAATTAGATTTTCATGGTGTAGTCTAATAAAAGAATACATTATTTAATTTTTTTTTAATTTACATTATTTTATGGAGATCTCAGTAGGTATGTTACATGTGATATTAGAGCCATGTTTGAACTCTAAAACTTAATGAGTCCATTAACATTTCTATATTCTTTTGTTTATCATAAAGAAGAATGATGAAATCTAGAGTATCTAGATAGAGTCCCTCAAATATTAATGACAAAACCCCTCCATTTTATCTTGATTGATTGACTAATGAGTAAGTACTAAAGTTAGATCAGATTCTCATAACCATGAATAAAACCATGGATCAAATTCTCCAAGAAATATTGTGTGTGTGTGTGTGCGCGCGCGCGCACGTGTGCGCGCGTGTGTGTGTACCCTTTATTAGAGTCTATCTAATGCCATGCATCTTGATCTTATATATAATACCATTTATGTTATGTACTAAAGATACATTACACTATATAGACTATAATAATGTGTGTGTGTGGATACACACACGTGCCCTTTATTACAATTTGTATAATATCGTACATATTTATTTTATTTATATAAAATTTTAGATTATGTATTATGGTCTACTGTTATTCATCTTTCTAAATATATTATTGCTTTCCATCTTATTAAAGGATAGGAACCAATGAACCCACATCTCATTATATTATAATGCAAAAGGAAATAAACCAAAGAACCTATCAAGAAGATATTGGTTGGAATTTTGAGTGCAGATTGAGATGCCAACAATTAAACTTTAGCTGACATCTCTTCATAGGACTATATGTCTTTTTATTTTGTTAGTTATATATAATTAATAAATATCCATGGTTTTTCTTCTTTGTAGATTCCAATATTCCCAAACCCATTCCCCTAATAAATTTTGTGAACCAATCTCAATGTTTTGAAAAAATTCATGCAAAGGGGGATGATGTATGGGAGCTATGGGAAAATTTTATCTTAGATATGGATAAAAAATTGTATGAAAGAATTGAAGGAATGAATACAAACATATCATCACTGGTAAATTAGAATAAGGAGCTAAATCTATGTATTGAATGTGTAAAGAAATAAAAATACAAGCTCAAATGTGGATCAAGTATAAAAAATCAACATTAGGAGTATCTGATGTTATTGGAACTAATAGGGCTATTGATTTGTAAAGAATCATTATAGGAATGTAAAAAAATTATGAAAAAGAGATCAGAGTATGGACAAACTTTTTAGTCCATTGCAAGACTTGCCTAACAATAAATCCCACTACGTCTATGCTTGTTAATTCTATTGATGACAATAATGATAATAATTATTGTCTTCCTTTACTATTGTTCATTTCACTATAGTTGTTGAAAACACACACACACACACACACACACACACACACACACACACACACACACACACACACACACACACACACACACACACACACACACACACACACACACACACACACACACACACCAATTTATAGTTAACAAAGATTGTGTGTGTGTCCATTTAATTTTAGAAATTTGTAAAATTTTAATACAAATGAGTCATAGGTATGTGAAAATTTCAAGATTCCTAATTCAATGTGTGCTAATTTATTTAACCTTAATATTACTTCACACCACCCAAATATGATGACTTAAATAAGAGAAATAATATTTTTTTAACAAAGCATTATTTTTATATTTTAAAAATATTTTTTGTCTTTAGATCAGATATAGAAATAATTTCAAATAATAACCAAATGATGAATTTAGCTATGAATCATTACACGCTTTTATATTTATAATAGTTTTTATGATTTTCCACATGTCCAACATTGAGAATCACAAGGATTTAGTATTTGAGGACATATGACATCTCATTAAAAGTAAGACACACACACATCTTCAACTCAAGGGCTATAGATCATTATTAATGGAAACTATTGTTGGTTTGTATATATTTATAACTGCTATGTCCAAATAATCCTAAAAATTAATATTCTTTGATCACACTTTATGTTATTAATGGAATTAGGCATATTAATTTGCTAGTGGTGCATGTTTATGGATTGCCATAATCTCCAAAAATATCTTGAACATCATTGATTGTTCCCATAACTATATTAGATACATTTTAAAGGTTATGTATAGGGATGATTCACCTCAAAATTATCATTTCGCAAAACCTATTACAACCATCTTTGAAAATCTTATTGAAGAAATAAAACTTTACTTATCAATTAGAAGAGTGACAAATACTTTGTCTAGCATTCCACATATCCTAAGAAATTGGGGATTATTGGGATCATTCACATCACTAAAAATATTTTAGTTTATAATAGAATTGATAACATTGTCATGGGTAAGGTTAAAAAAATGCTACTGAAATCATCCTAAACAAGCCATAAATGGATGTTTGTCAATAACTATATGAATATCTAAGAACATCATATAATAATACAAAAAAAAAAGAATGGATAAGAGTCAATACAAAATCAATACTTATATGGGTATCAACATTATTAGTTAAATAAATTGGAACATTGATTCTTGAATAAAATTCCATACCAAATTTCTTTCTCAAATCACCAACTTTCAACATGTGATTACACATGTGGCCTTGGGTTGACCACATGCATTCGCACATTATAAAAGACTGACTTACCTTTCTAAACTTGTAAAATGTTTCTTCCTTGGTTTGGATTCTTACCCATGCCACATCCAGGTCAATCTTAATAATGACACATCACCATCAAGGATGATTTGTGATTTCATCCATGACTTCCTTTATAATTTATCGAGTTTGAATTTAACGTAAAACCCAATCTCTTTGCATATTTGGCTTTACCAATAATCCTTAAATGGGATAGGAACCAGCTTATTTAATAACGAATCCACTCTTCAATAGGAATAAATTTTTATTTTATTTTAAAAAATGTGCTTCAGATGAGAGTGATATACTTTCATGGAAACATTTGTCTCTTGACCCACATGGGGCATTGTATGCAACATATTAATGACATTATAATATAATGGTATCACTTATGCTTCCAACAATTAATGAATAATTATTTAGATACATAGTGTTCCATAAATAGGTTCATGTTCTAAACAATTGTTTCCTCAGTAAGATATTTGTTCGTTATTTCCCCCATGATTCGTAAAAATTACATACTTTGTTTTAGCATCACTAACCTTTGAAATTAATTTTTTAAACCATGCTCTAAAGTTCTCTTTGAAACATTACCTTGGACTCACATTGAAAAATTTAAACTAAAAAAATAATAAAATGAAGTATTGTTTTCAATGATAATAATGAATATTTATAATATACATGGGTTCAACTTACATAACAGGGATAATTTCAGCACGAGCATCATTCACCATGAAAGCATTTGGTTTCCATTTCAACATGTGACAATTTTCATTAACCATTGGCTTCTACATATAGGATATGAAGTATGGAATAGCAGTCCTAGACATCAAAACCCATGTAAAAGGAATTACATTATCCATAGTATCAAATACAATAGGTGTGTATATCATGAACTGCTTCATAAACCACAAATATCAATCTTATACAATAACAAGTTTGAAGTTTTAAATTTGGATTTTTGTAGGTAACTTTTGTGTATTCTTTTCACACATAGAGTCCATTAAAATTATATTATTCTTTGCATACTTCAACATCCACATACTTTGTCAAGGAAACTTGAGATGTAAGTCAAACAAAATAAATATATTTTTAGGATTTTTAGTGATAAATTATATAACATTATCTGCATCATTAGGCTTGAATTCATATTATACCACTTTCATATTTTATTAAATATTGTAAATGTCATCCTTAGTAATGAAATCATCCCTCTCCATCTAACTACTAAAATGATTATTGTTTTTAAGGACCATGTCATGATGTTTTTAATGAAAAATTTAGTTGTCAAGACCAACGAGAACAACATCTCCACCTAACCCTTCAATGCAAAAATAATTTGTAGATAATAAATAAAATGACTACCCATGAAGTCATTGATCTCTTGGCCATGAAAAATCATGCCCTATTAGTCTGGATGACCCATGTTGTTATACATACTCAAATCTTGTTCTTGCATCTTCATCAACACATGAATATAAAAATGACTTGGAATCCATGACACAAATGTTTATGGAAAAGATGGTTTCCAAGACTAACCATCAAAATATTTGAAATAGAAAAATGTGCATCATATTTATCCCTATAATCCTCATGGTCATATGTATGTCAAGAACTATATAAAAAAATATTTACATGTAAGATGGAATATGATGGAATATATTATCATCGATATGAAAGGTATTGGGATCCTAGATATCTTACATTCACCACTTAGGAAGTCTTCTAAATGATCTCTTGATACACAAGAAACAATAACTTAATGATTTCCCAAATTATAATTCACCTTGATCCACTCTAATTAATTAGAAGACAACTCCATAGTTGGTGGATATTGCACTACAAGAGATAATAATCTCTTCCACTTAGATGTCATCTATGAAGGGAGCAATCCAAAAATAATAAAATTATTAATTTATTCATAAACAAGGGGAATTGGTGAACAAAAACCATTCATAAACAAGAAACATTGATAAAAATTATCATTGACAAATAAAGGACAATGATAAACATATGCAAATGTATGAAAAAATAGATGATAATTATCACACATATGCATTGATATGTGGCTCAAATCATATAATATAACAACTTATAAGTGCATAAGGATTATTTAACACCATCCTTATAAAGACTAGCATACGCCACATTTAGCATGGATGATTTGCTTGAAATGCTAAGTTATCAATTAAAAATGTTATCAATCTCTTTTAAAATTTATAAAAAATAGTAAATCATAATATATCTAGTTGGAAATATTAATGGGTCTATCAATAAGAAAATGAATCCAATATTGGAATTTCTACTAAATGTATTATGTGATACTTTAAATATTTATGTTCTATGCGATTATATCCTTGAAACTAGGTTATGTGGCTCAATTTTTCTAAAATCGTGTCATTGGTTACAACATTTGACTTATTGGTTCAATCTATGTTGAAATCAAATCCTATTTGACCTATTATCACATTGTATATTCACAATTAGGTGAAAATGTCTCATTTTGACCCTAATGATCTTCACAATTGATGAAATCAACTATTTCATTCATTATATGATGAAATTTAAGTTTATTAAGCCCCAAACTACATCATGTACATGTAAAAATTGCATCTATCATTGAACCAAGTAATTATTTGCTTCATTATCTAAATAAATTAGAGCCGATTAAGCCCCAAATCAAATTTATTAGTCATAATTAGGTTGAAGGGTATCAAATTAACCCCAATCACCTTTAGATTTAACCAATGGACTATGTTGTTTATTTTATTATGACATTGGGGTCTAGATCCCCAAATGACATCTTTATAGTCAAATTAGGTTCACAAGGTTTAATTTCACTTAAATTGCATCACTACTTTAAAAAATTTACTCATTCATTTAATATGTTAGGAACTATAAGCTAATTTAGCCCAATAACACATCCTATAGTTTTAATTACATTCAATGGGTTCAAATTGGCCATAATTATCTCCACTATTGAAATAATTAACTCTTTCAAATTTTTTGTAATGAAATTAGGCCTAGTTGAACCCAAAATAATGCTCGATATAGTCTAAATGCATTCACAAGTGAAAATGCACCAAAAATTCATAACTATATCCATTGTGTCTTTTTTGTGGTATTGTAAATATAAAAATAAAAAATTATAAATGTGAATAGATTTAGAAATGTGAACAAAGACATGTATGCATAGATAATTTTTTTGGTACAATGTTAAATAAATGAATATTCATTATAGCTCATACATGCTTTATTATGTTCGAATTCAAAAACCTTGCATTTTTTCTTAGAAATGGCTTGGACCTACTAACACATAGTTGAATCTGATTGTTTAGCTAAAATAAAAAAAATAACTTCCATAATCATAAAAACTATAACTTTGAATTAAATAATTCATAAAATTATTTCCACAATGTCAAGAACACTCTCCTCTTTCAAAGTATATGATATTTTTTTAATTTTTAGACTATTTTAAGGGTTTCATCTATGTTGATTTATAACTATGGGGTTTTTAGGCTATATATGTTTTAAATATACATGCCTATATTAGTTTATGTATTTTTTTCATTGATCCAAATACAAAAAATATATATGATACGAGGCCTAATTCTTATTCTTGACTATTGGTTGGTTGGTGTTTTTTTGTTATTTTTTGGTAAAACATTTGCAGACTGGGATTTTACATAATTTTTTTAAATAGGTTTTTCTTGTAGGAAGTGTACTATTGGGTTTAATGTCTATTAATGATTTAGTGTTTCTTTTGTGTTCTTCCTCTCTCACAGATTCAATTTTTAATTGTTCTATATTTTATTCATGATTTTCATAAAAAAATATTTATTCTATTTAATTTTTTTCAAAAAAATATTACCATCTTAACAAGTATGAAATAGGTGTATGTATAGAATATTGTTTAGGTTGTAATGTTTTTCATTATAATTAAAAACATAATATTTTACAAAAAATAATATGGTTCATCATTTTCTAATCCATTACTATAGTCAATCTGCTACATGTTTGGATCATTGACTTATGTATTATTGTTTATTTTTAGAATATCTATGAACTCTCATTGACTTCATTCTACTCTTGAATCTCAATAAACACATAATAATATTTTGAGTTTACTTGTAGAAAATCTTGAGCTACTTTCATATATTTTTATGTTGCCCCTCAAGCATTGAGCCCTTATTCCTATTTCATTAGACTTATAGGGTCTACAATTTGGGCACAGTCATAAGTTTAGAACCATCAATTATATTGAGGACTAGTTTTTGGGTTCTTCTGAAGACCCTTGGTTGCACTTTATGTGCCTGAAACATTGCTAATCATCATTGTAGAATCAATGCAACCACATATCTTGTGCTAAAAAACATTATTTATATTAAGTCATTCCAAGTCATTTGAGAGATAGATGCATATTAGTAGAAAAAACTAGAGCCCAATCAAGTGTTAAGCATTAAGTTTCATTGTCTCCTTAATTCAAGATGAGCATCATTGATTCCTATCTATTCTATACTTGTAATATAGCTAATCACATTGATTTTCAATCATGATCTTGTAAGAAGTGAAGGTTTAACATTGCATGTACTTGAATCATTGCTTTTAGGTAAAATGAGATTTAAAAGACTTGCCTGAGATATTTCATCTACACACTTAGAACAACGTGGAAGTCCAATTTTGGAATGTGAGATACATAGTTTGTAACCAAACATTGGTGGTTTCCTGACTTCATTTCCTTACTTTGTTATGAATGTCAAGATAGTTTAAAGAGAAACAAATAATAAATTTGAAGAGAAGTGAAGATATAAGACAATGCAACATCAGACAATAAAGAAGCCATAAAAAAAGAAAATTTTAAAACCTACATAGTTCAGATTGACACTTTAGGAAAGAGTCAATGCATGATTTTTATTAGATACAAGTCTACCCAGGGAAGAAATGATAGTCACTATTCATAGTGGCAAGTCCACTGAGAAAGACTAGATTTTAATTGTAGTTTTAGATAGTCTACACAACCTAAGTCCAATTCCATATTCAATAAAAAGATAATATGTTATTGTTGCAACTCATTTTTCATCTCTTTACATTGAATGATAAATTAATATTTTTTCTTTTGAGTGAAGTAAGCTATCTTTTAAACATGAGACTACATTATAAAGATCTATTTTTACAATGTTATATCATATATGTCATTAGTGTTTATTTTCTTTAACCTTGAAACAAATGAAACTAGAATTAGAGTTAAAAAAATTGGGTAAAAGTTATTCTTTCATACATTTAACCTAGGGTTTCACAAGACCTATTACTCCTAGGTTTTGACCCTTTTTTTTTAATTATGATTTTTTGATTTGCATCTTGTCTATGGTTTTTCAAAGTATTATTTGTCTTCTTAATAAATTCCATGACCATATCTTATGCCTAGGTGATTTCCTAACCATACTAGACATATTTATACACCGAGTGGTGAAATTTAAAAAATTCATATAATTACCTTTTGTAGATAACTCATGCTTCAAAGATTCCAACCCTAGAATAAATACCTAATAAGGATATTTGAATCCAAAAAAATATTGGAAATATATAGTTTACATACCAAGGTAAAGAGATTCCAATTCATAGTGTTAATGATAAGGGTGATATTGTTGGTGAGGATAGTGATTGTGATGGTGATCACAATAATACACTATATGGTCTTACTGACCTAATTTTAAAAATATGAAAAAGAAACAATTTGGTGATTTCATTATTGAAAATCCTAATGAGCTTAACAATATGATCTATTTGCTTATTGAGACATTTTATGAAAGAATTATGAATAAAAAAAATTACGTGACCAACTAATTTGACTAGTTTTATTCTTTCTACATCATGTGGTGAGGCTAGTGATCCTCATGAAAATAATCAATCATTATATTATTGAAAATCCAACTATCACAACTATATTGAATGCCTAATAAACCTAGCCGTGTAATTTCATCTTTAGACATAATACACAACCCTTTGGATATATAAGTTTTTATTTGCCTATTTAATCAATTATTTCAGATATTAAATGATCCATGTGTAGTTATTTTACAAAATTCATCTCCCCATTCCCTTCCTATGGAAAACTCACTTGTTGCACTCTCATCCTCATTGAGATTGCTCTTAGACTTGGGCACCATTCATATTTTTGGTGAATACCTATGCACCTACATCATACCAGATTGAAGTCAGGTGCATTATCAGCTCATAGTCCAATGCACCTCATTGACACTTGCTCACAAACTCACATGTTTACACTTGTTTGAATTATAACACATCTTTGCGTTAGCCTACTTCAACAAAGTTGATTTTCAATTTACACTTCATATCCTGACATCCAATATTTATCGAATTGGTTAGTTTATTTCCATGTACATGAAATTTTAACATTTTCCCATCAAGGAATATGAAACAAATTGTAACTATCTTTTATAATGGACAATAGTTATAACTACTAATTATATTTGTATGCATTAATATATAGCATATGCATTCATCCAATCATCGATATGATCCACAGTCGATGCCATACATAGTCATATATATAGGTATAATGATCTACACATCTACTTTGTCATACACACATTATACATCATTGTATTTCTTTCTCTATTCATTCCCATTGAATATAAGTTGCATCTTTTCAAGTATTATAATTATTCTTTACTTAATTGTGTGTTGTTCACATTGTCTAAGTATTTCTTCACCAAGTCACTCTCCATAACCATATGTGTTAACCATAACACATAGTTATCCCCCATGGTCATGGTCATGGGATAATATAGTGCAAATCATTGGTATTAGAGTATAACTGTTTTCTATGTCTATAAACACGCAAGCCTAACTAGAGATAAGTATTATCAATCGGTTATATTTTAGAATACCTTCAAGAACATCATAATAAAATTAAGATGGATGATGCTTATAAGCAACTTTAGGTATCCCTAGATGTTGGAAGGCTTCCTATGAAAAAATTGAAGGTGAAACACATTAATAATTTTAGCTAATTCTAAGAGTTTATGATGCAACACAACCCAACGTCTTCTGGAACACCTCCATAGTTCCCTCAACAATGGTTTCAACATCAAACCCCCTTTAAATTGAAATTTAATCTTAGCATACCTTTGTTTGAAGGAAATCATGATGCCATAACATTAGATTCCTAGGTTTGACATCTCAAGGCATACTTCTCAATTAGTCATTTCGCCATTTATGAGAAGATCCTTTGAATAGTTTTGGAGATATCTATTATAATTATTCATTATGGGGATAAATTCAATGTGAAATGTGAACAAGAGTGTGTTAAAAATAATTCTTATAATACCCTTCACAATGCACTTAAGAGAAAGACTATAATGTTCATCACTTTTATGATGAATACATAAATTTATGATAATTATGAAAATGCAAAGATTAGTTGTTGGAAGACTACACCAACATATTCCATAGCTAGTTGGCATGCCTATATGATAACTAGAGTGAATAACACAAGGTGTTGAAGTACATCAACTAACTCTCAACTTATTTTTGTACAAAGATGGAATTATTGACTTATGGCACTCTAAGTAAATCCTATTATTACACTCCAAAGTTTGAATAAAATAAAAATTTGAATAAACATCTCATCTATTCATCTTAACCCATGCATAAGATTCAACCTACTCATCATTCGTCATTATAGCCTTTTACATGAAAGTAGAGTAATTATCACAAAGGAGATCTGTCAAAGAAGGCTACACAAAATTTGAAGGTTCCTTTGATGTCTACATAAGATAAAGGAAATAGAAACTTTGGTTTAAAATTTTACCATTGTCATCACTCACACACACATGATGACTCTAATTTTCATGCATAAATATCATTGATTTCCTAGTTTACATTAGGTCCCATCTAGATGAACAACACTGATACGTATGTGACTTGTTTAAGCACCAACACCAATGTGATAAACACTTATAAGGAGTGTGAACACCTCTTCCACACTAAGTTTTGGGTTAAGGGTCAACCTCTCCATGTCATAATGAACAGTGATAGTCATAAGAGAATCATTTCACAATGGCTTGACCTTCTCATTGTTACACATTCAAACCATATTCATTGTGGTGGCTTTAGTAGGGCAATGATACAAAAGTTCAAAGTAATGATCCTTATAGTATGAATTCAAGCCTATAGATGAGATCATCACTTGTGACATCATAGATATATTTGATATCATTTTGGAAATATCATAATTTTAAGACTGTGAAGCTATATATCAATCCAAGCCACATCATTGCATTGTTCAGACATTATATCATTTATCTAACCTTTTTGAGTCATTACCCACATCCAAAGTCACCTTAGTCTCTACCAAAAAAATTCCACAAACATGTTTCTCCCACACAAAAGTTAGTATTGCTCATGGTTCATCTTGACACACCTATGTGAGAGATAAATAATAATTTGGTAGCACATATTGTGTGAGCAATGTTGAAACAAAAACATCTCAACAAGTTACTAAAGCATCTTGATGAAGCCTTTATAAATGATTAATTCTACATTGATTTGGAGTCTAGATCCCCTCTTAAAATTAATCCTTTTGTTCATATATCAGTTTGGAAAAATGATTAAATCTGATGTCAAATAAAAGAGCTCCTAAATAAGGTCAAGATCAAATATATCTCTTGTTATTATGGAAGTTTAATAGTACTCACAGCCAAGAAGGATGGGTTATGGTGTCTATATAGACTATTGTGCACTCGAAAACATCAAGGTCAAGATCCAATATCCACTATCATGTATTGATGAAATTTTGGACCAGTTCATAGGTGTACAATGCTTTACCAATATCAACTTGAATTTAGGTTACCATAATGTTCTAGTCCATCCTAAATTAGTCTATAAGACAACCTTAAGGATCTTTCTCACATAATTGAGGATCTTTCTTGGACTCAAAAACTTTTAACATAGATTTATCCTTGGTTTCTCTCACATCTCTTGGTCACTCATATAGATAACATGTGTAAATGCCAAATTTTACTAGCCTCGTGCACAAGAACACACTTATAAGGTATTCTATGTAATGCCATTTTGAAACATTTTAACTTTTAAATCCTAACATTTCACACTCAATTGAAATTGACATCAATGTATTTGATTTTCCACTCGATGCAATACTCATGTAATAAAAACATCTAGTGGCATATCATTCAAAAAAAATTAGTGAGATGGTGTGAATGTACTCCACCTATAAAAATAATTTAATGATATTGTACATTAAATTAAGCATGTCATCACTACATCTTCGGGAAGAATATAGTTGGTCATTTTGATCACAACCCACTTCAGTTTCCACAAATAAAGTAATTTTTGAATTTGCACCACATGAAATGGGTGACTTACCTACAAAAATTGCATCATATGATCAAGCATAATAAAAATAAAGAAACCAAGGTAGAAATTTTCCTTAGTTGATCACCACTTCACATGCTTATCAAAGTGTTGGACACATATAGATGGAAGTTAGTAGACTATGTATCTCTTTACTTAGTTGATCAGGACTTCATAGACACTTATGATAGCCTTATTCAAGGTAAACAAGTTCAATAGTTATAAGTTTCCAACCAAATTATCTATAAGCTTAGGCATATCTATGTTCCTCGCGGGGTACCTTGCCAGAGATTCATCAAATAAATGCACTACACCAGGACCAAGGGAAAATTTAGAATAAAAATACTCTAACGACATTTTAGCTAGACTTATACTAGCCACACATACACACAAATTTAGGGTACCACATCAAGTATTGAATTCCCTGTTGCATTTCTAAACCCACAAACATGAAGCTACAACTTTAAACACTTCTACTAATTCCATATAAAGCATGGAAATCCATCATCACAAATTTAATGACTAGGTTGCCTATAACAAGACACCAACATGATGTCATTTTCATTATAGTGGATACATTTTCAATGATGATTATCATGGCTTCTTTCAAGAAAGACACAAATGTAGTTTACAGTGTGTAAACAATATTTAACCATGTTTGGGTTCACTTTGGAATCCTAACATCCATCATATTTGATCAATATCAATGTTTTATGAGTCAATTCTTACAAGCATCATTGGACTTGATGAGAAAATAGCTAGACAGGGTGAATACATATATATATATATATATATATATATATATATATATATATATATATATGGGCAAACTGAAACTATCACTCAAACATTTGATCATATTCTATGAATGTACAACCACACAAATGCTTACACTTGAAATGATAATATCTATAATATTCAACATGCCTAAAATAAAGTGATTCACATATCTACAGAGAATAGTCCATTCCAAATAAATCTTGGGTTCCAACCTTTGGCACCTATAGATATATCCTACACATCCAACATTGATTCATGCACATATGAATGAGAATAAGACAAAGGTTACAAGTTTTTCTTTCACCACAAAGAATTTATTCATCATTAGGTTCCACAAATCCTTTCTTGTACACAAACAAATTATATGGAGTGCCATGATGTGCATCACACACCTCATGCAACTCATTTGGTGATAAAGTCTAGTTTCAAAATTAAAAGAATCATTTTTATAATGAAAGTGAATAAGGACCATTTCATGTGCAATCGACACAATGGGGGAAGATTTATTGATATAGGGTGAAAATAGAATATCATGTGTGATTTTTGTGTGTCTTGGTTTCCACTCTAGAGTGAATTGACTAAATGAATCCCCTTTTACATGAGATGAAGGCAAACATGGCAGATATAAGGTTATGTGACATGTTAGACCAATATGTGTCATCTTATTAGTGTTTTTGTATCCTTTTTAAGATAAAATTCATATTAGAAGGTCCACGTTCACATGCAAATGAATGTTTTGTCAATTTACATCTAGGAGATATAATAAATGACCACCACATTTTTCACTTTTCTATGTCTATGCTTCATTTATAAATTATAATCATAATAATGGGTCCCATTACATTTCATATGAAGAGGAAATGTATTATAATTTATGGCTAGGGGATACATTAGACTAACATGTGCCATTTTTGTTTGTTCATATTGCTTTTATAGAGCTAATTTGACTAAAAGGGGCCTCTTTCATATGATATTAATGTAATAAATGAATATTTATGGATACATGGATAAAATATAACATAATTTGTCATTTTTATGTGTTCATGTATCCTTTGTAGAGTGAAATCAACTAAATGTGGCCAATATTACTTTAAACCAGTGCAACAAAGGAAGTTTTAATAAAAGTGGATAAATTAGACCACCATGTCTCATTTGAATATGTTCATGTATCTCTTTTAGATTCAGTTCATAATAACATGGATTCTTTCACATGTAATGGATGTAATATTTGTCAATTTAGGACTAGGGATCATATTAAAGACCACTAAATTAATGAACCAAAATGCTATCAAGACAAATAAAATCCAATAGGCCAAGATTATGAACAATAACCAATATTGATTCGTATTGAATGGTTAAAGTAATTATAAAAAATTCATAAATAAGCCTCAACTCAAAATTAGAGTTGACAAAAAAAGTTCAGAACTCTAAAAATAATAAAACTTGACTTGTTATTTTTAGTCATTGTTATTTTTAGTATGTTTTGTATGCAAGCACAAGTATCTCTAAAAATATCTAAAAATATACTAAACTCTAAAATTAACCTATCAAATGAATTTCAACTAAAGTTCAAGTTTGGTTACAAAAAATATATAATTTACAAATTTAGAAAAAACCCAAAAATAATTTTAAATGATAATGTTTGACCCTCAGATGGTCATGTATGGCCCCCAAAAAATATCAAAAACCCTGCATAAATGGAAGGCCATTTATGGCTATTTTGAATTTTTTGAGCTAATTATTTTAACATGAAGATAGGCTGAAACATATCTATGGATTAATAGTTATGGCCTCTAGAAGTTTAGGGATTTTTCTACATCATTCTTCTCTTGTTGAAAACAACTCAACTCCTACAAGTTGTTTTGATTGTATTGATCCCATTTGTTATTATCAATATTTTTTATCTCTCATTCTTTAAACCAAGTGTTTTCTTATTTTAATCATTACCATTGTATTAAGTAACTATCATAATTTTCTTGCCTTATGTTTAAAATCTTCTTATCCAGAACCTGCACTATATTTTCTTTCTTTTTCTGGAACCTATTGCTTCCAATCTACTTCTTCAATCTTCTTCAATTTCATCATCTTTTCCATGGAAATCATATAAATTTGAAACATTAAATACTAGAGAGATATCAAAATTATGTGGTAAACTCACCTCATAAGTATTGTTGTTTATTTTCTTCACAAATTTGAGCAGTCCAATTTTATTGTACTTTCAATTATTATATGTACCTTTCAAAAATATCTCTTTCCTCAAGTAAATGATCACTAAATATCCTTCTTCAAATATTTTTGAGCTTTTTCTAATATCATCTAGTGTTTTATAATTCTCATTACTTTTCTATATATTTATTATTACTTCTTGTAATTGTTGTATATATTATGCAAATGCTTTTACATTACCACTAACATGTTCTGTAATTGGTACTATATGAAATATAAAACACTCATAGGATTTATTACATAAAATATCTGAAATGTGTAATTACATATTGTTCTATTCACTAAAATATTATATGAAAACATACCTTGTGGTAAATCCAAGTCCCATTGCTTAGGCTTCTCTCCAACTATTCATCTCAACAAATTTTCCAACGTCCTATATACAACTTTTATCTATCTATCTATTTGTTTGGGGATGGTATGCACTACTAAACTATATCTTAGTCCATGTCTTCCTCCATAAATTCCTCCAAAAAGGACTTATAAATTTTGTGTCCCTATCTGATCTAATAGATTTTTCAACACCATGCAATCTAAAAATATCCATAAAAAAATAATTTTACAAATCTAGTTACATTATTGGTTTTTTAACATGTAATAAAATGAATCATCTTAGAAAACATAACTACAACAAAAAAAAATTAATCATTACCTCTCTCTATGTTTCATAATTCCAACACAAAATCCATACTCAAATCTATCCATGGTCCACATGAAATTGGTAATGGAATGTATAACTCTGTATTTCGTGTATGTCATTTTGCCACCTGACATATCTTGCACCTTAATACATACTTTTTCATATCTTTCTTCATCCTTGGCCAAAAATATTTCTCTTCTAGCAAAGTTATTATCTTTGTCTTACCAATTTGTCCATAAAAACCACCACTATGTAATTATATTATAATATTATCTCTTAGAGACCTAATTAGAATACATATTTATGATCCTTTGAATAGATAACCATCCTACATAATATACTCTTCTTATACATTACTTGTGTCACCCGTAAATGGATTCTTGCATTGTTCAAATATATTCTATAAATCTATATCAATATCATATACTTATTTAATAAATTCAAATCTAACTACCTCACTCACCATATTAGTTATCAACCCCACTGTCCTACTTAAATCTTTAGCTACTTGATTCTATTCTATGATTTATGCTTCAACACAAAAGTATAACCCCGCAAGAAAGACACCCACTTTGCATGCCTACGATTTAACTTATTTTGAGTGTTCATATACTTCAAAGACTCATGATCAGTAAATATGATAAACTCCTTAGGCACCAAGTGATGCCTCCAATGTCTTAATGCTTGTGCAATGGCATGAAATTCAAAATGATATGCACAATATTTTGTTCTTATCTTATTTAATTTTTCACTAAAATATGATATTGGCTTCCCTTTTTGACTAAACACAGCTCCAGTTCCCATAAATCAAACATCACAATCAACCTCAAAAACTTTACTAAAATTAGGTAGTTCTAAAATAGGTTCCTCTATAATTTTCTTCTTCAACAACTCAAAGTTTTTTGTTGCTACACTTATCCATGCAATTTTTTTCCTCTCATACAATTTGATATTTGTAAAATAAGTGTTACATCTCAATTCCTCACTAAGCAAATTTACTTTATTATCTATATATTTCTATGTTTTAAAACTTGATTTGATTATTATTTGATTAAGCTATAAGTCATATGATATAACGAGACATATGTATGTTGCTTTGATTTCATGATTGCATTGATATGAGTTAGCTATATTATATATCTTTTACATTATTATCATGTTGATTTATTATTTTAATAGTATTTTATGATATATATGTTATGATGTTATGGACTAAATACCTTCTTTTCATGAGTTGGACACAAGGGAGATTCATCCCTTAGAACATGATGGAGGGAGAGCATCATCAGAGAGGGTAGACCTAGATGAAGGTGTTGGGGATGATAGAGGAATGGGTAAAAGCTTACACATACCATGGTAAATAGTATATATCAAATGCATAGTTTGAATTATTAATGTTAGTATGTTTTTTATGATTGTTTATGTTTAGATAATTATTTATGCATACTAATTGTATGTTAGTTCAAATTTATGCCTATATGCAATTAATCTTATGTGATTGCATTTATGTCATGCTAATGTATTCATCACTATTAATATTTTTTTAAATGTAAATTTGTGTGAATATATATCTAGTACTACCGTATGTGGACTACCCCTCATGACATTAGAATATTTTAGAATATAATCTAGTTATCTTTATGATATTTTGAGAATACCCAATTACTATTGAAAAGAATATAATTTACTTACATTAGTCATATTGATATTATTTACCTATACTAAGTTAGTAGCAAATTAAGAAATTGTAATATATGGTTATATAATTAGCAAATTATATTGTAATAGATTTTTATAATTAATAAATAGAATAAATAAAACAAATGTATCATATTGAATTATATTTAGTAATTGGATTATATTGTATTATAATTATGAAATAATAATATTTTATTTTATTTTACTTAGAAAATTCATAAATGCCAAAAGCAAATTAGAAAATATATATTTAGGAAAAAATAAAAACATAAAAAGGGAGAAAGCAAAGCTTTTCCATGAAAAAAATGGAAAGTTTTTAGAGAAATAGAAAAACAAAAAAAATAAAAGTCAATCCAAAGAAGAAAAAGGTAGAATGGGCAGCATAAAGAAAGATAAGAAGAGAGTAAGGGAAGAAAATATAAAGGGGAGGTGCAATTATAGAATGAAGGGAATAACATAGCATAAAAGTGTACAAAGTGGAGAAGCAAAGGTAGTGCTTAAAGAGAAGGAGTAGAAGAGTGAGGAAAGATAGTGATGTTATTAAAATTTATGTTAATTCTTGTGTTTTGATCTGTATAAATTAGGGAAAAATTGTTAATTATATACAATGGTCTAATTAAATATATGAAAAAAGAATAATAAAATACAAGCTCACTTTATAGAAAAATATAACGATATAGTTATAGTTATAATGATAATAATAAAATATAATGATCTGGTTATAATAATAAAATATAATCAAATATTACACCTAAAAGAAGAACTTACATATCTCTATTTTGGTATTTTTTCTCTTTGAATGGTGATGATGTTTACTATACATTCAAATTTTGGTAAATGCCCAATGAATCTTAGCAAGTTGTCTCTACAAGGAGACACATTTAACAATACAAATGAAATCACCAAATTCTCATTATGATGGTAGAGGAATGATTCTCTTTCCTTTGCCTCATCATTTAGTCCATATATTGAATTTGAAAAATATGAATCCTCCAACTTTGCAATGATATCTTTTAGATATATGTAATGAATCTATCTAAAATGTATAACGATATGATGAATTATAATACTGTGATATACAAATTATGAATATATATATATATATATCATAAAATCATTTCATGTCTTTATTTAGTGATTTAAGTAGAATGAACTAAGGAATGATTGATAATGTGTGTGTGTGTGTGTGTGTGTGTCTTTGTTATCAATATGTATCCTGATGTATATTTATATCTACATAGGGATTAAAGACTAATGATGTATATTTTATAAAATTAATTGGTAATGTAAATACAACTATGTATATTTTAGAATAGTAATTACCAATGTAAAATATAATGATTTATGTTTTAGAATATTAATTTCAATCCTTATATCCATAAATTACATAGGGATTAAAGGCCTATATATGTAAATCATATATTCCAGCATTGAGTTCAAATTGTATAATTGTACATGAATTTCTAGGTATAATAGTATATAGGATATGATTTGATTTCATAAGGATATACTTATATTGTATCTATATAATATGTTCTTATATCAATAGAATCAGATAATTTCATGGCCCTCACTTTCATCACTAATTTATGCTAACATGCTTTATCTAGAGTCCAGGAAATAACTTCATCTAAATCCTTATATATAGAATGATATTATATATAGATGTTTGTTGCAGCTATAGCTATAAGTGTCCACATATTATATAATTACATATGTATAGGGAATATATATATATTTGAAGATTTAGGTATTATTATAAGAGTATAATATATATTGGTGTAATGGGTTGTATGCCTATATCTTTAGTTCTATTCATTGTTAAAAACATAGTTATAATTTCTTGAAGAATAAGACACTATTTTTATAAGCATACAACCTCTTAAAAATATAAAATGTTGTTTAAATGACAGATTATGTTCTGATGAGAATTATGACTGAATTTTAAAATTGAGTAGTGTATACATGAAAATGATGAATGGTAATATTATTTCCTATCATATAATATACTATGTATTTAAATCTACTTATGAAAATAGCTTATGCAGTCTAAACATAGATTGTACCTAGTTGGAATAAATTTTATTTGTTTTCTTATTATCTATGTAAATAATATTATAGAGATTCATTCATATGTTTAATGGACCAAATGTATGTATTTTTATTATTTCTATGTCTATCATGTTTTATGATTGCTAGTAGGAAGTAATTTGTATGAATTTATTAGTTATATTTATATTAACTAAATCTCATATTGGTGTTGCTAAGTAAGTATTAATATGGACTTCATTAGCTTACTAATATCACTAATTCTAGATAAAAGTAATCTAATCAAATGGTGTGTATGAAATTGACTAATCTTAGAGATCAAAAAATATTAAAAACTTTGGCCAAATTAATGTTAGTTTGGCATTATCATTTTATATGGATGATTTACATGTTTGTGTGATATCATGTTAGAAAAAATTTCATTATGATACACTTCATGTTCTTAGAAATCATATAACACATAGGTATTATCTTCTCTCTCTACATTTCTGCACCATCACTATGTACTCATCTATGAAGGAAGGGCCATAACCTAATGGGAGATTGTGTGGGGGATAGATGGTACTTGGTTGATATGAAAAATTTCTTGAATGATGCTCACCCTTCCCACAATAGTACTTATTTGGATACTATACTTGAGATTCTAATAGATACTAGAGTTTGGGGAACTCATGCTCTATGGAGCCTTCTATCTTTTATTTTATTTATTATTATTGAAAAAATATACCCAATATAATATAATTATTTATTAATTATACCATGATAATAGTGACTAAAAATCTATAATTATTTTTTATATTCATTTATTGTTTGTTTCATCTGATGATAGTCATCAGTGATAGATAGATGTATAGATGTTACACACCTATTTTAAAGTTATCATACTTAGATTGTTTTATCTAGATCACTAATTAGATTTTCATGTTGTAATCTAATAAAAGAATACATTAATTAAATTTTTTAAAATATTACATTATTTTATGTACATCTTAGTGTGTATGTTACATGTGATATCAGAGCGAAGTTTGAATTCTAAAACCTAATGAGTCCATTAACATTTATGTTTTATTTTGTCTATCATAAAGGAGAATGATGAAATCTAGAGTATCCATAGAGAGTCCCTCAAATATCAATTAAAACAACCCTATATTTGATCCTAATTGATTGACCAATGAGTAAGTAGTAAAGTTAGATCAGATTCTCACAACCATGAATAAAATCATGTTGTTTTATAATTTATCAAGCTTGACATTTATGTAAAACCCAATCTCCTTGCACATTTGGCTTTACCAATAATCCTTAAATAGGATAGGAACCAACTTATTTAATAACCAATCCACTCTTCAATAGAAATAAATTTTAATTTTAATTAAGAAAATGTGCTTCGGATTAGAGTGATATACTTTCATGGAAACATTTGTCTCTTGACCCACATGGGGCATTATATGCAATCATATTGATCACATTATAATATAATGGTACCACTTATGTTTCCAAAAAGTAATGAATAATTATTGAGATACATAGTGTTCCCTAAATAGGTTCACATTTAAACCACTATTTTGTTAGTAGGAGATTTACACATTATTTCACCTGTGATTCATAAACTTACATACTTTATTTTAGCATCAATAACCTTTGTAATTAAGTTTTTAAACCATGCTCTAAAGTTCTCACTGAAACACTACCCTAGACTCACAATGAAAAATTTATAGTAATAAAATAATAAAATGAATTATTATTTTCAATGTTAATAAGGAATAATTACAATATACATGGGTTCAAGTTACATAATAGAAATAATTTCAGCACGAGCATCATTCACCATGAAATCATTTGGTTTCCATTCGAACATGTGACAATGTAAATTAACCATTAGCTTCTACATCTAGGATATGAGGTATGGAATAGTAGTATTAGACATCAAAACCCATGCAACAAGAAGTACATTATGCATAGTATCAAATAAAATAGGTGTGTACATCATGAACTGAATCATAAAACACATACATCAATCTTATACAATAACAAGTCTGAAGTTCTAAATTTGGAGATTTTTAAGTAACTTCTGTGTATTTTTTTTTCCATGTAGAGTCCACTAAAAGTATACTATTGTTTGCATACTTCAACATCCACACACTTTGTCGAGTAAACTTGAGACGTAAGTCAAAGAAAACAAATATATTTTTAGGATTTTTAGTGATAACTAATCTAACATTATCTGCAACATTAGTCCTAAATTCATATTGTACCACTTTCATATTTTATTTAATATTGTAAATGTCATCCTTAGTCACGAAATCAGCCCTTTCCATCTAACTACTAAAAAAAATTATGGGCCATGTCACAATGTTTTTAATGAAAAATTTAGTTGTCAAGACCAACAACAACAATATCTCCACCCAAGCCTTTAATGAAAAAATAATTTATGGATACAAAATAAAATGACTACCCATGAAGCCATTGATCTCTTTCACATGAAAAATCATGCCTTATCAGTCTAGATGACCCATGTTGTTATACGTACTCAAATCTTATTCTTGAATCTTCATCAACACATGAATATAAAAATGACTTGGAATCCATGACATAAGTGTTTATGGTCGAGATGGTTTTCAAGACTAACCATCAAAACATTTGAAATGGAAAAATGTGCATCATCTTTATCCCTATAATCCTCATGGTCATATGAATGTCAAGTACTATATAAAAAATAGATAAATTATAATATAAAAACAATTCCAATTCATATTTGAAATAAAAAACTATTAAAAGATACAATACATAAAATAAGTATTGGAGAGATCTATCAATCATAAATTTTTACATGTAAGATGGAATATGATGGAATATATTATCATCGATATGAAAGGTATTGGGATCCTAGATATCTTACATTCACCACTTAGGAAGTCTTCTAAATGATCTGTTTATACCCAGGAAAAAATAACTTTATGATTTGCCAAATTATACTTCACCTTGATCCACTCTAATTCATTGGAAGACAACTCCATAGTAGGTGCATTTTTCATTGCAAGAGATAATAATCTCTTCCACTTAGATGTCATCTATGAAGCGAGCAAGCCAAAAAAAAAATTATTAATTTATGCATAAACAAGGGGAATTGATGAACAAAAAAAAATCATGAACAAGAAACATTGATAAAAATTAGCATGGACAAATAAAAGACGATGATAAACATATGCAAATGTATGAAAAAATAGATGACAATTATCAAACATATGCATTAATATGCGGTCATTAAATCATATAATATAACAACCTATAAATGTATAAGGATCATTTAACACTATCCTTATAAAGACTAGAACATGCCATATTTAGCATGGATGATTTACTTGAAATGCTAAGTTATCGATCAAAAATATTATCAATGTCTTTCGAATGATAATATAAAATTTATAAAAAATAGTAAATCATAATATATATATTTAGTACTGTTAATGGGTCCATCAATAAGAAAATGAGTCCCATATTAGGGTTTCTACTAAATGTGTTAACTGACACTTGAAAGATTTATGTTCTAAGTGATTATATCCTTGAAACTAGTTTATGTGGCTCATTTTTTATAAAATAATGTCATTTATTACATCATTTGACTAATTATCTCAATCTATCATGAAATCAAATCCTATTTGACATGTAATCACATTGTATATTCACAATCAAGTGAAAATGTCTCATTTTGACCCTAATGACCTTCACAATTGAGCCAATCAACTATTTCATTCATTATATGATGAATTTTAAGTTTATTAAGCCCCAAACTACATCTTGTACATGTAAAACTTGCATCTATCATTAAACCAAGTAATTCTTTTCTTCATTCTCTAAAGAAATTAGAGCTGATTAAGCCACAAATCACATTTTGTAGTCATAGTTAGGTTGAATGGTATCAAATTAACCCCAATCACCTTTAGATTCAATCAATGGACTATGTTGTTTACTTTGTTATGACATTGGGGTCTAGATCCCAAAATTACATCTTTATAGTCAAAATTAGGTTCGAGAGGATCAATTTCACTTAAATTGCCTCACTAATTTCAACAATTCACTCATTCATTCAATACGTTAGGAACTATAAGCTAATTTAGCCCCATATCACATCCTATAGTTGTAGTTACATTCAATGGGTTAAAATTGGCCCTAATTATCTCTACTATTAAAATAATTGACGCTTTCATTTTTCTATAATGAAATTGGGCCTAGTTGAACCCAAAATAATACTTGATATAGTCTAAATGCATTCATAGGTGATAATGCACCAAAAATGCATAACTATATCCATTATGTATTTTTTGTTGTATTGTATATATATAAATATAAAATTATAAATGTGAATAGATTTAGAAACGTGAACAAATACATGTATGCATATATCCTCTCTTTTTTTTTACAATGTTAAATAAAGCATATGCATTATAGCTTGTACATGCTTTATTATGTTATAATTCAAAAAACCTGCATTTTTTCTTGGAAATGGCTTGGAACTACTAACACATAGTTGAATCCGAGTGTTTTGATAAAATAAAAAACTAACTTCCATCATCATAAAATCTATAACTTTCAATTAAATAATTCATAAAATTATTACCACAATGTCAAGAATGCTCTCCTCTTTCCAAGTATATGATTTTTTAAAATTTTGGAATATTTTAAGGTTTTCATCTATGTTGATTTCTAACTATGGGTTTCTTAGGCTAGTACATGTTTTAAATATACATGCCTATATTATTTATGTTTTTTTTTTCATTGATCCAAATACAAAAAATATATATGATACGAGGCCTAATTCTATATACATTCAAAAAACTAATTTTCATTTTTTTTTTGAGCTAGTTATGGATGTCATATGACCATCTATACATTTTTTTGTCATTTTTCATTATGTATTTAATTGTTAAATTATTTTAAAAAATAAAAATGTTATAGGTCATAATCGAGATTATATTATATAAATTTCCACCAATGTGTTTCAAAAAATATTAAACGATGCTCAAAAAATGATGTGACATATGACTGATTATCTAATTATACTTAACCACTTAAAAAAAAACATTAGTGTTTTAAACACTAGACTTTAATTGTTAAGGTTGATATTATCATACCATATTCAAATTTTGAGTGTAGCCATATGAAATAATCTACATAAGTTGAGATTTCTTGACTTTCATACAAAACTTGTCAATGGTTAGGCCCTTTTTTATCTACCAACTTTCTAGACTTATTCATTTTGACTTATAAATGAATCAAATCTGACCTTTTACTAGGCTTGATTATTTTAATGTGGTCTTGGATCCTTATAGATTTGACACAAGACATGTTACATTGGGAGGAACCCAATTATGCATGCATCTAATCACTCCCGTTGAGGGTGGTGATGAAGTGATTGTTGATGGGAAGATGAATGATGGATGATAGTGGAAGGAATGGATTGATGTGTGGATAACAGGGAGCATGATATTTATAGAGGTTCATGGAATACCAAGTTTTGAGATTAGATAAAACCTCCTCAAGACTCATAGAAGAATCACTAAGGATTTTACATTGACCTATATGACAAGCTTTGTGTGTTTAATCAAAGACACTTGGAATCGTATGCTTATGAAGCATCCTGAACTATCATAAAATCCATTATGACATCATTACCCTGACATCGATTAGAGATATTATTTGTTGCCACTAGATATTTGAAATAGAGGTGTCCTTGAAGAAGCATGTGTTAGCATGATCTTCATCATCTATAAGGGATGATGATTCTAACATCAAAATAATATGGATTAAGATACAAATGAAACTAGTGTTGACTAAGATGTTGTCTTCGATAAGGACAACATTGATAATGTCATTCTACTAGTGGATGACATTTTTATTGTATGCATAATGAGGACATGTTAGATAATGTTGTCTACATGTAATTTCTTCACCTTTCAGTTAGTGATAGACAATTTAGGATGAAGTGACTTTTCAAAATGGGGGATTTGATATAATGGATAGAAGGCAACCATTTAGTGAATGATGGGGTTGTTATCAAATATGGGCTTGGTAAAGAAAGGTTTGTTGTCTTATTCATGGTTTAGAGATGGAAGATCTTGATCATGAACTAGAAGTGAATATTGGCATATACCATTTTTTCAACCTTTCTATGAGTATTTATCAGATTCATTCTCAATTTCAGTATCATCATGATCAATTAGGTCTTAAACAATTTCTTTAAAATTATGACGTTGATTAATAGTATTCCCATGGGTTCTATGATATTGGAAGTATTGATCTTCTCTATGCCAAGAGACCTTGGGTTTTTTCAAATAAAAATTCATATTATGTGGATAGATTATCATGTTTTCAATGACTAGTTGATGAAATATGAATTCCAATGATATATGGAGAGAAGTATATTGTCTCTCTTCATAAGTTTTCTTGGACGTGGAATAATTTTACTCAAATTCAAATAATTTATTTAGATATATAAATTCCATTAAATATCAGTTTTGGGATATTTGATGTTGCTTATGGATGAACTAATACTAGATGGAGTGTCTAGGATATACTTCCCTTTTTTATTATGATGGGGAACATTAGGACCAAGACTATGGCTAGTGGATGATAGATTTGACAATGATGGATTGGCACAAAGACTAGGATTAGAATAATAGTTATAGGTAAGGAAAAGGGACTCTTGTCATTGAGGTGATTTAGATTTTATGGGTTTGAAGTATGCAAGAAGGTTTACACACATTTTTAGGATTCGTGAAAGGAGTGCATCCTTGTTGGAAAAGATATTTTTTTCAAACTTGACATTCAAATTTTTTAGGAGGTCATGACTTGATTTATTTTGAGATTAAATTTGACTTAGTGATGTAATATGTCTAAAGAATGTGATGTGAGATGTTTTATGGGGTATGATACGTGTCAAATGGACAATATTGAATAAATCAAGTTAGTGAGCTACCTAAACATTTAAGTATACTTAAGAGTGTCAAACCCTGACAAAATTTAGTGAGCTAGGACAAGTTATATGGTTTGACTTAAGATAGGGGGGCTCGGTTTGACTAGCTAAATTCATGTGCCTAAGTTGTAAATAACCTTTGACAAGGATTACTTGATTTATATTAGCTTAAGGCTTGGATGTTCTACTCGAGTTGAATAGATTTTTTGGATGATGAGATTGGACAAATTAAATGTTAATATTTGATTATATGTATAAATCATTTTTATCAATTTTAGATGTCAATAAACTTATGATGGTGGCTATTTGAAAAGGGATGTTTCCAATGTGGACCAAGGTAAGGTTGACTTAGTTTTGATAATTTCAAAAGTGAAAAGATTGGGATGATGGGCATGGACAAGCTTTGGATACAAGCATCAATGTTTGATACGGTCAAACTTGGTTTAATATTTTAAATTATTTGTGGTTGGATTAATGATGTATAGTTGGACTAAGGGATGCAAAGGGATATTAGGGCTAAGGGATGTTAGATAAATTAAATCTTAGGATGATTATTGAAGTAGAATTATGACTTATTTATGATGATGGAGGGGAATGTCTATGTCTAGGGATGTTATGTAAATTGATGTGTTAGATGGATGAATGATAGATTGTGCTTGCCTTTTGCATGATTGGTCTGATGGGAAAGATCAATAAGGTTATGATGGGATATGACCTTAAGTAGAAAGATATATAATATTGGAGCTAGTGTGATTAGTTTAGATGAAAATATGGTATGGATCCTTACATTCTAACTAGTTTGGACCATTTTATAATTGATGTGAATGATGAAGAGTGTTGGTTTCAAATCTACAATATGACATTTGATAAAAATAGGGTGATAGGTGAAACAATTGGTATAATGATGGGTGATATCAAAACAATGATGGGTGCCAATTAAAATTAGGAGAGTCATAGGATAGTGATGGGGTATTAACATGTTTTAAGTTTAAAATAGCAAAAGTACATGATTTAAGATGATAGGTGCTAGGTTTAAATTTGAATATTAATGAGTTTAGAAAAAATGTTGACTAAGGGAGGGTATCCAAAACAAATCTAAACTTTAACCAAGACTAGCTCAAGGTGAAGGCTTAGACAAGTTTTCTCAAGGTAGAAAAGGTGGAAAGATGCATTTTGGTTAATGGACAAGGTTACCTAACACAAGTGTGTGGGATAAATTCAACATCATGTTTCTTTTATAAAATAACAATGTGGAGGCTTATTGACAGTTTTTAATCCCTAAGAATCACCTTTTAGATACAAGGTGAAAACAAATGTCAATGTAACCTCAAGTGACAAACATGCAACTAAAAGGTATACTAATTAATTATAGTTTACATAAGAAAACAAAAAAATTAATTAATCATAAAAATAAAATGTGATAAGAAAACAAATTTTTATTATCTTCATATATTTTATATATATTTATTTTTTTAATTTATACAAACCTTTTATTATCTTCATATATATGTTTTTCTATAAAAATATTTTTCTTCTATATAAACTTTTTATTTTAAAATTTGATATTGAATTTACCTATCAACTTTACTAATTCCAAATATTTTTTATGACTTACATTTTAATCTAAAAAGACTTTATATGGCATTTTTCTCTCATGTTTGTAAAACTCAAAAATCAAATTAATCACATTTTTACAATATTTGGCACTTAATTTATACCTTTTTGAAGGTGGGTTTCCAAAATGCTTCCCATGTTTTATTTATTGCAAGTTTGCATGTACTAGAAACAACAAATAGATAAGTGAATCGGTTCAAGTTAAATCATTAATTACTTTTGAAGAATCGTCTACGCTTTGATATCATTCTATTGAAAAACAACACATTGAATTTCTTTTTTATTATACGTCATTCATTTTAATCAATATTTCTACAAATCTTTTATGTGGAAATTATTTATTTGAATGGAAAGATAGTTTGTGTTCTAGAAACTATCCCTGCTTTGAATATCCCCAAAACTAACTCTTTTCCAACTTAAGTCAGATGAGCTCTGACTATATAAATTGAAAATCAAGCGATGTTCGGACACTTGTTACAATTTCAGTTGTTCACTAGATATTAATATAATTCAAGAGGACAAAGAAAAACTCGCACGAAATAATTGCAAAAGGAAAAAGAGCATAAGTATATGATCAAGTTCAATGGAATAAAGAGTTTTATATCATTATGGAAACTTTCTCTTATAATTTATTATTGATAAGGTTTAAAAATAAATAATAGAATTATAATGTTGTGTAAGTATATATCATTTGACTTTTTGTGTCAGGGATTTGAAGGGATTTGTACTTTAATATATAGGTATACACAGGGACCATCCTCAACAATTAGACTACAATCCTTTCAATATTAAAATAAATTTGAATTTTTAAAATTATATATTTTTAATATATAATTTTATTTTATATTTTCATAATTATCATAAATTAACATCTCAATCAAAAAGTTCTAAATTTAATATTAATAAAATAAATACTCTTTTGAAAAAAGTTTAATTATAAATTGAAATCAAGTCTAAAAAAATTGGAATCAACAAACCCATAAATTCTATGACTCATTTCACATAATTTTTTATTTAATCTAAATTAAAATACTAAATATCTATATAATAAAAATGAGATAAATATTCTCTTAAAATATATTAATTACAAATTGAAACTAAATCAACATTTAAATAAAATTAATATTAATAAAATAAATACTTTTAAAATCTCTTCAAAAATCTGTTAATTATAAGTCAAAACTAAATTAACATTTAAATAAATTTAATATTAATAAAACAAATACTCCTTTAAAATCCTTTGGTTATTTTAAAATCCCTTGATTATTTTAAAATCTTTTGATTGGAACTAAGTTAACACTTAAATAAGCTTAATGTTAATGAAATAAATAGGCTTTTAAAATCCCTTGTTTGTAAGCTTGAACTGAGTCAAGAAATTTTGGAATCAATTAAAAGTAAACCCTATGACCCATTCCACATTATTCCGCATTTAATCGAGATGAGGAGACCAAATATCCAGTAGAACAAAATAATCCACGTGTAGTTTCACTATTAAAATCCTTGTTAAAAATATGTATGGGTGACACAAAATAAATCCTTAAATATTGCGTAATGACAAAGGTGTTATCTGTACAGTACTTTTATATTGAATCATCATATACTCATTATGAACTAGTCATCGGACTAATTACAATTCACCCCTGGACCAAATCTAAATTCATACGAGCTATATATGTTTTATTTTATTTTAAGAATTGAATCTTATGCTCTTCCCATCAGTATAACTATGTCGTAGGGTAAGAAGTATTTTTTTTCTTCCACATTATCGGGACCGGAACAGGACAAAACAGGTATAATAGCTAAAATATCATAAAATTCGTAAGGGGTTTGGGCGTCCCTATATAACATCCACACAAATCGATCAGCCTCATTGTGGCCATTCTCTTTGCTAACTCAGAGATTAGAACAGCTACAACTCCAATGGCGTACTTCTTGACTTCCCTCCTTTTAGTGTTGTTCATTGCCATAATAAGTGCAGACCCAGATGCGTTGCAGGATTTCTGTGTAGCTGATACTACCTCCCCCATTTTTTTGAATGGATTTCCTTGCCTGAATCCCAATGAGGCTGCTTCCTTGCACTTCACCACATCCAATCTGAGCAGCCCAGGAAACACGTCTAATCTGTTCGGAGTGAGTGTGACACTGACAACACCACAGGTGCTGCCGGGTGTCAACACGTTGGGAATAGCAATGGCTCGTGTAGATTTCGCGGTGGGAGGATTGGTGCTCCCTCATATCCATCCAAGGGCCTCTGAAATGGTCTTCGTCTTGGAAGGGACTCTCACCATTGGCTTCGTGGACACCACCAACAAGTTTTTCTCTGCATACATTAAATCAGGGGACGTGTTCGTGATCCCCAAAGGCATTATTCACTTTGTTCAGAACATCGGAAACGCACCCGCCTCTCTGATAGCAGCTTTTAACAGTCAAGCTCCGGGTACCTCTTTAATTCCCTTGGCTGCTTTCGCCTCCAATCCGGCCATTCCTAGCCATGTTTTGGCCAAGTCATTCCAGATTAATGTTATGGAGGTGGCCAAAATCAGAAAGAACCTTGGCGGCAGCTGAGCAATCGATCTATTATTAGGGAAATGATTTGTCTGTTACTCTCAGACGAATCAAGATAATAACTAGATATAAGCTAGATAAATCTGCATCTCCTTTTTGTTTCAAATGTATCTTTTAATTCTACTGTTCATTTAGTATGTCGATCATGGGTGTTATTATTTGCAAATAAAAGCATTTCCTTTCCGTTTTATGTTGGAGACCGTAATTACACGTCAGCTTTTAAAGCCTTATTCAACAGCGACGCCCTGTCTTTGTTGAGTTGGTAGATTATTAGAATAAACTCTGAGTATTTGTTTTCAGCTCTGGCAATTTATCCAATTTGAAAAATAGCCCATAAAGTAAAATAACTAAAATTAAATTAAAAAGTATTGCCGAAACACTAATTGATTATATGGATAGATAGATAACAGACAGGCAGTTAAATCAAGAGCATATAAGACTGAAGGAGTTTCTCGTTAGATGCTACTGAGTTTAAACTGTTTTTTCTACACAAACATAAAATGAAGGCCACCAAGCACCGCGATCCCCTTTGGTACAATCACAAGATTGCATCGAGTTAAGAAACCATGGTAGTTTTTCCCTGAATTGTGTCGTCTTCGGGCGGTTTCCAATCAGATCTGAATGTAAGAAGCGAGCATAGATCACATCAGAGGAAAATAGTTCTCATAAAAAGTAAAATTCATGTAGTTTACCATTTATATTCAATAGAGAGAAGACATTAGTTTCTACAATGCCTACCAGCTTTACTTGAAGCTACTTCTCTTGTATAACAATCTAGTTTCTATCGATATAAAAATAGTAAATACAGAAATTGTTGAAGATATGTCTCATTTTTTGCATACTATTTTGCAGTCCTTTCAAGTTTCGCTTACACCACAGTATTCCTCCTCCTCGGCTCCACAACAGGGTGACTTGTATCGCAAATATAATTTAAAATAGCTGTCGGTATATGGCATAATAAAACCATTCATTCTATGGTAAAACCGAAATGTACGTTGATTTTATTTATTTGCTTAAAGAGAGAAAAAGGTTAGTGGATATAATCGTACTTTGTCTATTCACATTTACCATCTCTATAAATATTAGATATTTAATTTTTAATAATAAATGAAAAATAATTCAATTTTAGAAAAATAATAAAATAATAATGAATAAAAAATTTTAAAAAAATTATGTAATATATGAAATATAAAAATAATTTAATTATAAATGAAGTATAAAAATAACTTAATAATATATAAAATAGTTTTTAATGGAAAAACACAAAACGAACGAATAACATATAAATATATTTAGTAAGTTACAAAAAATTATTAAGCAATGAGAATAATAACAAATTAGAATGGAGATGGTGAAGGATCATCTAATTTATTATCCCAATTTATTAAATATATATTTATTAATTTTCAATTGATAAATTAAATGAAATCTTATTTCCATCTCAAAAACCTTATCTTGAAAATAACTATGAGTTTAAGTACTAGTGATCATATGATTTCAATGTTGATCTACATAATTATCTATATTCTTAAGGTTATATATTTTTATTTTATTTTATTTTTATTTTATCTTTAACAACTAAAAATAATATTTAATAAATTTATTACAACAATTATTTAAATCATTCCATAATATTTACATTTTTATTTTGGAAGTTATTTTATTATAGGAACCTATACCCTTAATGTTTCACGAAATCACCAATATATCATTATTATAAATTCTCAAAATTGTAGACACCCATTTTTTACCACAACTTGCTTCCAACTAGATTTCAAACTAATTCCTACCAAACATTGCATTAAAAGTATATAAATCATTGAATGCCCCAAATTTGTCAGTGCATCATTCATCAATGCTCATAATCATGTTGAAGCATCCCTATTTGAGATACTAGCCCATATACAACAATAACCTCTCATGGATTCAACCACAATCACCTTGTGACATAACAAATGTTAGTTTGGCCTATAGATCCATTAAGTGGGGCACTTAATCAATCTTAAAAGAGAAAAAAGACTAATCAAAATTGACTAATTAATTAAACAAGATTAAATGCTTATTTGAATTATCCATTTTCAATTAATGAATATCTAAAAATGACAATTCTAAAAATCAAAATATCAAGCCTTTCGTCATTACTTTAAAGAGTTGTCAAAATTGCTAGATTTAGCCAAGATCTCATAATAGTAGTCATGCAATGAATGTCAAATTCCTATAGAGGTAGAATAAGAGCTCCAAAAATAAGAAAATTTCATGAAAGAAAATGTTGCATTTGAATCCCCTTTGATGTGTAAAACTGCTCAAACATGTTGTTGACATATTCCCCACCATTGTCAGTCCTTAAGATTTTGATGTAACACTCTGACTACTTCTCCACAAGTGCCTTGAAGTCCTTGAAGTAATCAAAGACCTCAGACTTTTTTTTGAGAAAAAAAACACAGGTGTATCTCAAAAAGTCATCGATGAATGTGAGCATGTATCTAGTCCTGTTGAATGAAGGGTTTGGAAATGGACCTATTATATCACTATGGATAATTTCTAGCTTCTATTTAGCTCTCCTTATTTTACCCTTGTCATATTTATCTTCTAGATGCTTGCCAAAAATGCAACCATTGCATAGGCCATTCGATAATTTGACTTTAGGAAGCCCTAAAAACATGTCTTGATGACTAAATTTCTCAAGGTAATGGTAGTTTAAATGGAAAAAACCATTCATGCCATAGTTTGCTCACTCCATCTGCATGAGTAAGAAATGCAGCTAAAGGCTGATCTAGGGCAAATTGTGAGAAAGTATATAGCCTAGACTGATGATTGACCTTCCTATAAGCCACTGTAGTATCACTATGCAGCTCCTTGAGAACCACTAAGTCAGGTGTGAACTCAACTCACTTCCTTGCACCTATGTGAGAGATTTGATATATCGACAAAAGATTGGTGGATAGTTATGGAACACACAAAACATCATTGAAGGTCCCGTCACTTACTTTAACTGATCTATTACCATAGACTCCTACCGAAGTGTCATCACCCATGAGAATTGAAGGAACATAACATGGATATATTTATAAAAATAAATCCTCTAAGGAGGACATGTGATAGGAATCACCCAAGTCAATAGCCCAAGTCAAACACCGAGAACCTACTGCAATAAGTGTTTTTACCCTTTTTATTATCTTTAGCCTTTGCAAAATCTTGTGTGAACATGTTCTGATTTGAGGACTTAGAAACACTAATGTTATTCTTCTCAAGTAGCTTAGTCAAGGTGTCAATCTTCTTTTTCATGCATTGAGATTCATCATACCCAAGTTTCTTGCAAAAATTGCATTTGATTTTCTCCTTCTGAGGTTTCGACTCTTGAGGAGGATTCATTTAATGATTCCTTAGGCTTGGCATCTGATTTACAATTTTTCTTATGCTAATGATTTGTTTTAGATTGTTTCTTCTCCTATTTTCCACTACTAGAGGGCTTCTTCTTATCTTGATTGATAATCAAGGCATGTGATCTTGAAGATTTTAGTACACCCATTAGAACTAACTTATCTTACTCTTCAGACAGATTGGTAACAACTTCATCAAATGATGGCATTTTCCAAGTGGATCTAAGTTCATGTTTCATAGCATGAAATGTAAAGATGAAAATTGAATAGTCGTGGCCCAATTTTGCAAGCACAGATAGAATCAATTGGTCATCTAAATTTTTAATGCCACATTATTTCAACTATAGTCTCAGTGATTTAAACTTTGTAAAGAAGTCTTTTATGTTGTCATAGTCACCTAGCCTCAATGTGATGAGCTCATAACCCCTCATGATGTTCTGCACTTCAAAAATCTTGTCTAGGATGGTCTAGACTTCATTGGAAGTTTTTATAGATTCAACATGGAATAGGTGATCAGAAGACATTGATAGGAATAAGAAAGCATAGGCCTCATCACATCTATTTTACCACTTAACCTTTTCTTCATTTGTAGATGGCTCAGTTTCTTCACCCATAATGATCCGATAGAGTATTCTACCTCTCAAGATGAGCAACATTTTAGACTTCCATTTTAGATAGTTAAATGGCATGAGTGGTTCAATGTTTAGATTCATTAGTGTAGATCAGATTGAGATAATTTACAAAATTGAGATGAATGCAAAGAAAAGATTTCACATAGTACAAGCACCCCCTTGAACTATCAAAAAGACCCTTCCTTAAGTTACAATATAACACACAATTCCATAAAATCCTTAGTAAAAAGGTAAAACCTTAACTCATAAATTAGAACCCATGAAATGTAAATGATCCTTGGTGACTTAATTAACTAACCTAAGTAATCTAAAAATACCATGTAGGCAAAACCCAATGGGAAAAAACATTACACTAACACCCCCTTAAGCATAGATTAGGTGAGATGAGAATTGGGTCCCGACTTTGAAAGACTGATGAGGTACCCAAGTAAATAGTAAAGAACCTCGATAGGAGAAAGAATAATGTGGAACAACCCTAACCCCAATGAGAGCTCACAGATGAATAAATTTACTCTCTATGAATAGCTTGGTTAGAATATCTAAAATCTACTCTGATGTTGGACACTACTAAATATCAATGACTTTCTTAGTGATAAGCTCCTTGATGAAGTGCATGTGAATCTCTATGTCTTTGGTCCTTTGATGAAAAACAAAATTCTTATAAATTTTGAAAATGTTTTAGTTGTCACGTTAGATGATTGTTGGCTTATGAAACTAGATGCCAAACTCAATGAGAATCCTCTAAAGCCAGATTGCCTCAGTGGTGGGATTGACATCCTCTCTATATTCTACCTCTGTAGATGAAAAAGTAATTACATGTTGCTTCTTACTTGACCAAATTATTGGACCTGAACTAAGTGAGAAATGGTAGCTTGAAGTGGAATTTTTATTCCTAATATCTCCATCCTAATCTAAATCTATGTATCCAATCAAATCAACCTTTGTTCTTACTCCATAGTATATCCCATAGTTATGTGAGTGCTGAATGTAATACAAAATTTTCTTAGCTACTTTCTAATGCAATTCATGTGTCTCCTACATAAATTGGTAGACTATTCCAACTACATAGGATATGTTAGGTCTAATGTGTGTGAGATAGATAAGACTTCCCACTAGTTGCCAGTATAGAATTGCATCAAAAAATAGTGTAGGATAATCAACCTCAAGCTTCACACCAAATAAGGGAGTAGGAGAAATCTCATAATAAACCATGTTAAACCTCACAAACAAATCAAGAGAATACTTGGACTGTGATAAAATTATCCTAGAATTTGACTGAATGATTTCAATCCTAAGAAAGTAATGCAACAATCCCATGTTTGTCATTAAATATTTGTCTGAAAGTGTAGTTTTCATTACTAAGATGGATGATTTTGAGTTCCTTGTAATTAGCAAGTCATCCAAATAGAGAACTAAGATGAACAGAGAATCATCTTGCCACAAGATGTAGATATTTAGATCTAAGTGGCATCCAGTAACATGACTATAAGGAAAAACGAGTCCATCTTGGCATACCATGCTCAAAGGGGTTGTTTAAGTCTTTGATAGATTTTTTGAGTCCTCAGACCAAGAAGGAATCTTCCACAAATCCTTTTGGTTGATCCATGTAGAACTCTTTTTTGAGGTCACCATGTAGAAAAGCACTCTTGATGTCCATTTGGTGAACATCCCACTAATGTGTAGATGTGATGGCTAGAATGAGTCTAATACATATCATTTTGGCTACATGAGAAAATATCTTAGTGTAGTGTATGCTAGGCATTTAAGAAAAAAAATTTACAACCAGATGAGCTTTGTATTTATCAATAGACCCATTTGCACCATACTTAGTCCAATAAACCCATTTGCAATAGGCCAATTTTATTCTTTTAGGAAGAGGGACCAAGTCCCATACTTTGTTGCTAACTAAGGAACTATACTCCTCTTAAATAGTAGAATCCTATTCTGAACGTTTGAAGGGAGTGATTCCTTTCAAAGTTTTATATAAATTATAAAGGGTGATTCAAGTATAGATTGCACATAGTATAATTACCCCCTTGAACTATCAACAAAACCCCTCATTAAGTTACAATGTAACACATGCTCAATATTGGACATCAGACATTGTTAATAATGCATCTATGAGCAATTACTATGAGAGAGTATGAGAGGGATGTCAAACACAACTAATAATGCATCTAAAAAAGGTATAGTGAGTTTTTAGCCATTATACCATGAAGAAAATGGATGTTACAAAGAGCCTAAAATAATATCACCAATGCTTAGATAATAAAAAAAAATGCACTTTCAAAAAAACTAGCACCCAAAATAGAGTTACGAATTGAAAGTTATAGCACTTACAAGTTTTTACTCCCACATTATTGAATGCCATACAAAATTTTTGAGCTTGCTTACTCATAATTTTAAAATTGATTTACTTTTTTGGGATTAAAAATAAGCATTACTTGCTTGGGGTTTCAACTAAAAACTACTTTCTCAAGGTTCCAAATGACTGCTACTTAGGTTTTCAAACAACTTCAACTTTGAGAACTCAGAGAAGTAAGACTCCTTGCAAAACATGGATCGATCTACTAGTCAAGCTTTTAGGTAACTACTAATTCGAGCTTTTAGAGATGCTATATTAAACAAGTAATTACCCTTCACAAACCTGAGTTGGTCTACAATAGTTTAAGTTAGGTTTTTGGACTTGCTTTATTAGACAAGTAATTACCCTTCACAAACCCGAGTTGGTCTACAACAATGTAAACTAGTTTTTGGACCTATTTTACTGGATAAGTAATCACCCTTTGAAAATTCAAGTAATTAGTCACCTTGTAAAAACCCAAGATGGTCTACACTAGTGTAAATTAGGTTTTTAGACCTACTTTACTAGAGAACATGAAATGCAAGTAGTCAGGGGTTGAAAGTTTGATGACGTCTCCAAGAAAGTTGTTAGGTTTTGAAAGTATGATTACTTCTCTAAACAAGCTTCCATGTTTTAGAAGTCTAATTAATGACTATTGATTACTTTTAAGTTTCTAGGGTTGTGAAGTATGATTGCTTAAGTCACCAAATTTATGGGTTTTACAAGCTCTTCTACTCATTTGTATAGACGTCTATTAGTAAGAAGAAAACTTGATTTATGGAAAATCTTTGAACTTTTTGAAAAATATAAGAGAGACCAATTTTAGATCTCAAAAAACCCACAAAAATATGCATGTGGATTTTTCATCGATGTCTTTTGACACACATTTTGAGGTAGCTTATAGAATATGCCTCCAAGGTAAAAAATGTACTCGTATAGAATAAAAATCAGTAATGGTGAATGTAGGAGGATCATTCTAAGGATACAAATGCATGAGGCTATTAATAAATCTCTGATACCATGTTATTTTTTACCAAGATCTTTGAATAGCGATCACATGATGAATGTTGAATTCTTATAGAGGCAGAATGAGAGCTCCAAAAACAAGAAAAATCCACAAAATGAAATGTTTGCATTAACCATTTTAGGAAAAAAAAATTACATATAGGGTGAGATTAGGTCACCAAAAATGTAAAACCTTAACTCATTAATTAGAACCCATTAAAGGTAAATGACCCCTAGTGGCTTAATTAACTAACCAAAGTATGCTGAAAAGACCATGTAGGCAAACCCCACTAGGAAAAAACACTACACTAATAAAAAATCCCACATGGAAAGGAAAGAGGTAGCATAATCCTCATAGAAAATGCTAGAACATGTGTCAACACTAAAGTAATCATCTTAAAAAACCATGGAAGGATCATAAATATATTCAAATTGATATGCAAGACATGCATAACCAATATTATAATAGCCACAAATGTATTTTGATTCTAAAGCTGAGTTTGACTCAAGGGACTCTAAATCTGATGTTGAGACTAGTGTTGAGTTTACTTCTAATGTTAAATTTGATGTCAGCTCAAGCATATAACCTAACATTAATTCTAGTTCTTCTTTAATTATGGATGTTGCTATAATTATGTCTTGTTTGGTATTTGGTATTGTACAAATAATGGCATGTGATCGCATAATGAGATTTTTAAAAATAGTCTCAACCAAGAAGGATTTCACATTGAATGGATTATCAAAGTGAGATTCCTCAACAATGGAAAAAAGGTCAAGAGATAACTCCATAGATAATGGCTTATCTAAAGGAGAGTTTTTAAAAATATGATAATGGTTGAGATAATGATTTACCCAAAGATGGCTATAATCATTAAGAACTGACTCTGTAAAGATTAGCTTATCAGAGTGAGACTCCTTGAAAATGGGTAAAGGATGAAAAGGTGATTCATCATAAGTTGACTTGTCACAAATAGGTGTTTCAATAAAAAATCATGGATTTATTGGTTCTCTTGGCCTTGGTTTACAAGTAGGTGTAAAATACCAATTTTGAACACATATTAGTGTTTGAATGATTGGCTTTGTTAGAGAGGTATTGTTTGGCTCTATTGTGACTTAAAGACTGACATGGGTTTTCTAAATTAGGGGAAGTTTGATAATGTATGAAGGAGGCTCAATGGTTGGGTAATGATCTCTTTGGAAATAAGTTCATCTAAGATGGACTTACAAAGACTGGTTACTAGTCTACGATGGTAACTATGACTCATCTAGTCATAATAGCATAACCTTATTGGGATAATGATATACCATACTTGGAAGGGCTTGGATGGTAATGTTAGGGCATTAAAAATCTTGATTACTATCGTGAGCCAAAGGAAGAGGTCTTATAATGGTAATGGTAGGGTGTTGTAAAGCTTGGTTACTATCACGAGCCAAAGGATGAGGGCCTGAACTAGGTAACTTGCACAAACCAAAGGATGAGGTCTTGAAATAGTAATGGTAGGGAATTATGGAGCTTGGTTGTTGGCACAAGCCAAAGGAAGAGCTCCTAAAATGGTAATACTTGGATGTTATGGAGCTTGGTGGTTTGTGCACACTGAAGGAACGTTAATGGTATAGTTAAGGGATCGAGTAATTTTAGCATTGAAAGGATAAACTTGGGACACTACTTATCCCAAATAAGGTATCACTAATATTGCACTTGAGGGTCTTAACTTTGTTCTCTAGATTGAGTATTGTAAGGAGGATAAGGATCTATCTTATAAACAACATCATCACCATAGGGGTATTAAATAAAGTCATTTTTTGTGACCACATTATTATAAATTAAATTTTACATAGATCCACTACAATTGTAATGAGACATATCCAAATCAATAATAAACATTTCATAAAAAAAATATTAGAGTTCTAGAAACTCTAAAAAATAATTTTTGAAAGATAAATGGTCTAAACCTCATCTAACTTGGTCAAATTAATGGAGCTGTATCTCTAAAACTGTTAGTACTAAAACTTGGTATAAAAAATCTAACATAAAATATCTAACGTTAAATATTTAAAACAAATGGTCAAGTAGATGAAATAAAACTAAAATTCCAAACTTAGGCATAAATTATTCCAAACAAGTATAAACTAGGTCTAAATAAATAAAAGTTTCTAGGTCTTTTCGAAAATGAGGCACAAAGTCATAATTAAAAACAAGTATTGCTAGGTCTTTTAGAAAAGGCACAAAAGCTATAATTTAAACAAAAAGAGGTCTAAAAGGCAAGATAGTTAATCTAATGAATTTGAAACAATTTGAAAAAACTAGGCATTTGGATTTAGACACAGACTTTATAATTTGGCAAAAGACATGGAACTTTAGGCATATGGAAGATAGACCACTTCCCCAAATATAAGCACAAAAATAATCTTTAAATGGAGTAAGAAATTATCTTAAGCTACACAACCCACAAGTGAAAGATCAATGTCTAGGCCAAAATTATACGAACCATAGGCATAAATCAATCAATGTTTGGATTTGAACTTGTCAAGGTTGATTTTGATCTTAATTTATAAGACTAGGCTTTTGAAAATAGTAACAAGCTAGACAAGAACAAATGACATGACAATACTAGGTATAGACCCAAAAGACACACATGCTTTTCAAAAATGTAATTGGAATTTTAGACATAAGGCAATAAGTCTTTAAAATTATTTAAGAATCATAACGATGTTATCATTCTTTAAAGATATGGAAAATGGTTTGTTTCAAGATTTACAAGGCACAATATTTAGAATTAAATGGTCAACACAATAATACCCTTTTCAATCAAGTGACACACATAAATTTTTTTGACAACAACTATGGCAAGGTTTGGTGTCAAATAAATGACATGATGGCTCTTTAAACAAAGGAGTGATGTATAACAAGACTCAGTTTTACATGGTATGATAAATAAATAGTTACCACTCAAGACCATGTAATTAAAAGGACAAAATGATAAAAAAAACTTAAGTGTAAGGTTTTAAATCTTAAAATTAACAAGGTTTCATCATATTGTCAAATCACGTCTATATACTTTCTCTTGAGAGGATTTTAAATTACTAATATGAAATGTAAGAGCATAACAAATGTAGGGTTTTTAGGCCCCCTCTTATCTTAAGAGTTTATATAGTGACATGCAAATTCATGCTACTCACCCTACATCAATAATATGTCTGTGATAATTAGGGTTATCTAAACTATCAATTATTGCTTGTTTTGAGATGGTGTCATAAGTGTGGAAAACACTAAGGCACAATCATGTCATTTGAATCTAGGTCAACTAACTTGTAAAAATATCATATCCTTTTCACAACCACTAAATCTATCAATTACTTAGTGTAGTGTGATGTCTGAGTTATCCCTACATTTTGAGGCCGAATACCACTAACGGAGCTTGGTTAACCACTCAAAAATGTATTCTAGTGGGTCACCCTTAATTTATATACCCTACCATGGAGTGGGATTTGTGTGATGTTGGGAGATGAAGCCTCAAATTAATTCACCCCTAAATAACTTATGAGGGAGAAGTGAGCTCTTGCCCATAACCCAAAATGTATGAAAATAAGTAATGTGGAAGGACTTTAGCATCATTTTGGGGTCACATGAATCAATCAAATTATGAGGAGGCCTTAAAAAATTTCTTTTCATGTTTTTTTTTTAAAATGACAAATGCAAAGAGTGAGGGTTTTTATCATTTGAGTTCCCTAAAGGGAACTGGGGAAGAGCATACACGTGACACTTGTTTTGACATACAAACACTCAATTAAAAAACATAAAAATGAAAAATATTATGAATATTTAACTAAAGTGAGAGTTCCTTTTTATAGCACCAAATTAAATATGTTGTGAATATTATCCCTTTCACATTGTGTGAAAACCTTGAAAAATGAAAATGACTTAAACAAAAGATTTTTAAAATGCCAAATTCAAATATGAGTTTTACAACTTTATATATATATATATATATATATATATATATATATATATATATATATATATATATATATATATAATTTACTTTTGGGAAATATTGAAAAATAAAATTTTGTTTTAAGTTTGCAAGTTAAATTTGTTTTTGTATATATTCTAACATTTAGGTATTTGGTATTTGGGATCTTTCTAATATTTTGATTCTATAGATTTTTATTTTTCAATATTTCCCAAAATTAATATATGTGTGTGTGTGTGTGTGTGTGTGTGTGTGTGTGTGTGTGTGTGTGTGTGTGTGTGTGTGTGTGTGTGTATATAGAGACACACACACACAGATATATATATATATATATATATATATAGACACACACACACACACACACACACACACACACACACACACACACATGTATGCAAAAACAAATTTAACTTGCAAACTTAAAACAAAATTAGAAAAAAACTAAAACAAAAATTAACAAATAAAAGGAAGAGTGAGTAAAATATTGAAATTTAAAAAATTATAAGTAAGATTTTGATGAAATATATATAGAATGCAGATAACACAAATGTACACAAAGTTTAAAAATTTTAGCAACAAGAAATTTTTGGATTAAAAAATATAATTATTTTAATAATTGTTTATTAAGAAAAAAATAGTAACTAAAAGAGTAATAACTTCTAAACTACAAATCAAATTTCGATAAAATTTTGATAAAATTAGGCTAAAACCATTAAGAACAATTTTTTAATAAATATGGAAAAATAGTAAATGAATTAATAATATCAACTATTTTAACAGTCATTTTTTTTAATGAAATAAAAAAGAAGAGAAGAATTGAGGGAAGAAGATGAAGATGTGGGGTGTGCAATCAAGTCCCACTGAGCATGTCATTATGTGAACAAGGAATCCAAGAGAGAAGATTAAAACTATTTTGTTAAGAAAAAATCAAATTCAAATAAACACACTAAACATTAACACCTCTAACCTAGACATTAGGGAGAACATAGGTAATAAGCATGCATATGAAGCATAACTAAAGAATAAAGGAAAAACTTATTTTACCTTCCTTGGAACTCTGAATGGCTTGTATAAATGGTTTGATCAGCTAGTTCATGAATAAATATTCATCAATAGAGCTTTGTTGGCTTCAATGTTTCTTGGCACCTTGGTTTGGCTATTTGGCTCATGAATTTAACATGGTAACATTACATGCAACGCTTATTTGCATCTATTTTTACATTATAAAATTACAACAAGATGGATTAAACATTAATGGGTATGGCCTTGTATTTTATAGCCTCAACAATTAACTCTTACCCAAGGTGAGTTAAGGTTGAGTTGAGATTAACTTCAGTTGAGTTAAAAATTGTCATGCAATTATGATTTTATGTTACTAATCATAGTTTTCAAATTAAATATTTTGAGATATTTTGAAAACTCATAAAGGTAATAATGAAATGTTTGATTTTTTGATTTTTTAAATTTTTATTTTTAAATTTTTATTAATTGCAAATAGATAATTCAACTAAGCATTTAATCTTATTTTATTAATTAATTGATTTTGATTAGCCTTTTTTTTTAATATTTGATTAAGTGTCTCACTCAATGGGTCCATAGGTTAAATTAACATTTGTTATGTCTCAACATGATTGGTGGTGAATCCATGAGAAGTTATTTTGCATATGTGTTAGTACCCCAAATAGAGATGCCTCAACATGATTATGAGCATTGATGAATGACGCACAACCAAAATTGGGATGTTCAATGATTTTTAAGATTCATTTACAATCATTGATAATAGTCAGTATGAAGTCTTGTCAGAAGGTAAATATGGCTAGAATTAGATGTCTATAGTTTGCCCCTATTTGGTAAGGCATTACAAGTTATAGGCATAGTAATGTCTTCTCAAAAAATGAAAACACTGTTAAAAATGAAAGAAGATTCTAATTGAAGAAGAAGCTAAAAACAACATTTTCAAAGCTTATAGTGATTCCCCCTTGACGGGGTGGTTGAAACATACAATTGATGGATGGTCCCTCAAAAATAAGAAAGAGAAAGAATTAAATCAACTAATGGGTGAGATTAATCTAATCAAGATAATGCTTGTATGAATTGATTTAAAAATTATTGATTTGCCCAATGAAAATTATAATCATCAAAAAAGTTTAAGACATTGATATTTCTAAAGATTGTTATAATCAGTGGCATAGGCACATGTACCTCACTAGGGTGGATAAGTCAAAATAATGATTTGCCCACAAGTGGTTATAATCATTAAAATTGTCTGGACTGAAAAATGATTTTTGGTTGTGCCCTATTAGGGTATAACAAAAAATATAAATGTAAGATATAACCTATTTTATAGATTATAGTCTCAACATTGGGTTCAAAGTCCCTTGAGATAAACTTAACTAAAGATTCAAAATATGTTCATGGTTGTTATAATATTGATTTTGCATGCCTTAGAGATCAATTTGAATATATTTTTGATCCTTCCATAGTTTTTTAAGATGATTACTTTAGCATCAACACAAGTTCTCGTAGCATTTTATATGAGGATTGTGATACCTCTTTCTATTCCATTACCACTTCATATGCCATTAACACCAACTAACCTAGCCATTATGTTGACCTTCCACCCTCAACAAGTGTCGATTGAAACTAATATAATCATAGTTTTTTGAACTAAATCCATGCAAACATATCATTTGAAGAATGTGAGGGGAACCAAGACTACATTCATGTAGAAAATGAACAATCTTCTAGTAAAACCTTTTTGAAGGCACTAGGAGACAATCAAATTCTAAAGTCAAGATATTTTAGTGAAACCTTTTCAGAAGTGATAGAATAAAATTAGATTCAAAATTCAATGTTCCTTAGTGAAACCTTCTTAGAGGTGATAAAGGATAATCAAGATAACTTTATTGATTAAAACCTCATCGAGGTGCCAATCATTGAGCACAATAATTCCTCACTGCTTGATGAAAACATTATCAAAGATAACATCAATACCTCTTCCAATTTACAAAATAATCAAGTGATGTCTACTCTTAGGCCTAAAAAACAAAAAAAATGGTAATCCTATTGAGTGAATATTTAAAATCTTTGACCCTTCCATAACCGAAATTATGTTGAATCTAGAATTAGCAACATTAAGTGTGCCTAAAAATCCTAATATTCATATTTTTCCCAGCCATTATACATTATATTATGTTCCATATATACATTTCCAAATCATACCTATCATCAATTATTTATCCATGTTTATCATCCCTAGTCACACTTTCCTTTATAAAGGCTACGAAGTTATCTTGTCTCAAAGTTTGGAGGAAATAGATTCAAAGACTAATAAAGATCACAAAAACATTATTGGAGTCTAAATATATAGTAAATTCTTGACATATAATCTATTAATAAGAGGTGTGAGATATAAATTTCCATGATTTATTATTCTAGTTGTATCATATACTAATTACGATGTGCATCTCCACATTATCAAGAACAACATAACCATATGTTTTCCTTGCCATTTACCTTTCCATTTTCATTTTCTATTCATCTTTCCATCATTTCATACCCTCTCATTTACCTCACCTTATCACTTGATGGAAACCCTATTACCATTATATCAAATTTTCCTAACATCACCATCCCTGAATAATTCCATACCCTATACCATTCTACCATACCTTTCCTTCTAACCAAACTTATTTTTACCTACCCTATTTAACCCTTTTGACCTTGGTTCCATTGGTTATTTTATCACCTTTTATGAAGGTATTTTGATTTAATTTCATTTCTTTCAAATTTTTGTGTTGAAACGGTAGTATATGAAATCAGTATGATAGTGGATCTATGTCTAGTGCTTGAGGAATCAATAATTTCTCCAATGAAATCCATTACCCATTGCTTGAATGGGACTTCAATCATCATAGGTTATAATGAAAGAGAACTTGAAGATTTCATCCTCCCATCAAAGCAATGACACTTCTCACACTTTCTAACAATCTGAGAAACATCTTTAAAAAATGATGGCCGCCAGTAACTAGCTCTCAAAATTTTATGAGCTATAATTTTAGGTGAAAAATGACCACCAGACAATCCACTATGGAAGTCTTCAATTAGGTTAGTAGTCTATCCTTTCAGCACACATATTAAGATAACCCCATATCGATTCTTCCATGATAGTCCATTCTTAGTCAAGAGGTATTTTTGGGAGACAAGTTTCAGAGTTTTTCTTTTATTTTTGTCCAAGTTAGGGGGACAATTTAGATTTTTCAAGTAATAGACAATGTCTCTATACCACAATGGAATGTTAAATTGACTCAAATAATCATCAACATTGAAAACAAAAGTGCTTATCTCAACAACTTACAAATTGGTCTCATCCATAATCTTGGCTAGACCCATCCATCTTAATGACTTTGTGGTCTGAATGTCCATGTCACACTCTTGCAACTTGTTAACCCACCTACATCTCTTATTGGATATTTTAATCTGAGTCAAGATGTCTTTCACCATGTTATGTAAGACATAAGCAACAATCTTTGAACTCAAAATATAAGGCCTCAACATCTTGGTAACTTTGAAGAGAGTGAAATCTTACTTTTTCTTGATGATATAGTTCAGTTCAGGACCTTGCATGACTTTAGTAAATAAATCTATGGGTTTCTCATGACTATCTTCATTATTTTTTAATAGAACAACAACAATAGTATTGTATGATGTAAAAGACAATATCTATAATTGCTTTGTGCAATCATGGCTAGCCAATATAGGAAAAACCTTAAAGCTCCCTTAATGTCATCGAATGCTTCCATGGCCTTATCCTCCCATTTTATGGTCTATTCCTTCTTCATCATGCAAGTAATAGGTAGAGTAACCTCTACAAAATTGGACACAAACCTCCTTGAAAAGTTAATTTATCCAAAGAAAGACTAAATTCCTTTTTTTGATTGTAGGATAGACACTATCAATGACTTCAACTCTTGGACATGATATATCCCAGCAACTTGGCCTTTTATACTCCAAAGTGACACTTTTTTAGATTAAGTGAAATTCTAAACTCCTTGCATCTGATCAACACTTGTTCCAAGTTATCCAAATGTTCTTGTCTAGCCTCATAGTACATAATAATATGATCCTAATACATAACAATGCAATGGTTAATTATCCCTACAAAAGTGATTTCCATAGCTCATTAGAATGTTTCACTATAATTCATCAACCCAAAAAGCATCCTCATATATACATACATGCCCCAAGTCATTATAAATGTGGTCTTGTGTCTCTCAAATTCTTTCACGACAACCTAGATGTATTCAGAGAAACTTTATAAAGTAGACAAAATCTTTGATCCTATAACAATCTGTAGTAGGTTGTCTATATTGGGTAAGGGATAATTATATTTTTAAAAAATTTCATTCAAATTTTTGAAATCCACATTTAATCATATATTTTCATTCTTTTTTCTCACAAGGACTACATTTGTAACCCATGATGAGTACTTGATGGGTTAAATGATTCCATAGTCCCTTAGCTTATTTAATTCATCCCTCATATTGGTGGCCAATATGGCGTTAGTATGTCACTATTTCTATCTAAAATACTTGTTGTTAGGCTACAACAAGATGACATGTTAGAAAAAATACTTCCTATATACTTTCGGCTCATGATAAGACCATGATAGACAATCTTGGTACCTTTTAAGTAGCTGCATGTAATCTTTCTTCTCAGTTGCACTTAGGTGAGTACCTAACCAATCCATTCTTGGATTTTCATGATAACCACAATCAGAATAAGTCACATATTTTAAAATAAATGAATCTTGAGCCTTGATTATATCATCTCCATCAAATGACACCTCTAAACTCACCAATCCTCTAGGGAACATGTTTGCCTTTAGCTGAATAATGTCCTTCCCAAACAAGGTTTCCTTCCTGTCACAAACTGAAACCATATATTCCATGTCTGTGAGCTGATCATGGAACTCAACCTCATAATTTAGAAACCTCTTAATCTGATCATCATCATAAAACACCTTCTAATGATGAACATTGTCTAGAATTGAAGGCTGAACATGCACCTCCATTTGATACTACAAATGAGGACTTGTATCTATAATATCAAATTGAACACCTAACCCTACAAGTTTGTCATTTTCTTCATTGAAACTTCTATCATAATAACAAAGATTGAATGTCCTAAAGAATTCAAGTAAATCCCACACATTATTCTGATATTGTTTCAACCTTTAATTTTTGGTACCATAAGCATTATGGACTTTATTTAGCACAAACTTAAAATCACCCTTTACAATCAATTTTTAATTCTATATTTGTGAGAAATTCATAAACCAAGCAAGAGTGCCTCATACTCAATAGTATTATTCATGTACTTAGAGAACAACTGAAAAAAAACATTAAACATTTACCATTGGGGACATTAAAAACAACCCCATCTCCATTTCTAAGATTGGAGCAATCCCCATCAAGGCACATCTTCCAAACTACTCCTTCACTATCATCTTCAACATCAAGAGAAATAGGGTATTCATTAGCATCAACATTTCCAACAAATTTTCCCAATTCAACATTTGTGTACAACACTTCATTGAGAGCATGTTTTACATCCTCAATTACATGTAGCATCTTCAGCTCTCTATAAATCTTGACCATCTTACCCTCTAATGGAATGGTGACATAAGACAACCCCATATGTACACTTCCACCCATGTTAGTAACCCATTTACATGACATAAACATCCCCCACTTATGGAGGGAATTTATAACTACCACGTCCATATTCAAATACTTAAATGGATGCACTGCTAACTACACTACTATCCCCTTGACTTGTCCAAAATTTGAAACTTCTCATGAGTCCATGGCATAACACTTGCCAATAGTTTATGTAATCTTCACTCCAAGCTCATTTTTGACACCCAATGACATCACCTTGTAGGAAGCACTAGAATTAAACATACAGTTGTGAATAATTAGACCATTGATTAAAATGTTTGTATAAAATAGATCCACATTCAGCTAACTCTATACCAATGCAGTCCCCAAATAAACTTCTATAGCAGGTTAAACAATCTCTTTTGATTCTTCATCACTTTTTGAGGGTGTTTATGGTAACTTAATTTCATTTGTAGGTAACTTCTCACCAAATTTCAAGTACTCAAATGCTCTCTTCCTATGCTCAAGTGTTAGTAATAATTCAACAAGTGGCATGGTGATTTTTAATTAGCTCAACACGTGGGCCATATCACATATGATATAATAAGGAAGAGGAGTATTGAGTGGAAGGATGACAACACATTTGATTGGAATATAGTCACTGAAGGTCTAAAGTGGAGTAGGCTAGGATGGATTTGAATATTTAACAACTTCCAAAAGTGGATTTTGTTTAAAATCATTAGCACCCTTAGGGATACTATACAATATGAGTACCTTATTCTTGGGTGAAGCACCTCTATGCTTATCAAATTTGGAAATGGGTACTAGCTTAGAAGCTTTAAGGACTGTTGTAATTTTATTAGCCTCCGCTACCTTTAGATTTGTAGGGTCAGTGTTTTGAGGAAAAACAACATGATATTTGATTCTCAAGCGATACTCCTCTTGCAAAATTGTTGCATTTATTAGCATCCACCTATCCCCAACTATCAAAATTCCACCATCATATTTCCTAATGAGCATAGAATGTAATAAATTGAAATAATGATTGGCCAATTCATATGTTTGTGCCATATTAACGTCAGAAGCAAATTTAGGAATTGGGACACTTCATTTTTCAACCACACCCCAAAATTGATCAATAGTAATAGAAATTAATTATTTGATAATTGAACATCAAGATATCATCATCAAATCATGTAGATGCAAGTTCATCCACATCTTCATCAATTAGTTTAGTTGTATAACATGGGGGATGTGTAAAAAATCACTTGTCACACTAATAAATATCAATGTTAGAATTCACCCCATTCACTTTAGCATTCAATAGATCAGGCACTTCTTTTCCAACCCCTCTATTTTGGTTTCTATATGTTCTTTCTTCACGTGTAAGCCTCTTCCTTCTATCTTGATCTTGATGGTGGAAAGCAGGACTTCCTTATGCTTGATTCAGATTTGAATCCCTTTATTGACTAGTAGACACATGAGGAATCCCCTTAGTAGCTCTAGCAAACTTGTATGATATTTCTCTAACAACAAAGGACAAAGTTTTAATAGTCTCCTAAAGATTGGTAATTTTTGTAGACTATCTTTTCTAGATTGACTAATTTTACATCATCCCTCTTATTCATGGACTTTCCCATAGCCTTTATGTTATTCTCAATTTGGATGGCCATATTGAATTCCAACCATAAGTTAGTGGGATCCTTATCGCTCATGTAGTACATAGCCTTCTTATCAAAGGCATCATAGTATTTTATCAAGCATGTTGTATCATTGGTCCTGATGTTTTCAAGTAGCCACATCATAATCTTGTTGAACCATGTATTAAAGTCCTAAACACACTCATTGGAGTTCTTATTTAAGTTTTCAAATTCATCCAAAAGGAACCTCAGATCAACTTTGTCATCATACTAAATTTTGCAAACATTTTTCATCTCTTCAAACGAATCAATGCATCCATAGGATAGGGAATTGAACCATTCACGAGTGTCTTCCTCTAGTTTGTGCACAAATATTTTAATTCACACATCCTCATGTTCAACCTCATAATATTCAATAATATTATTAAAAGGCTTTAGGTGCTAATCACGATGCACTCCATTGTTCCCTTCGAATTTTAGAAGGCATTTCCTTACTTCGTTTGGGAAATCATTAGGATAGTTTTCCATTTCATCAAAATTGATAGGCCTAAATCTAGGAATGTAGAATACAGGACATTCATTTTCATCTAGGTCTCTATGTTTCATGATTGGTTAAATTAAAGGTTCGAGAATAAATGGCAATGTGGTATTAGGGGGTGAATGAGGTGGAATTGGTGGACCAAATTTAGGAGGGGATTCAGCTGGTTGAGAAGGAGATGGATAGTAAATGGGACTATAGGTTTCATAATAGATAGGAGAGCTATGATAGTCCTCAATAATGGGAAGGTCAAGAAAGATTTCAAGATTATCCGAATCTTGATAACCCTTAGCTATTGAGATTTTCCCTTCAATAGGAGTCCAAACTTGTCTCATTCATCTTTGATATAAACTTAATGATGAGACAAATTTCATAGATGGGTCACCTTTGAAATATGATATTAATCCTTCCATATTTGTAAAAAAGAATATACTCAAATCTTAACTAAACATAATATTCAAAACAAACATCGATCTTTCTTGAAACTAGCTGATAAAATTTGTAGTCACCATTAGAATCAATGTTCTAGAATATAGTAATTAACAAACTGATATTGATACATGCTAACATCATACATTGTTAAAGTTAATGATGAGATAAAAATCAAAGGCATTAAAATATTCAAAATAATGTTTAAAAGGGAAAAACTACTTTCCAACATGCAATCTTAACATCTCTTTGCAATGAATGTAGCAAGAAGCCAATTGTTAAACCTTAAGAAATTCTTGGCATATTCCTAGTGGAGTGATGAACTTGTTGATGGCCAGTATATTCAAATAAGTGAAAGTATAGGTAGATAAATTTCAAATAAAAAGTACTTACATCTCTCTATAAAAGTCCCTGATGACATAAGTTCCATGGGTGTCTTTTCTCCTCGATAATGGTGCCAGATGAATGGTGATGTTGATGAACCAAATATAGCCATATTGTAGTAAATAATATGTAGAGAAACTTTTCAAATAAATCACTTATAACTCTCTACAAGAGTCCCCAAAAACATAAGTGCCATGGGTACCTTTTCTATTCCTCTTTAACAGTGCCAAAAAAGTGTTGGTTCTTAGTTGTACACGTCATACACTCAACCTCACACTCTTAAGAGAAAATGGCAAACAATGATGAAAAACTTACTAGTATGTCATTATAGTTAGGGATGGGTTTTGAATCAAGATTAGATCAAATGCATAAAATGACTGAGACGCACCTATAAAGGGTATGGTCAGCTCCCTACTACTTCTGACTTTGCTTGAACTAAGGTGAGAGGACCTATGGGGTAACTTGCTCACATGGAGAGATTCTAAAATTCAACCTATATGGGGATTACCAACATAAAGAAATATGAATTTGACTAGGACATAACCAAACTCATTCAATCCACATAAGAAAGGTTATCACATGGAATGAACAAATGTTCTAAATCACATACAAACTACTAAAGACATATATCAAAGTGATTACAACATTCATTAGAAAGAATTTTTCAACAAAAAGGGGCTTAAGGGAAGATTGTAATGCTAATATTCACAGCACAAGATAGAAACACATGTTATATAGGCAATAATTTTATGCATGTACAAGTAGATAATACTTCAAATATTCAGTTGGATGTATTACCTATAGTGTAGGAAAGGGTAGAATAGTTAGATATTGATAAACATAGGGTGGTGTCTTGTGGTTTTAAAATAGTAGGGATTCTTTTAGAATTCATGACATCATTTATTATAAAGATGCATAAAATTTAATTACAAGCTAATGTAACTACTAGGAGTGATTTTCACTTATTGGTGCCAATGAAATATAAATACCTAAATGATCCTTGAAATTCTAGATCATACACTAAAACTAGGATATCACCTACTTTTTCCCATTGAATCCATAAACTTAGAGTGCCCTAACAAGTTATTTAGCAACATATTCCCAAACATAATGTAGAAAGGGATTTATAATCTAAATCTAAGCCCAAGATGACAACTAGTAATGAGCATAGATCAAGATATCCAATCAATAACATTTATAAAACATATTATTGTACTTCATCAACATAAAATAATAGATAACCACAAGAATTTTCATTGACTTTGCAAGAAAATATTACACACATCAAAGGGAAGAAGGGAAAAAAATTCCTTAGAAAATTTGTTAGCAATTTTCAACTAGTGCATACGAGCTCTCAGTTGAGCTCCTTTGCCTTTGTTTGCTTCCTCAATTTATGGTTTATGTCTCCAATCTGCCACTTGAATTTTAAATTGGTCATTAAAAGGTGACTACTCTAGTTCATGTGAAGTCTGAATATACTCATAGTTTATAGCATTGTGCAGACACGATCTAAAAGTCGCTGCTTATTTTCCATATATTTGAAGAAAGATTTAAGTAAGATAAAGAGCATTAGACCACCACTGAAACCAACTAGTATCTCCCTCTATTTGAGGTATCAAGTTAAAAAATCTAACAATATGACCCACTATTCTTTCATGTTTGAGGTGGGTAGTGTTGAGCTAGAATTAAATGGAGGCAAATCGATGATAAGTCCTTTCAAAGTTAAATAAAATAAGATGATGATCTGATAGGAAGGTATCAAGAATGAATGAGACTAGTATGTCAAGGACTAGAGTAAAGTAGATAAGATCTTGCTTAGCTAGTAGAGCTCTATCGAGGTGATGAACAACTCTATACTCTTCATATCTAAAGATGGACTAGGTGAACTAGGGGGAGTTTTAATTCTTTCTCCAATAATGTTTAGGATCAAACACCCTAAGTTTGTTGCACATATAAAACCATGATTCATGCTCATTAGTGTACCACCGTATTAGAATCCATCCTTATTCATCCTCTATCGACTTCACCATGTTTAAATCACCATTAGAGGATCCAATGACAATATCTAAGAGAGATTCATCTATCCACCTCCACAAGGCATCCAACTCCACAACATCATTAAAGGTGTATAAATTAACCAACCCAATGATGTGGTTATTAAAGTCATAAAGGGTCCACACTACCTGATGGGTTAGGTTCTAACCCCATGGAATAACATTTGAAGCTAGATCTATAACAAAAAATGTGATGGCCTTATCATGCCCAACATCATGCCTAGTATCTTGACAAATGTCCCTAGGCCAAATGATTCATGTTACATTCTATAATATGAAGCTAGAAATATTGACCTCTCACAAATAAAGAAGTTTCATGTTGTGAAAAAGATGAAATTTTTTCTTGAATGCGTACTTATGTAGCAGATTAGTAAGACCTCAAATATTTCAATAATACACAATCATTGGGTAGGATCAAGGTGCATGCCATTCTCCTCTGTGAGGCCTTCCAATAGAAAAAAGTTATTATAGATGAGTTTGATGGGCATGATATCAATAATTTTAAATGGTTGTCTCTTGTTCACTATATACTCCTCTTCTTTAGGAGATGAAGAGGGGATACAAGAGCACCAAAATAATATTTTAAGGTCCAAGGTGATCAAGCTACTTTCTTCCTCTGAGGAACTCACCCTAGGAGAGGGTTATGATAGTGGCACTAAAGGTGCATTTAAACCAGCGATGACATTTTTTGTAGCATATGCACAAGAGGGGGAAAAAATTTGGTAGGCAAGACAGATTGTCCAACAAAAGTCGAAGAAGAATTATTTATTGTAGGTCTAAATGAATAATTTTATGGCCTACCGCCACCTTTGAAGGAGTTTTTCTTCTTCTTGTTGGTGATAGTAGTCTAATTGTTATTATTTACATTATAATATTTGGATTTAGATCCACCCTTTTCTTGAGGAGTAAGGGGTGTCTAGACCATTAGAGGACATTACTAGATCTTATGTTCCAAGGATTGGCACCAAAATCAAGTATTCAAGAGATTGATATTAAAGGCATGCTGAGAAAATGGTTAGGGCCAATTTGTATATCAATAGAATCTTTCAAATAATGGGACATATCCACTTCCACACAAACCCTCTTCTAAGGACAAGCCGTAAAGATCTTATTCTTCTCATGGCATACAAAATTCCCTATGGGTTTTATGAACTGGTCTATAAAACCCCATAAGGGGAGAGGTAAGCTAAGACATTCAACCCATATGGGGATTTTCAAATTTTCTTTTTCTGAGACTTAAAGTCTTGAGTCTAGTTAGAAAACACATCTAAAGTGTTTCAAATGAAGCAAGGCCCATGATTGGCAATAGTTTTGCAATGATCTGGGTTAGAAAAGCAAAACAAAAAAGCACTTTGTAAGGTTTTGGACTCCTTCAAGTTTCACACCATGACCTTGCTAGTGGTTGTGAACCCATTTATTTAGAAGGCTCTCAAGGGGTAATCGACAAAAAAAAAACCAATCAAACTAAAAATTTCAAAGAAATGACATATTTTATCAAATTCTGGCACATCCAAAATAACATTAGGGAATGAAGAGTCAGATTCATCAGCATTACCTCATAGAAAACCCTCAAGACAAATTTCCTTATCTGCTTTAGGGCTATGGTTGCACTCGCTCACTCCAAATTTCTCTACATCTATAGATGCAAATATGGAGGCAGTGATCATAAAATAAAGGGTACCCCTACCGCCCAAATAAAAAATCACCAATCAAAATAAAAAATTAACACAAATAAAAAAATACCTACTTAAATCCACGATAATCGATAGTATGACAAAAACCTAAAAGCTCATCAATGTAGAGAAATCAACCTAGGGTTCCCTTTTCCACTCATAACCTTCTTTTAGCATAACTATTACATACTTCTCAATACTTTTTTCCATTAACATTGACAAGTATTTTCAAGGAGTTTTTTGTTTTCTAACTCAAACTTTAGAGTGATGTTTTAAGTGTTATATTTTTGTAAGGGCTAAACAACATATTTATGTGAATCAACAATTTTAACATGAACTTGGTGGAATGTGGTGGTTTGTTAATTTTTTTTCAATTTTTTTGGTAAGAATTTCAAATATTTTTGATTTGCATCACAATATTATTTTGTGTCAAAGTTTACATTGATTTATAATATTTTAAATTTATGTAAAACTTTTTAAAATTTTGTGACAATTTTCAAATTTATATAGAAAATGTCTAAATTATTTATGTTGAACATATCTTATGATTTATTAATTAAAATAAAAATAATTATAATTATAATTATAATAATTAAAAATTGATTAAAATAATAATATTATTTTTAAATGTTATTAAATAATATTAATTATCAAATGTAAGTATAAAATTATTATCAAATTAAATTGTTAAATTAAATTTTAATAAATAATATCATTATCAATCATATATGTAAGTGAATTATTATTTTTATCATGAAAAAATTATTATTAAAAACCCAATGAAACAATGTATAACTTTTAATCATTGTGATCTTTCATTGTCTATGATTGTCACTAAAACTTTTACTATATTTATCTTGTTTGTGACCCTTCTTGTCAAAACTCATTACCTAAAGATACATACAACATCAAATATCAATATTACTTTTAAATTGAACTTCCAAAATATTTACGATGTAATTACTTATGCATAAATAAATTAAATAAAATAATATATTATAATATAATAATTTTAATAAATTATTCAAATATTCTAAAAATTTAAAAAAAAAATTATATATATATAATATATATATATATAAAATGTGTTTGCCACATTGATATCCTATATATCTATGCGATCGTTTGGTATGGTTATCATTTCTCATAGGTATGCCTTTTTAAACCGACTGTTCTCAATCTCAACAATAATTTTATTGCAAATGCATTGTGGTTACTAAATGATTTTGAAAGGGTCTTAACATTTTTTTTTGTAGAAGCTCTCACACTTATCACAAATAGTAAGTATGATCATAATCTTATTGCACATCATGGCTAGGGAAACGACTATGTTTATTTTGTCCTCTACACATCCTTCTACATTATTTACGTGTTATAAACCTGTTATTGCAAGAGCTGTAACATTTGGACATATATTCATTATTTATATCAAATTATTACCCTTGTTACTTCTGCTTCACTAAATTTTATTTTCATGTGGGTGCATAATTAAAAAAAACACATTGATAAAGGTTTCTACAATGGGCACTGATGCCAAAGAGAGTGCTGCCAACAATCCAGGACTACTTGACAATCCACACACACCTAAAAAAAATTATTTTATTCCATAGATAGTAACCATATACATTATTTTTTTATTTGTCTTTATTAAATTCAGTGATTAACATGTAATGACTCAGTTCAAAAGTAAATTTTTCTCTTTGACATACTTGTTTTCGTTTCCAATGTGTAGATGAAATTACAGAACAAATGAGGTCAAAACAATAATAAGGAACAAATATATCACTACCTGTTAGTCAAATTAGCCTAGATCAATACATAAGAAGAAAAAAGATATTTATAATTTTTTAATTTTTTTTTCCAAAGTTAACTATGCATAATGTAATATTACATTTTTACCAAATTAAATCAACTTTTACATGATTTGCTTATAGCTCAAGTAACATTTAGCATGGGGTAGAGCTTATAACATTCATGCCATCCTCCCCTACATTCTTTGCTAAAAGTTATAAGTGTGAAAAGTTACAAGTGTGAAAATCTTAGCTGAGTCTTTGTAGAGTTTGATGGGTATATTTATCTTTGGAGGACGCGTGATTTTATAGATCATGTATGATTAAGTTGCATGTCACCATGCAAACAACCATTCCAATTTGACATTTACCATCTTACCATTTTAGATATTCATAGCTCTTCAGTCTAAATTGTTTATACAGGTCAACCGATTTATGCACTTCAATTTTTATGCTTGGCCAACCTGATGTCACATATTTTATAATCAAATAAAAATTTATTGGATCTATGGAGCCTGGTTGGTCTACATAAACATGATAACGTAAATCAATTTCATGTATAGAAATTATTTTTAAAAGTTCATGATTTTTAAGTCCCTGCTGTCAATTGAACAAATATATTTTTTATTGTGGTCAATCGAATTTTTTTTTTAAATATAATATTTTATTAAGTTTAACATCAAATATTATGGAATATTCTTCTACATATTTTTATAGAATATTCTAATTATATTAACATTATAAGTAAAAAATTCATTTAAAAACTGACACAATACAATACACTATCATGAAAAATATCATTATAGCATAAAAATTGGAAAAAAAACCTTTTAGAAATAATTGCAAGATAAAACAAATATGTAACATAATTTAAAAAAAAAATAAAACAATTTTTTTAACATAGACGTATACATGCATTTATTAATTTATGTAACTAAAAGACAAGCGTACATCATGACTGATATTTTACATAACTTATTTTTATTCAGCGACTAAAAAGTTTAGGATGCATATTATTAATTTATAAATATATGACTATAAATTATGAATTAAAATATAATCCAACACTATCCATTAATATAGGACTCATAAATAACATCAACCATTTTGGATTATAGCTAACTATTTAATAGATATAATTGCTAGATAACTATCTACCCACAATAGAACAATAGTAAAAATATGCATGTAACACTCTAGACATTTTATTATATATTTATGTCTATTTCACATATTATTTGTATTCAAGTATTGTCTTTTAACACTTATCCTCTTTTTAAATTATTTTTATAATTTTGTATAAATGAAAAATAATAATTTTGTAAGATATATACGTAAAGAAAATATTTTATTTTCATGATTTAAAAATCTATGCATGCTAAGTTTAATAGTAGAAAATATAATATTTATTTTAATAATTGACTTTATTATACTACCTATTTATTTATTTATTTATTTATTTATTCATTCATTCAATATAGGATTGAAGAAACATGAAACCCCAGCTTTATCATCCGTTGGTATTCAACACTGATAGGATTTCTTATTATATCTTTAAAAATACTATTAAAAGTGCCTTGATCTTATCAATGACCACCAAATCTACCAAATTAAATACATGAAAATATCACAATATTTTTTTATTGAATCATTCAATGTACTATTTACTATTACATTTTTCTTTTCTTATAATTTGATATATAAAATCAATTTTAATCAATTTATTACTAGGAACTAACCGTCATGCAACTCTTATTTACTTGGGTGTTTGGGAGCATGGGTGGAGGCAGTGGCATGGATGGAAGAAAGCAATTTTGATGTGAGGACATTCTTGTTTATAAATATTTTGAAAATTTGACAGATTAATTTTAGTTAATGAGAATATTTTTTAAATAAAATTTTGAGAATATTCTAATACTAATATACTAAATATTAGATATAATTTTATAATTGTTTGTATAATATTATTTTAGGGTTTTTGATTGGTTTTATTGAAAACCGAATCTTTTAGTCGTGTCTTGCAAGGACTAATAAGATATTACTTTTTTCATGGCAAAGTAATTGATGAAAAAATAAGACCCAAATTATTCTTGTACATTATCATATATGAGTAAAAGTACTCCCACATAGGATGCAACATCAATCGGAAGGAAGAAAGTGAAAAAAAAAGGTATTGCCTTCAAATTTAACTTATTATTGCTCATAGAAAATCTTGGTCAAAGAAAAATCTCGCAAGGCGTTAATCTTTGACCACTGGATCAAGATCATCTTTTTCATGTTCAGCCATAGCTAAATTATTTATTTAGAAAAGAAAAGGAAAGTAAAGGAAATGTGGGTACAAATGGAAAGTGGGGTCACAAATTCTTTGAGTTCCTCATTAATTTTGAATTTGATATTTAACATATATTTGTTTATTTTAGGAGGTGGTCTTATGAGATGGGGCTCTTAAATGTTTTTAATGAATATTGCAAAGTAAATTTAAGAATTTATGTAGCAAAATTTATCTCATAGTATAAAAATTATGAGTGTATGGTGTAATTTTATAACGGATAATATTTAAAATTATTATATTTTTATTTGTAATTGTTTAGGCAAATTTTTATCTCTCAAATTTACATTTTTAAAAATATCTTTATAAAAAAATAGAAGTATTTCCACCCCCTCAAATATTTTCTCTAAAAAATAGTTAGCTCTTTAATTTTGATAAAAATTCCTAAAATTTCCTGTTGCTAGGTATTTCATTTGTCATGGGCCCCATGTGTATTAAAAATATGAGCAATAGGGCCCTCCATAACACCCTGACCTAAATGAATATCTTTTTGTTCCAAAAAATTAATGCATACAATACAAATATGTGGAAAATATATTGACATGTGCTCAAAAATCAAAATAAATATCCCACACAATATAAATATTTGAAAATTATAATAAATTTATTATTTGGCATGTGCTTGACTACCTAAATAAATATTGTACACAACATAAATTTTGTAATAAATTGTAATTGTGTTTTTCACATATCAATGAAAAACGTCAAAGAATTAAGCTTTTCATATTCTTATAAGATAAAACTTCCTTCCAACCATTCTAATCAATTTATCTAAGTAAACATTCCTAATTTTTCATTCAGAAAAATTAGTACATATGATACAAACATTTCAATAAGTTATCATAATATTTTCCACATATATATTAAAAATGTCAAAGAATTAAACTCTTTATATTTTTATAAATACACATGCTACAAATATCTCAATAAATTGTCATCATATTTTTCACATATCCCTGAAAACTACCAAAGAATTAGACTTTTCATGTTCTTATAATGAAGCCGCCCCCTGCCGACCATTCTAATCAATCTTTTCATGTTCTTATAATGAAGAAGCCGCCTGCCGACCGTAGCAGGAAAGGAAATTTATGAGAAGCTTCAATTCATTTAACAATGGAGTCTATATATCATTAAGTAGTTTTAGCCTTATAATTTCGATTCATTATCTATCTTGTTATTGCAAACGTGTGTGTCGTATCACTGTTTTTTATTTCTAAGTATCTAGCTGATCGTCTTGTATGGCTGCTCTAAAATTCATGGTTAGGAGGCAGGCAGCTAGTGGCTCCATCTTTTAGTTCTTTATTTCAGGTGCGTATGGAAATAAATTCATGCTTGTTTCAGTTACGTTTCCAATGACTATTTATAATCTATATGTTTAATTATGTAAAAAAAAAAAAAAAAAGCTTTGTGTAATTATAGGGTTATTAAGTGTACTTTATTATGGTTTTATGTTACAATTTTTAGCAACTTGACTAAACATGGTTGTTGCAATATTTTTTTTTGGGAGACTGCCCATTGAAGAGGATTAAATGAATGTGAGATATTAAAGTTTCTAATACTCTCATGTTTTTGTTTGTGTTTTCACTTGTAAATATGTAATGAAAAGTTGTAAATGTTTACATGAAGACATGCAATAGTATTTTTTTAAAAAGGATAAATACAGAAGTAATTTTGATATGTTAATAAATTCAATAATATCTTATAAATATATTTCAATTTCAATTGTTATTTGTTTTTTCTAAATAATTATAATTTGTATAAATGTTGACTTATTTTTTTATTTTATTATAAATTTCTAAAACAATATTTGTTGAGAAAATATTATTGCATTGTTTGAAATGAGGTTTGGAAATTATATAAACTTTTTTTTTTTTAATAAGATCGAATATGAAATGAGAACAATAAAGTATGGTGTTCAAATAATTTTTCCTTTTATTGCCATGATTTTTTTAATAACGTTTATTATTATTATTTTATATTTTTTAATTTTCCTAGTCTTAGAGATTTTTATTTCTTAATGTTGCAACATAATCCATGGAATAATAAAGTTATGTAAATATATTTAAATTTGTTATGATTTTTTCATATTTGCATAGATTGCTCAAGTGGATTAGTTATGAATTTATTTTTTCAATGCACCATTAATATACAAAAATGGAAATGAAGATGATGCACTATAATTTCATTTCAATTCTATTTTGTTGTTTTAATTTTAGTACTTGTAGGAATTTTCATTATAAAATTTTGGCGTCTATTGATGGAATTGAGTGTAATATTTTATTTATGAAAACCTTTTTTTGTAAATATGGTTTTCCTTCTTTTTTTTTTTTTTTTCGGTGGTTCCAGTAGCTTAGAATTCCTTAAGTTGAGATGAAGATTTTTTTGAACCACATCACATAAGACCTCATCTTGGAAAGGTTTTATTGCATATGAGAGAAGACATTGGTGGGTGACACAAAGGTTTCTCCCTAGACTCAACCATCCAATAATGTATGGCTTTGAGTGAGGCTTCATGGAAAAATTTAGTCTTATCACAATATTATTCGAGATTAAAATCTTTTGACTCCCACTATCGAGAATGAAATGTAGGGGCTTACCTTTCACCCATAAATTAGAGTGAAACAATATTTCTTTGTTATCTAGCCTCTCCTCATGGGTCTCTAATGAGGAAATGATGGCATTAGTCTCAGCATCTACAATCTCTTGATCATGAATATCTCCTCAAACTTTATTATTGATTAAATAAGATATCTAAGGTATAACCCTTATCTATTGAGTCTAAGTGGAGCTTGTTAAAGAACTCTTACATTGAGCAAACCAATGATGGAGACCCTGATTTAGTGGGTACCTCTAAGTCTAATCAAATTATCCAAGAAGGGACTATGAAAATTATTATTGTTCTCTCCTTGCAACATTTTAGGTAGTAAAACAACATTTAAGGGTCAAATAATGATTGTTTTAAAGATGAACCAACAATAATTTATGGTATTTATATAAAGGACTATTTGAAAGCAATACTTCTTCAAATCATCTTCGGTTGGAAAACATTTTTTAGATATGTGATATGTTGTTCTATTGGATCCTAAGATTAAAATATTTATTTGAGATAACTTGAAAAACATCTTAGTAAATGTTAAATCCCAATTTAACCCTATGTTTTTGCCTTTACATTCATGGATTTGAAATGATTGGTAAACTAATTTCTTAAATGCTTTGATTTAAGAACTATGATGAATGTTGTAGAGAATAGTGATGTTTAGTTACAAGTTGCATTTTATTAATTATGTGGAATACATATGTACTTGTTAAAGTCTTGTATTATTGATTATAGATATATGTGATGACTCAGACTAACTAAAAATTTGCTAGGAAATGGATGTAGGATTTCTTTCACCCTCAGAACACCATGACTGAGAGTATCATCTAGGAGGGTAGTGAAGATGGGATGATTTCAATCTGATAGAATGGAGAATGCTAGTAGCCCAAATTCATATACCACATTAGTTTGTCTTGTTAAATTCTTTGCATTGATACGGTTTACTAGGTATTAATCTCAATAATGCTAAGATAGTTGCAAAAATCATATTTTGAATGTGCTTTAGGAGGAAATGAATTCTTATTTTGAAATTAGATATAGCTAATACCCTATTTTGAGATGCATTATATTGTGTTTTATAATTATAGCATTAATGCAATTTTAATTTGGAGTTAAAAATTATAATACTGTTATATTTGATTTGCCAAAATAAAAATATGTGGTAGTTTTAAATTGTTTAATTATATTAGGCAATTTGATTAAATTGAGGAAATCAATTAATGTATGCTAATTAATATAGGAATAAATCACAATTAAACACACTAGATAAACTCAATTTTTTTAAAAGGGAGTCAAAGTTATCTTTTGGTTAACTCCATAAATCAGGGGAGATAAATATGGAGTTCATCTAATGGTTATGTTGTAACTCCCAGTTAATGACTTGGAAAAAATACTTCCACTAGGTCTTAAAAGAATGCAAAAAGGGAAACAATAGTATTAAGTAACGAGGAAAAAAAAGAGGACACACATGGGAAACTTACAACAAGGAAGGTAAGCAAGAAGTTGGAAGACGAGAAAGAAGCTTTGGGAATGGAGAAGGGAAAACCTTCCCTAGCAACAAGGGAAGAGGCAATGTAACAAGTAGGTACTGTAATTAATTTTATAGTGTTTATTAAATTCAAGAATAGGTTATGAAAGAATTACAGATAGTTTTTAGAAATAATGTTGGTAATTCCAATAGAAAAAATATGAAAACCAAAACCCACTCGAATAAGCCTATATTTTGTCAAATTAAAAGAAAGTTTAGGGGATTAAGGATAACCCTTCAGGCGACTTCCCCTACTATTTTTATAAGAGGAAATTATAATCAAAATCATATATATATATATATATATATATATATATATATATATATATATATATATATATATATATATATATATATATATATATATATATATATATATATATATATATATATATATATATATATATATATATATACACACACACACACACACACACACACACACACACACACACACACACACACATTGAATACATGGAATGTTGAATGTGGTTTTTCTTATATATAGATTTAGGGGAAAATGTATTTATTATTTCTTTTATATGCTTCTCCCATGAATCATTTATCATTTCTTTTATTATTTGTAAAACAAACACATAGTTATTAGTAAAGAAACATATTGCTATTAGAAAACAATTACATATATTTATTAAATAAAACAATCATATTTCTATTGAATGAACATATAATCAACAATTTAGATTTAGATGCCATGATCTAAATTAAACACTTTACAACTAGATGAACTTGCAGTCCAATGGTTAGATTAATGAGAATGGCACTTTGTATGCTTCTTTTGTGAATTGAATAATTAAATGGTTGCAAGAAAATAATATTCTTGATTAAGTAAAAAAATATATATACTGCAATAAACAAGCAACTATTGCAAAACAAACGTATTTTTATTTGGCTAAACATGAAGATAGCCAATTGGATTTATGACACCATGATGAGCAAAACATATTTCTATTTGATGAACATACAGCCCACTGACTAGACTTAGATGCCATGCTATAAATAAATTATTTTAATATCTGATTGACCATCCAAACAATTATTAGAATAAGAAAACTTCTATAAACAAATCATATTTTATTGGTTGAACATGCAAATAGCTATTTAAGTACGTGACACCCTGCTGTAAAACCCAATGCTTTGTTACTAGAAGGACCTGCAGACCACTATTTAATTAATGATAATAATTGATTCTTGTAAAAAATAATAATAATAATAATAATAATAATAATAGGGAGGTGCTAAAATGCTTCTTCCATGTTTTTTTTATCAAGCAACATGCTGCAACCAAAGATATATCTATTCGTTGAGCAAGTTGTTTTAATAATGGAAATTTGCTACAAAATAAATATTTTTCTATTGCATGGACATGAAGACAACTATTTAGAATTAAGACACCTATCCCTTCTTGTGGTTACTCATTGTCTAGATCCAAGTAAATAAGGATATTTTTAATTTGGGGGTCTTGTTTATTAAATATATAAATATTTTAATTTCATTGTTTTGTGTTATTTAATATTACTGGCAAAAAGAAACATTTTTAATAGTTTTATAGTATAAACTTTATTTAAAAATAAAATATCTATTAGTTTGTGTTTATAAGAAAAACTCTTAAAATGCTACGTAACTGAACTGCCAAAATCCCAATCATAAATAGAGTGCTGAAACAATTACTTTTAATTTGTTGAGTTTTCATTACAAGATGAAATATTGAAGCATAAATTAATGTGTTTTAAATTGAGAGGTTATAATGAACTATTGAGTTTATTATACTATTGAGATTTCTTATTTTTGTACTTAGTATCTATTATTGTTAAAAATGGATGCTTTAAAAGTATGAATAAAGTGAATGGTGTTTCTAGTATTTGACTATGAGTGAATACTATGAAGGAGTTCATTGTAGTTGATTTACATGGTTGTAATGAACATGATTTAATTCTACCTTAACTATCTATTATTATAAGTAGTTAACTGTTATCATGCTTAGTGGAGAAATTGTTAAGAAATACTTATTGATAGTTGTTGTTATTTGGAAAATAAGGGATCTTTTGTTTAGTATATCTGAAGGGTATGATTATGTTTTGATTGATATTTTATTATATACATAGCATGAGAGTAGATTCATTTTATGAATTTCAAAGATAAAATAAATGTAAAGATAGATTATTCCCAATTTTTGCATGCTTGTGATTTGGCTATTAAAATTTAACCTATATAAATCTCTTGAGTGATACTATGTTATGTGTTATGGATATGCATTGGTGATGTTATCCAAGTGATAAGATGGTTTCTCAAGCCTGACAGAAGTCACCAATGGCAGTATGGATAACCCGATCAAGTGATGTGTTATGAACTAAGATGATCATATGTTATTTTAAAACTTTGGTCAAAGTAATATCAGATTAACATTGTTAGTTCTTATGTATGATTTGCATGTTGTTCAATTCCATAGTATAAATGTACTTTTCTTTATGATACACATCATGTAGTGAAATATTATAGCACATGGGTCTACTAGCATGTCACATTCTAGATTTTCACACCATTCTATCTATCTATCCATGTAGGGAGGACCATTCCCTAATAGGAGATTGTGTGGGAGATCATTGGTCTATGGTAGGGTGGTGAAGTGCTCGGATGATGCTCTCCCTCCCCCACTATAACAAATATCATGGAGATGAAACTTGAGGTTATCATAGATATGTGAGTTGGATGCAACTCAAGCTCTAGAGTAGTAGTTATCTCTATGTTTAAATAAGATAGTTATCTATAAAATTTTGTAACTATAATAGTATTTACATGAATAGTCATTACTATACTAGAGACCAGCCATAGCTGTGTCATTATATAATGTTTATCTTGAAGATGTAAAACACTTTGGTGCCCTAGTTATTTAAATTGGAAACTTGATCATTGTTATGCTATTAATAAATGTAATGGTTTAAAAGAATTACTTTCATTTGTACTTCTTGTTTCAAGTCTTAACATGTGGTATCAGAGCTGAGGCTCAAGCACTAAGACTTTATGATTCCACTAACATTTTTGAATTCTTATTTTCAATGAGAAGGAAGAATGGTACAAACAAGAACCTCGAGAGAGGGTCCATAGAACAATAATAAACCAACCTTTGATCTAAATTAGGTTACTGTTGATCAATCAAAAAAGTTGGATCAATTACTTACAATCATGAATGATACCAAGGATCAAATTTAAACCCTTAAATAAAAATTTCATTGACATGGCAAGAAAAAACATCAAGAAATAACTATTGATCACCCAGTTGATCAAGAAAATTAGAATGAAGCAAGAGCACAGGTGGTTGCAGGGCTATTTAGGTATATGAAGAAGTTGATTCCACCTATGTTTGATAGAATTATGTTAGGTGATGGAGCCAAATCTTGGTTGACTGATATGGAGAATTATTTTAAGATTCAAAACTATTTTGAGATTACCTAAGTAGTTTGGGGAGCATACCTATTGGCTGGTGAAGTAGCTACTTGGTGGGCTAACAAGAAAATGGAGATGAACCTTAACTCAAACACCACAACATGGGAACAATTTGTGACATTGTTTAGGTCTCAATGGTTGCCACAACTTTACTTTGACTAGAAACTTACGAACTTTCATAATCTAAAGCAAGGTGAGTTGTTAGTAAATGAGCATTGGGAGCCGTTTACTAAGCTTCTAAAATATGTACCTCACTATCAAGCTGATGAAAGGTTCAGGATCAGGAAATTTATTATGGGATTAAAGCCCCAAATTGGAGGAGAGATAGATCTCCATGGTCCTTTTACTATCGATCAGGGTTTTGAGAAAGCAGGAAAATAGGAATAGAAACTAAAGCCTCTAGCTCAGGTTCGGGTGAGGTTCAGGAAAAAAATTTGAGGTTCCAAGCCAACATTCAAGAAGAGGAACCAGAATCAGAGGAATGAAGGTTTCAAGGGTCAGTTCAGGAATCCAAATTATAAGTTCAACAATGGACCCAATGGTAGGAAACCCAAAAATGGCTTAAAAGGTGGTTTCCAAGGGAACTCTCAAGCTGACAGGAAAGGACCTCTAGAAATTTGTTTCAATTACAAATTAAATCACTATGCTCATGAATGCCCTCATGACAAAACAAAGAACAAAGGTCCAAACCTACAACAAAGCACTTTTTAGCAACATATTCATGTAGCTATTGATAACTAACAAGCTGAATTTCAAGTCTCATCCATTAAATTATCATGTATTTTATTTAATAATCCAATTTATATTTTGATAGATACATGGGATATTGAATGTTTTATAGCTCCTAATTATACTTGTAAAATTTCTTATAAAATCTAGATTTATGGCAAATGCATGGTCAGTACAATATGGTAATGACTCTAAGGTTATGGTTGATAAATGTCTAATTGAAGAAATGATTGAGTTACCTGAATTCATAATTATAGTGGATTTATATGTATCACCACTAGGATCATATGACATAATTCTAGGAGTCAACTAGCTTGCTCAACACAAAGCCAAAGTTGATTGTCACTTGAAAAAGGTTGAATGTCTTGATGACTATGGGAATCAAACCCAACTTCAAGGTGATAAGAGGAAGTTGAGGCCCAGGGGAATTTCTACTACACAACTCAAAAGGGTTCAAACAAAAGGATGTAAAGCATTTAGCATTAAGATAAATTAAATGGAGGGAACTAAGGAACCATACCTCGAAGACTTTCCTTAGAAATTTCCATAATGTGTTTCCTGAAGAGTTACTAGGTTTGCCTCCTAAAAGAGAATTTGATTTGTCTATTGACATTATACCTGGGTTAGAACCATAATATAGGGTACCATATAGGATGACCACCACATAGTTAGTCAAATTGAAAACACAACTACAGAAACTATTAGTGAAAGGTTTGATTATTCCAAGTGTGTCCCCATGGGGTGCACCAATTATGTTCATTAAGAAGAAGGATGGTACTCTTTAACTCTGCATTGATTACAAAATGCTAAACAAGGAAACTATCAATAACAAGTATCCACTACCTTGTATAGATTATATTTTTGATCAAATGTACGGTGCAACAATATTATCTAAGATATATCTTAGAGTAGGATATCATCAATTTAGAATTTAGGATGAATATATTCCAAAAGCAACCTTCAGGACTCGTTATGGGCTTTACGAGTTCATGGTGCTTCTATTTAGATTAACTAATGCACCAGTAGAATTCATGAATCTTATGAATAACATATTTAGAGACTATTTAGATCATTTTATTTTGGTATTTATAGATGGCATTCTTCTCTATTCCAATAATAAATAAGAACACCTTCAACATCTCGAACTAGTATTGCAATGGTTGTGAAAGCACAAGTTGTATGGGAAACTATCTAAATGTGTATTTTTTCAAAAAAAAGTGCAGTATCTAGGGCATATTATATTTGAGGAAGGTATTTATGTAGATCCATTCAATATCAAGGATATTATGGAATGGCCATCTCTTAGAAATATGCACAAGGTAAGGAATTTCATGGGATTAGTGGGATACTATAGGAAGTTCATTCTGGAATTTTCCAAGATAGCTAATCCAATTACCTCTTTGCAAAGGAAGAATCAAAAGTTTGACTGGTCTAAAAAATGCAAATTAGCTTTTCAAGAGTTGAAAAGAAGACTTACCTCAACACTAGTGTTAAGAGTCCCCAATCCCAATGGATAGTTTTCAATAATCACAGATGCTTCAAGAGAAGGTTTAGGTGGAGTCCTCATGTAGGACAGAATAGTGGTAGCTCTTAAATAAAGAAAGTTGAAAACTCATGTGGTGAAATTTCCTCTATGACCTTGAACTTGCAGTAATCATCCATGATTTGCATGTTTGGTGACATTACTTGGTAGAAAAACTGTTTAAGATGAAGACTAATAACTTTGGGCTCAAATATATTCTTCATCCAACCCAATTTGAATGCTCATCAGATATGTTGGTTAGAGTTTCTTTTTGACTATGACTTGGATATCAATTATATCAAGGGTAAAGAGAATAGAGTAGCTAATGCTTTGAGCCATAAAAGGTACATATCAGCTATAAAAACTATTAGAAGAACATTCAGAGATGTAGTAATTAAGTTCTCACTAGGAGACAATTATTATGAGTAGGTTAGAGAAGCATTATCTAAGGATAAACAAGATCCTCAATGTAAAGGATTTAGTTTTGAGAATATTGGTCTTTTGTATTTTAATAAAAGAATGTATGTACCTAAATGAGAAAATGTCCATACCATGGTTTTAAAAGAGTTGCATAATGGCCCATACTCAGGACGTCTAGGAGTAATGAAACTTAAGTCAAAGCTTAGACCTCTATATTTTTAGAAGGGAATCAAGAAAGATGTGGTAGAATATATGTCACTTTATCTTGAATGTCAATGAGTGAAAGCTGAATAGGTGCACCTAGCTGGATTGCTTTACCCACATGAGATACCTGAGTGAAAATGGTAGGTGATCAATATGGACTTTGTCCAAGGTTTATCAGTGTCATGGAATAGGCATTATATGATTTTGGTAGTTGTGGATAAACTAACCAAGGTGGAATATTTCATACCAGGTAATTTTTCAGATGATACACCTACCCTTGTGAAAAGATTTGTAAAAGAAGTTTATAGGTTGCATGGATTCCTAGAGAAGATCATTTCATATCATGATTCAAAGATGACATCCAAGTTTTAGGTTATTCTAAACTCTACTTTAGGTACATAATTTAATTTTAGTACTACTTATCATCTAGAGATTGATGGTCAAATAGAGTGAGTTAACCAGGTTATTGAAGATATTCTATATATGTATTGCATGGATTAGTAATACAAGTCAAAAGACTATTTTTCATTGGTTGAGTTTACTTATAACAACTCATACTAGTCTACTTTGAAGATGGTACCTTTTGAAGCTTTGTATGGTAGGAGGTGCAAAACACCAATCAGTTGGGACATGTTAGTAGAGAGGGTAGTCTTTGGCTCTGAGATGATTTTTAAAATGGAAGAGCGAGTTAAGTTAATCAAATTGAGATTATCCAAAGCAAATGATAGACAAAATAGTTATGTTGATTTGAGAAGGACCGATAGGTGGTTTTCTGTGGGTGACAAAGTGTTTTTATGAGTGAAGCCATAAAAGAGTTTGATTATGTTTGGAAAGTCTACAAAACTATCACCTAGATATGTAGGACCCTTTGAAGTATTAGAAGTGGTCAATCCTATTGCGTATAGGCTTGTATTACCTCCATCATTATCTCTTTTATATAATGTTTTTCATGTATCTTATCTCAAGAAGTATATAGCTGATCCTTCACATGTCTTGAATTAGAATGATTTTCAAGTTCTAAATCTCAGAGTGGTCATGGTAGAACCAATCAGAATAACTGACACTCACAAACTTTGTTTGTGTAATAGGGAAGTGTCATAGTTCAAGGTCTTATAGGACCAATATTCTGAATATAGTGCTACTTGGGAAGACTCTGAGGAGTTCTTCAGCATATTTCCACATTTATTTTTTTGATTGATGCTAGATACTATATAGTTATTACTAAAACTCTTTAGATAGTTTGAAACTATTGTTTGAATAAGTGTCATCAGGACAATGACTAGTTTTAGGGGGGAGAATGTTACATCCTAATTTCACCTTATGTTTTTGCCTTTACATTCAAGGATTTGAAATGACTGGTAAATTAATTTTTTAAATGCTTTGATTTAAGAACTATGATGAATGCTATAGATAATAATGATGTTTAGTTACAAGTTGCATTTGATTAATTATTTAGAATACATATGTACTTGTTAAATTCTTGTATTATTGATTATAGATGTATGCAATGACTCAGACTAACTACATATCTGATATGAGGTGGATGCAAGATTGGTTTCACCATCAAAACACCATGAGGGAGAGTATCATCTGAGAGGGTAGTGTAGATGGGATGATTGCAATCTGAGAGAATGGAGAATGCTAGTAGCCCAAATATACACACCACAGTAGTTTGTCTTGTTAAATTCTTTGCATTAATATGGTTTACTAGGTATTAATCTCGATAATTCTAAGATAGTTACAAAAATCATATGTTTAATTTGATTTAGGCAGAAATTTATTCTTATTTTGAAATTAGATATAGCTAATACCTTGTTGTGAGATGCATTATATTGTGTTTTATAATTTTAGCACTAATGCAATTTTAATTTGGGGTTAACAATAATAATATTGTTATATTTGATTTGCCAAAATAAAAATATATGGTAATTTTGAATTATTTAATTATAAGGTAATTTGATTAAATTGAGGAAATAAATTAATTTATTCTAATTAATATAGGAATAAATCATAATTAAACACACTAGATGAACTCAAACTTTTAAAAATGAAGTCAAAGTTACCTTTTTGTTAACCTCATAAATCAAGGGAGATAAAAAAAGGAGTTCATCTGATGGTTATGTTGTAACTCCCAGTTAATGACTTGGGACAAATACTTCAACTAGGTGTTAGAAGCATGAAAAAGTGGGGAAAATAGTATTAAGGGAAAAAAAAAGGAGGACACACATGGTAAATTCATAGCAAGGAATGGAAGGGAGAAGTCGAAAGAAGAGAAAGAAGCTTTGGGAATAGAGAAGGGAAAACTTCTCTCAGCAACAAGGGAAGAGGTAGTTAAATAGGTAGGTACTGTAATAAATTTTATAGTGTTTATTAAATTCAAGAATAGGTTATGTAAGAATTATAGGTAGTTTTGAGAAATAATATTGGTAATTCCCATAGAAGAAAATAGGAAAACCAAAACCCACTCCAATAAGCTTGTACTTTGTCAAATTAAAAGAAAGTTTAGGGGATTAAAGATAACCCTCCAAGCAGCTTCTCATATTATTTGTATAAGAGGAAATGATAATGAAAATCTTTATTCAATTTTCTATATATATATATATATATATATATATATATATATATATATATATATATATATATATATATATATATGTATATATATATATATATATATATATATATATATATATATATATATATATATGTATATATATATATATATATATATATAAACATTGAATACATCGAATGTTGAATGTGGTTTATGTTGTATATGGATTTAGGGGAAAATGTATTTATTATTTCTTTTATATGCTTCTCCTGTGAATCATTTATCATTTCTTTTATTATTTTCAAAACAAACACATAGTTATTAGTAAACAAACATATTGCTATTAGAAAATAATTACATATCTTTATTAAATAAAAAAATCATATTTCTATTGAATGAACATATAATCAATAGTTTAGATTTAGATGCCATGCACTAAATTAAATGCTTTACTACTAGATGAACCTATAGTCCAATGGCTAGATTAATTAGTATTGCAATTTGTATGCTTATTCCATGAATTAAATAATTAAACTGTTGCAAAAAAATCATAATCTTGGTTAGGTAAACAAAACGATCTGCTACAATAAAACAAGCAACCATAGTAAAATAAGCATATTTTTATTTGGCTTAACATGTAGATAGCAAATTAGATTTATGATGCCATGATAAGCAAAACATTATTCTATTAGATGAACATGAAGCCAGCTAGCCAGACTTAGATGACATACTATTAATAATTTATATTTCTATCTGATTGACCATGCAAGTAGCTATTAGAATAAGCGAACTAATGTAAACAAATCATATTTTATTGGTTGAACATGCAGATAGCTATTTAAATATGAGATGCCCTGCTATAAAACCCAATGCTTTACTACTAGATGGACCTGTAGATCACCATTTAATTAATGATAAAAATTGATGCATGTATATTGTTTTTAGTAAAACAATAGGGAGGAACTAAAATGCTTTTTCCATGTTTTTTTATCCAGCAACACGCTGCAATCAAACATATTTCTATTCAATGAGCAAACTATTTAAATAATGGTAATTTACTACAAAATAAACATTTTTCTATTGGCTAGACATGAATATAGTTGCTTAGAATTAAGACGCCTAGTCCTTCTTATGGTTAATCATTGTCTTGAGCCAAGTAAATAAGGATATTTTTAATTTGGGGGTCTTGTTTATTAAATATATGAATATTTTAATTTGGTTGTTTTGTGTTATTTAGTATTACTTGAAAAAATATATTTTTTAATAGTTTTATAGTATAAAATTTATTTAAAAATCACATATCTATTAGATTATGTTTATAAGCAAAACTATTAACAATCTAGGTAACCGAACCACCAAAATCCCAAGCATAAATAGAAATGTTGAAACAATTACTTTTAATTCATTGAGCTTTCATTACGAGATGAAATACTGAAGCATAAATGAACTATTGAGTTTATTATAGCATTGATATTTCTTATTTCCATACTTAGTATCTATTGTTGTTAAAAATGGATGCTTTAAAAGTATGAATAAAGCAAATGTTGTTTATAGTATTTGACTATGAGTGAATAGTATGAAGGATTTAATTTTATTTTCGTTATGTGGTTAGAATGAGTGATATTTTATTTTTTCCTTAACTATCTATTATTATAAGTAGTTGATTGTTATCATGCTCAATGGAGAAATTGTCAAGGCATACTTATTGATAGTTTTTGTTATTTGGAAAATATAGGGATCCTTTGTTTATTATACCTGGAGGGTATGATTATGTTTGGATTGATATTTTATTATATACATAGCATGCTAATAGATTCATTTTAGCATGCTCATGATTTATCTATTAGGAATAATCTATATAAATCTCTTGAGTGATAATATGTTATGTGTTATATAGCCACATTGGTGACGTTATCTAAGAGATGAGATGGTTTCTCAAGCCTGGTGGAGGTCACCAATGGCGGTATGGATAACCCGATCAAGTGATATGTTATTTAAAAACTTTGGCCAAAGTAATGTTAGATTAACAATGTTTGTTCTTATGTATGATTTGCATGTTGTGTAATGTCACAGTATAAATGTACTTTTCTTTATGATACATGTCATGTAGTGAAATCTCATAGCACATGGGTGTACTAACATGTCCTATTATATATTTTCACACCATTGTATCTATCTATCTCTGTAGGAAGGGCCATTCACTGATAGGAGATTGTGCGGGGGATCATTGGTCCATGGTAGGGTGGTGAAGTGCTTGGATGATGCTCTCCCTCCCCTACTATAGTACATATCCTAGAGATGACACTTAAGGTTATTAGAGATATGCGAGTTGGGTGAAACTCAAGCTTTAGAGTAGTAGTTATCTCTATGTTTAAATAAGATAGTTGTCTATAAAATTTTGTAATTGTAATATTATTTACATGAATAGTCGTTGTTGTACTAGGGACCAGCCATAGTTGTGTCATTATGTAACATTTATCTTGAAGCTATAAAACTCTTTGGTGCCCTAGTTATTTAAATTGGAAACTTTATTATTATTATGTTATTAATAAATGTAATGGTTTAAAAAAAAAATTGCTTTTGTTTCTACTTCTAGTTTCGAGTCTTAATAGTAAAGCTTTAGGATTACACTTATAGATAGGGTCTAAGCAAGAAATATAAATTGGTTGAATATGATTAGAGTTTTAGTATGAGGTGGTTGTTGAGTCAGTTGGTTGAGGCCATCTCAAAGGAGGAAGTTGGTGGAATTAAACCAATATAATTCTAGAAGTAATGAACTAGGACTTGGTATAGTAAATTAGGGACCTAATAATATGACTTGAGGACTTGATGTTTATGGTTTTCATAGTGAAAATCATGATTGTAAAACTTGAAAGATTGATTCCATCTATATTTTCTCTTTTTATGGCTTGTTTTACCTTTAGATTTGGTTAATACTTTATTATTTTTTATTTGAAAAACATTGTGACATTTAATTTCAAGTTATAGAAAGTACATATAGAAAACGTATTAGTTGAAACTACCATTATAATTCAATTGACCACACTAAGGTTATTCCATGTAGCTAATAGAATAATTATGAATTTCCAATGACTTATACATCAAATAGAAACAACTTTTAGAAAAGTTCTATAATGTTTATATGCCCAATATTTTGTCTATGAATGAAAAGATGTCCAAAAATGATGGCACTTTGTTATCCTACTAAACATATAAAACAAATGTTTCATTGTGAAATAATAATAATAATAATAATAATAATAATAATAATAATAATAATAATAGATTTTACACAACAACCTTTCTAATAATGATAAAATAAAATAAATGTCATTAGTTAACTTTATTTGATCAAAAATTGGGTTCTGAAAAAGGTTTCAATTCAGAGTTTCAGTGGCGTTTACGGATCAAGAGGCCAAGTCAAAGCACCTAGGATGGTGTGAGGTGGTTTTCAACCCCTGATCTGTCACCCAAAATTAATTAGCCTTGACCGCTTGTGCTACAGGCTTCGAACTGTGTATAAAGGTACGAATTTGTATTTGAATTTAACCCAGGCAAGACTGTGTTTTTGTATTTTAAGAGGCCGAGAGTTTGTTTTAAGCTTAGAGATAGCTAGCTAATGGGATTTTCTCTAATATCTAACCTTATACACAGAGGGTAAGCCTTTTTAATTATGTTTTTTAATTAAAAAGAGAATGTTATTATTATTATTTTGGATATACCAATAGTTTGATTGAAGGGACTTAAGCACATTTCAAAAGGGGATTGAAGACTGAGGAAGGATTTCATGTGACTGAGCTTGAGTTTATCAGTGAAGGTGGAATTCTTAGACAGAGATCAGCCCTGAGGGAAGCGTGTAATGTTTCAATAAGTTTGTAAGCCATTTGTTGCACAAATTTAAGAGAAACGGTCCCCACTATTGGGTGGACCCAGAGATGTAGGCAAAATATGCCGAACTCCGTTATCAATGTTGGATGGTAATTTGTCATTTGCTTGCATGTTTTGATTCAATTTCCTAATTTTTAATTACGAAATCATGCAAAGATTAAATTTTTGACAATTTACGACATTTGATGTAAAAAAATACCGGTTTAATTGGTGAATGAAAGTTTAAAGTCTTTTGACAATTATGATCCAACTTAGCAACCAAGAATATTAATTGCCAAACAATTTGCAAGTTCTTTTGATTATTTCAAGAATTTGTATTAATTTGAGAAATTCAAAATTTGTACATTTAAAACTTCACTTTGAGTTGATTCAGTGTAGTTTACAGATCAAGTTGGTATCAGAGCGGTTAGAATGTAGGGATTGCTTCTAGTTGTGTATTGATAGTTGCTTCTAGAATAGTTAGATTATTGGTTTGTAGATTTATTATATTACAGTGTGCAGTTGTGGAATTAGTGTGTTTGCATGAAACCATGGGCAAGTTGTCACATAAAGCCAAGATAGAAGATCTTGAAAGCATCAATAGCTAGATTCAGGATGAGAATGCACTCATGAGATGCAAGCTCTATTCCCTTGAAGAGCAAATTGCAAGTTTGAAATTGGAGATTGATTCCAAGGATAAGATCTTGATTAGATTGCAATGTGGTGAGTTTGAAAAGGAATATCCTTCAACTTCAGATGTAGAAACTATGACTAAGTACAGTGTAAGTTTTTCACCACAAGAATCTTCATCTTCTTCTACCATTTCAGATTCAGATTCAGATTCTAGTAATATTGTTTTTGGTGATTTTGAAAGATACACTAAGGGCATAGGATCTAAATTATTGTTTAAAATGGGTTATAATGGAGGATGACTTGGTAGAGATAGCCAAGGTATAATAAACCCAATTCAGGTTGAGCATAGACCTCTTCACGTAGGTTTGGGTTATACTAGTGTGCAAGTGGATGATGGAGATGTTTCTTCCATGGCTAAAGGAAGACGAGCTTCCAATAGCGAAGGTTCTAGGCCACTAGTTCAAATGTGTAAAGGTAAAAGAGGTATTGAGATTCCACCTCTTGATTTTTACACTAAAGCTTTTAATCTAATTGATACTTTTAAGAAGTTTGGATATAATGGATAGAAGATAATGCAATCATTTCCATGCACTTTTTGTGGGATGAAAAACCATAGTCCTAAGATGTGTTGGAAATGAAATGCTTTATTGAAGCAGATTGCATGTTTGAAAGACAATTTTCATGTTAAATTGGGAATTGGCAAAAGGGGACCCTCACCTAAGAAGGATGTTTGTACTCATTGTAAAGTAAGTGGGCATAGGATTGATAGATGTTTTAAGCTTCATGCATCTTCACATTCAAGTAATGTTAGAAATAAGATGATTTACAGACCTCTCACTAAGGTTGATGAAGCTAATTCAATCCATAATGTAGTTGACAATACAACCCAGGATAAGGTAATACCTACAAGTGAAAATCCATTTAAGAGGTTAAGTCAACAATATGCAATTGATAAGGAATCTACTAAGGAAATAAATTTCACTAGGAAGAAAGAAATGGTTAAGTGTATTATCACTACATTCTTTTTGCAAAGCATGGTTAAGAATTCACCTAAGGGAATGAACAAGCTTTGATAAGATGTAGATTAGAGTTGGTGGGAACACTTCAAGATAGGCTTACCATATGAAGTTTTTCAATTCTCACTTTTTGATAACTCTATGTTTTTGAATCTCCTATTTATGCTATGTGAGATGTCTAGAGGACTTGAACTCATTTGACCAGTTGGAGATAATAGCAAAAAGCATGTTGTAGGTTGAGTTGATTCCTTGCAACACTTATTTCACTACTATTTTGAATGTATCTTTGGCACATTGATGTATAGATGCATGTTTAAGATCCTTTGGGCATGTTTAGATGTTAGGCAGCATACACTTTTGGTTGTTTGTATTTGCTTAGCATATAAGTCCCATACTAGGGCATTGTATTTCAACATGTCCACAAAATCTATTGTATGTTTTTAGCATTATAATCGTGTCTTCCAGTTACATTGAGAGTTCTTTCAGTTTTTGGCAATTCACTGCTTTACAAGATATGACATTTGGGTAGGCAGTGTTGGTATGTTTTAATCACTTTTGCAGTTGCAGATTCACTTACTCATGCCTTTGGATTAGGCATTTTTACAATTTTAATCATTTTAATTTAATTCTTTATACCTCTTTCTATGATTGGGTTCTAGTTTTATTAATGGAGTAGACCACTTATAAGATTTCAGGGGATATTGGACTTTTGGAGACCAAAAGCCTTCCATTGGGGAGGTGTGATCATAAATTGGGTTCTAAAAAAGGTTTCAAGTTAGAGTTTCAATGGTGGCACACTTTAGAGCTCGTTGAGATATTTTTGACGCTTTTTGCGGTTTGTAAAATAGACACCGTATGTAAAAGTTTTGGCCATTTGAAGATTTCTCAAAAAATGTCACTTGCAACATTTGGCACGTGTTTCGAGAACATACCAACATTTAGACCTATCATAGGTCAACACGTGGCACTATTGAAAATCCAACTGGGCTAATAGCCATTTGACACATGGCAAATAATGAGGGGGACAAAATAAATTTTGGTTAAGTATTTTTTTATACACATGATATTTGACATTTTTAATGTATATAGGCTAAACCTCCATGCCACAAACACTCCACCAAAGCATCCCTCATTTCTAGGGATTTGACTAAGCATGGGTGGCAGCCAAAGTTGGTGCCCAAGCCCTTGCCATTTGAAAATGTCAACAACTTTGCTATTTTAAGCCTAGACTCATTCAAAAATCCATGCATGTGGGACAAAACATAAGTCTAAGTGCCTAAAATGGAGGGAAGAAAATTCAAAATGCATGTTTCACACCTAGGGAGGAGACCCTGAGTGCGCCTAACAAGGAGAGGCCGAGTCAAAGCACTTAGGATGGTGGGAGGTGGTTTTGAACCCCTGACCTATCACCTAAAATTAATTAGCCTTGACCGCTTGTGCTACAAGCTTTGAACTGAGTATAAAGGCATGAATTTGTATTTGAATTTAACCTGAGCAGGAATATGTTTTTGTATTTTAAGAGGCTGAGAGTTTATTTTAATCTTGGAGATAGATAGCTAATGGAATTTTCTCCAATATCTGACCGTATACACAGAGGGTAAGCCTTTTTAATTATGTTTTGTAATTAAAAAAAGAATGTTATTATTATTATTTTGGATATACCATTAGTTTTATTGAAGGGACTTTAGCACATTTTGGAAGGGGATTGAAGACTGAGGAAGGATTTCATGTGACTGAGCTTGAGTTTATCAGTGAAGGTGGAATTCTTAGATAGAGATCAGTCCTGAGGGAAGCATGTAATGTTTCAAGAAATTTGTAAGCCATTTGTTGCACAAATTTAATATAAATGGTCCTCACTATTGGGTGGACCTAGAGATGTAGGCAACATATGCCGAACTCTGTTATCAATGTCAGATGATAATTTGTCATTTGCTTGCATGTTTTAATTTAGTTTCCTAATTTTTAATTATGAAATCATGCAAAGATTAAATTGTTGAAAATTTACGACATTTGATGTAAAAAAATACCAGTTTAATTGGTGAATGGAAGTTTAAAGTCTTTTGACAATTCTGATCCAACTCAGCAACCGAGAATATTAATTGCCAAACAATTTGCAAGTTCTTTTGAGTATTCAAGAATTTGCATCAGTTTGAGAAATTCAAAATTCGTACATTTAAAACTTCACTTTGAGTTGATTCAGTGTATTTTATGGATCATTATTGATCTAATGTATCTGCTTAAATCTAAATTTATATATTGATCTAGTCTTGTACATTTGGCAATTACATCTCAATGTTAAACCCTTCATTTTAACCTTCCTTGCAGCTGAAAGTCTCACATTCACCACCTCACCAGGTCTAATAACTTATTCTTTAGTCCAACCTCAATTATTTTAATTATGTTGATCACTTATAATCACAAAACACCAAAAATTTGATACATATCCTTCACTATTAGTTATAAAAACTCATCAGCGTTCCTCCTTTGTGGACAATTATGTTCTAAACAAGATAGAATTTTTGATGCTATTGACCTTGCTCCAATGTAAATGTCCTTACCCTACAAACACTCAAAAATTGTAAATATTTTGATGTGTATGAGTTGACCTAAGAATGTCATTAACCCTTCCATGAAGATTATTCCAAAATAACTAGTATAAATATAATTAAAATCTTACTCAGTGCTCATCTAACAGTGACAAAGAATCACATCAAACATAGACATACCATTGAATTTTAAAGCACACAATTAAGCTATTATTCCCTATTAACTCATATTTGTATATAAAGAATAGGATCAATCATAAAACATGTCTAAATAACTCAAAAGATAGATCATGAGCCATATTTATGTAGTTGAAAGATAGATGATTATATTCATATTCATACAGTATATTTCACCATTGTACACACACATTCCCATACATAAGAGAGAACTACGAGTCTAAGTCCCTCTTTGGAGTGTTCAGTGTGTAGGTATCACTTGTTGATAGAGAATAATTTGAGGTAAGATAAACTAATCTATGGTGGAGATATAGGTTTTGATCTATAAATAATGATATAGAGCATTTGCACACAATCCAAATATATTTGATGAAAAGAGACAAAATACCTAGAAAGACCTAAATGATCACATCTTGATATAATGAACATTCCATATAGGAAATTTGCATCAATATTCATATAGTAGCATCGATGTAAGTTTCCACAAGGTCATACAAGTGTATAGGTACCCAAGAAGATTATTTACATAATTTGAAGACTATTTCTTGAATATGAAACACTATTTCCACACCTATACATCATCGATTTGTTTGTGCATCATTACATAAGCTAAGTATTTTTTTAAATTTGTGATTGTGCAATAAAAAAATTCTTGTCATTATAATTTATAGTATTAGTTTTTTTATAATTCAACACTGAAAATGAATATCATAAATTAAATTGTTTAATTGGCTTACTTTTAAGGAATATTTTATCTTACTCTTGAATATCATATTCCTCAATAACCCTTAATTTTCAAAAAGGTTTAAACACCTATCAATGTTATGTATCTACCACTTGGTTTCTAGCAGGACAAAAGTAGTATCTTAAACCCCTTCTAATCTTCATTGTTATCTTAAAGAATCAAAAACATTTTGAGTTGTATGGATCTCACCCTTTCAAATCAAGCCTCTCTATCACAATGATAGAGACAACTATACACAAATATTATCTACTAAAAATCTTATTAACAAAAAAAAAATTGACATGATAATGACTATACGCTCAAACTTTGGTTTATTAATGTTGATCTATCAAAACTACTAACATTTCAAATCCAGAATGATATGAAAAAACTATCTAAAACACCTTTTAAATCTACATTATCATCTTAAAAAAAAATTAAAAAAAATTGCATTGCAATGGGAAATTAACTAATTCCTATTGGATTGATCCCTACATTTCATATGTGATCAACAATCCACATTATAAGTTATAGAATAAATACAATTACATTTTCTTATTGTTGATGCATGAACAAATTCTCTATGAGAATATTTTGTTTGTCTCAGTTTTGTTGCTAACATTGATATTAATTGTTTAATCTATATGTTTCTTCTTCCCATAAAATTTTGTACAATTTTGCACGCCCAAGCTTTCATTCTTTCCAAAACCTTATTTTGACATTATAAGGTGGTCAAACGTAGGATCATATCAAGGTAATATTTTTTAACTGAATAACACAAAGAATTAGGTGTGCCTTTATTTTTTTATAGTTCTATTTGTTTAATGTCATGGAATCATTGACTTATTGTAAACAAATCTTTGTTAATGGTTTATAGTTTTTATTAACATTTGTGTAAGAATAGGTTATAGTATTGAAATATTGTGTATTTATTATAATGTTACACACATAGACCAAATATTTCACATATAAACATTTTCAAGAGACCTAAGCTCAAATTAATATCGTTTTGTGATTGTGATGAGGATATTTTATGTCTTTCTTCTCATAAAGATTTTTACAACCCTATAGGGTCATGACTTGATCATTTTTAAATGCATTAATATTTTTTGTGTTATATTATAATGTATTTGTAAGGATGAAAAGGTTTTTTTGATGTGTTATTAACATAAAATAATGGTGCCATTAATGATATCTTGAAAAAACTATTGGGTATATGCATGGAGTTGGGGGATAATTTGGTGGACATTTTAGGTAGCCATCATGTTATTTAATTAACATGAGCTTGTTATTAAAATTATGGCTCGGTAATTACCAAGCCATCACATGTACACATTATTGAGAAAATAATAATACTTAAGCATTATTGTAAATTCAAATAACACGTAAGTGTTGTATAACACATATGAGTTATTGAGAAAATAATAATGCATATGTATTATTGTAAATTCAAATAATGCATACACATTATATAATGTACTATACAATGTGTACACATTATATAACATGTACACGTTACATTCTTATAAGTCCAAAACCAACTCCATAAACATTTGGGATTTACATGTGAGGCTAACTTTATCTATAAGCTTATAATTCCTACTCTAAAGGCTCAGTTTTTAATTTAAAATCAAATAATACATACACATTATAGAATGTGTACACATTATATAATGCATATATATTATAAATTGTACTATACAATGTGTATGCATTATATAATGCATACGTGTTACTTTGTTATAATTATAAAACTAACTCCATGAGTATTTTAGAGTTGCACATGAAGCCAACTTTGTCCATAAGCTTATATTTACTACTCTAAATGTTAAGTATTTAATTTCTTATACTTTAAATTTATTTTAGTAAATATAAGAAATTAAGGTCACTTAGCATCTCATAGAGTTGATCTCATAGTTACATGACTTACAATGGGGAAAATAATTTTTCAAGATCTAATTAGGTCAGTACCTAAGCCTTTTTAGGGTCTAATATTAATCCTAGGGATTTTAGGACATAATTTTTGCAATTGATATCCATTGTTGGTAAACATATAGTCATTTTTTAGGTTTTTGTGCCTTCCAAATTGATTCTCTACATTTATAAGAGTCTTAGGTTTGTCAAAATTAAAGTTTTCAAACCACTCACATTGAAATTGATGTAAAGTGGTGTGATTGGGGTAGCATGGGTCACATTGATGACCTACACACATCAAAGAACCACGTTGTGTTAATCTCACTTGTTCATCATTGTTCCCTCATCCTTGATCACTTCCTACTCATGCCTCATCACCCCTAATCACTCTCTCATCATTCTCCATTATCCCTAATCACTCTTTCATTCACCCTAGTCATCTCTAATCACCCCGTCATGATCCTTGATTACTCCCCCATTGACCCTCACTATGCCTCATCTTCCCTAATAACTCACTCCTTGTCCCTCCTCATCCCTTATCACTCCCTCATTGAACCTCACCATACATCATCATCTTTAGTCACTCCCTCATCATCCCTAATCACTCCCTCATTAGCTCTCACCATCCTCATCATCTCTAATCACTCCCTCATTAGCCTTTACCATCCCTAATCACTGCTTCACCATCCATAATCACTCCCTCCTCATCCCTCATCATCTCTAATCACTCCCTTATTGACCATCACCATTCCTCATCATTAATAATCACTCTGTCATTGCCTCTCACCATCCCTCATGATGTAGAGCCCTATTGCATACTCTGATTCTCCAAGCTCTTTGCCAATATCTACAAAGCTTTCACTTTATATTTTATTGCATTATCTCTATCTTTAGACCCTACATACATTTCAAATTCACATCTACATTTTATTCATTTCATTTATTCTCCACCATTCTTCGGTCCTGAGGATTGAGAATGATTTTGATATTACCTTGATTAACAAGTTTTCTTAGTGAATAAGTTTGAATAGCTTCAAGGTACATTTTAAAAATAAATGCCCATTATATCCCATAAATTATGATAAAAATTTTATGAAAAACCATTAATACTAGGGGCTTTGTCAATAACCATTTGCATAACCACTTACTAGATTTACTCAATAGATATAATTCAATCACATGCTACCCACTGTCACTATGTCAAATTACAAGGAACCACTTTAAGGCATTTATCAAGAGTATGATCTTGTTTAGGTGTGGAAGGTTGAGCATCAAACACACCATGATAATAAGCAACAAAGTCTTTCAAAATTTTAGGAAGATGTTTAAGATGAGAACTAGTTTCTCAGATGGATTTCACCGATCATATAGTTTAAGGAAGGTCATTGTTCAACTAATGGAATTTTCCCACCACTCAATCACACCGGAAGGTCTAGAGAGTCAAGGAGAAAGACTTTAGATATTAACTAGTGCATGTAGGCTCTATCTTTGATTTTTAACCAGTGCATGCAGGCATGGATTTGGGCTCCACGAGATTGATAAATCTCATCTAACTTAAACTTATGCCACCATAAGATATCATGATTTTTTAGATCCTCATTGAAAGGTGAAAGATCCAAATGTTGTGAAACTCGAATGAATTCAAGGTGTGAAGCCACATGAACTTTGTGACATAAATAGTGTACTTTTTGACCATATATTTTAAGGAAGGTCATTATTCAACTGATGACATTTTCTAACCAATCAATCACATTAGAAGCTCTAGAGAGTCAAGGAGAAAGACTTTAGATATTAACTAGTGCATGTAGGCTCTATCTTTGATTTTTAACCAGTGCATGCAGGCATGGATCTGGGCGCCATGAGATTGATAAATCTCATCTAACTTAAACTTATGCCACCATAAGATAGCATGATTTTTTAGATCCTCATTGAAAGGTGAAAGATCCAAATGTTGTGAAACTCGAATGAATTCAAGGTGTGAAGCCACATGAACTTTGTTACATAAATAGTGTACTTTTTGACCATATATTTTAAGGAAGGTCATTGTTCAACTGATGACATTTTCTAACCAATCAATCACATCAGAAGCTCTAGAGAGTCAAGGAGAAAGATTTCAGATGTTAATTATGTGCATCTTGGGACAAAAACGTTGCAAAAATCTCAATTGTTTAATGTCGCATTAAATGAAAATATTAAACCCAAATTATAATTTTCAAATAAACTTAAAATCTTAATGTTGGAAGTTTCAAATAAAATTGGAGTATAACTCTTAAAACACATTAACATAAAACCTCAAAGTCTCATACTAATGTCACTTTTTCCTGTTACAATTAAATATTGGTTGATTTTAACTGTTCTTTATATAAAATTTACATTAATTTTTTATTTTAAATTTAACTAAAATTAGAATGATTTAAAATTTATAAATTTCTGATTTTGCAACTTAAAAGATGATTTTAAAATAACTTAAAAAGATAAATTCAAATCAAACTTTAAAGTGTCATCATGTTGTAACGCATAAGAAATTATAATTATAATTGATAATTGAACATATCAATGTTTTACATATTTTATTAAAATTTGAGTGCTATTATTTATCCATATGAAACAAACATTCGCAAAAATGTTATTTAATTGGATAGTTAAATAGATGTACACAATCTTTAACACAATGATAACCCCAGGCATCTAAACTCTATAAAGAGATTTCATTTCCTTTACATTTATTGAAGGAAAATAAGCATTAACATTGTGTTTATCCCAAACACTGAGGCTTAGAAAGGTACTTATCTTGTTGAATCAGGCTTAGGAAGGTAATTGATGTACAAAATGTTTAACACAATGATAACGCCAAGCATCTGAACTCTATAAAGAGATTTCATTTCCTTTACATTTATTCAAGGAAAATAAGCATTAACATTGTGCTTATCCCAAACACTGAGGCTTAGAAAGGTACTTATTTTGTTGAATCAGGCTTAGAAAGATAATTATGTAATTCTTATAATACCCATGATCCACACACTAACTGATTAACTTTAGAATTAAAAGATACATTAGAAATAGAAGTGAAATGCAGATTTTTTAAAGCTTATATCCAATTATTATCTTGATTGGTCTCAGTCATGGGCAACCCAATTCTCCAATAATAGATCAATTACTCAGTTCCCACCGAAGCTCTTTCTGATTGATTTAGCTTCTATTAAAGGAAGATGAAAGGTTTCTAGCTTATATCTAATTATTATCTTGATTGGTCTCAATCATGGACAGCCCAATTCCCAATTAACAGATCGATTGCTCAGTTGCCACCGAGGTTCTTTCTGATTTGATCCACCTCGTTAACATTAATCTTGAATGACTTGGCCAAAACTTCGTTGGGAATAGCCGGATTAGAGGCGAAAGTAGCCAAGGGAATTATAGAGAAACCCGGCGCTTGACTGTTAAAAGCTGCTATCATAGAGGCAGTTGTGTTTCCGATGTTCTGAGCAAAGTGAATTATGCCTTTGGGGATCACAAACACATCCCCTGTTTTAATGTGTGCAGAGAAAAGCCTGTTGGTGGTGTCTACGAAGCCAACGTTGAGAGTCCCTTTCAAGACAAAGATCATTTCAGAGGCCCTTGGATGGATATGAGGGAGCACCAATCCTCCTACCGCAAAATCTCCACGCAGCATTGCTATTCCCAGCGTGTTCATGCCTGGCAGGACCTGTGGAGTTGTGAAACTCGCACTGATTCCGAACTGATTGCCCGATGCATTTCCTGGGTTGCTCAGATTGGATGTGGTAAAGTGCATTGAAGCAACCTCATTGGGATTAAGGCAAGGAAATCCATTCGAAAAAATGGAGGAGGCAGTATCAGCTACACAGAAATCCTGCAATGCATCTGGGTCTGCTCTTATTATGGGCATTAACAGCACTAAAAGGAGGGGAACCATAAAACAAGCCATTACAGATCTACCTGTTATAAGTTCTGACCTAGTAAAGATAATTACCACAATATAAACTTCCGTTGGTGTACCAGCATATATAGGAAGAGAGAATAATACTTAACCAAATATAATAAAGATTAGGATGGCCGGTCTATTGCATGGCTAAAAATAATTCTTTCGCATTACATAGCTGCTGAAAACCTTGTGTTAAAAAAAATGTTCAGTGCCAGGGTTAAACCTTCGAAGCTGTCTGGAATAAAGCTTAACAAATAGACAAAATTCAAAACTTTATAATAAAAGTTGGTTTACACTGAATAGAACTCCTTGCAGGTAATACTAGCTGGCTTTCTGAACATTTTTTGTTTTTTTTTCCCGTGTACAGTCTTCGTTTATTATAGTTTTTTCTTTAGTGTTTTAGAAAAACGATCTCTAGTCAGTAATTGCAACAGAGCTCACGCTGGCAAGATCAAGATTTGGATTCCGATCAATCTAGTGGTCTCGCCATCCATGAGTGATTAGATTTGACGTTCATCTCACCCTATCATCTAAAAACTTAATGATAATTTAATATTAATTTACACCACCTAATAAGTTTCAAAAAAAAAAAAAACTGCACTAATAATAAAAATATCAACAAATCATATGACCTAATAATAACTGGCCACCAAATTTATGACATCGGATGTGACTCGTTACATCGTATTGCTCATCTATAATAATTATATTGAGCTTGTTTGCTCAATAAATTACCAACAATTTTCTATTTTTATTTTTTTACGGGCTTGCGTTATGATAACGTATGACCGGTATATATGGGAAGAGAGAGAATACTTCTTACTAAATTTAATAAAGATTAAGATGGCCGGTCTATTTTAAAATGTTACTTATATATTGAGCTTGCTTGTTCGGTTACTGACTCCCAATAAATTATAAAAATAAATCTGTCTCATTATTTGATATTCCTCCTTATTTGATATAAAAGGTCTGGCGTCAAATGCCGTGTATAAAATTTAATGTATGTAATATGATTTTTCCTCACATTATCATCAATGATATGTCACCCATATTCTGTAGTCAGTTAGTTTCTGTAGATCGAATTTTTTAATTAAAATTAATCAATTTGAGTTTAAACTTTATTAATGAAAAATTGTATTTTCTATTAATATAAAATTTAAAATTTAAAAATTTAAAAATATTAATTTGAAAATAATAATAATATATAAATATTTTTTCAAACATTTAATATATTTATCTAGATTTAGATTTTATAAATTAGTTAATAAGAATTGAAATCTTATTATATATAAGTTAATTAATCTCAATTCAAATCCTACTAAATTATTTATAATTTATTGATCTCAGTTCAAATTTTATTAATGTTATAACAGTAAATTAAAAAATTGTATTTGCCTTTCAAAAAAAAACTTAAATTTGATGGTTTTAAGGATTATAATAAATATATTTTTTTTTCTTTTATGTTTTCTTGTTCCATTAAAAATTATATTAATAAATTATATATGACATAATTAGATTCTATTAAGAGTTGATGAAATAAAACTTAAAATTGACTTTACATGGTTCTTAAATAAGATGAGATTTTATTAATGTATCTAGAAACTCTATTTAGATTTTAATAGAAGCATAAATAAAATTGAAAATAATGATGAATTTTTTTTTAATTTATATAATTTTAATATAAAATTTACTAAATTTTTTATTAAAAAATATTAATAAAAATTTTAAGAATTGGAAAATAGAAAAACATTAATTTTTTTATATAAAAAAAATTACATTCTTATTTACCAAATTTAAATAGAAAATTGAATGTCAAATATAAATATTTATTATAACTAAAAATGAATATATTGTAATTAGAATCTTCGTAATATAATAATAATATAAAACTAAAAATATATATACATATATAAGAATCTCTCGAATTCTAAAACATTAAATATATGAAAAACTATTTTATTAATTCAATTTTTTTTTAATAATATTATAATAAAATTTCTTTAGTTATGATTTGAATTATTTTACTTAATTACATGTTCCAAACCTCACATTCATATAATAATATATAAAAAAATAATTTTTTAATTAAAATGTTTAAAATTAAAATTGAAAATATTATCTTTTTAAAAATATAAATATTATATATCCTTTACTAAAATAACTTTTTATTGGAAGGAAAAGGGTTTATACGACAGCAAAATAACGTCTCAAATTGAATGGACGATTTCTCCTCACAATACGAAACATGTTTTTGTAAATAATCCCTAACCACCTAGTTTCTCCCCATGATACGAAACATGTTCTTTTAAAGAATCCCTAACCACCAAATTTGGAGTTTCTTTATACCACAAAGACAAGTCATTCATCACCTAACACAAGACACAAAACCATATATATGATTAGCAAATATTCGCCAAACTGCTTAATATAACAAACTATTTTCAATATTTCAAATTCATCGGTCGACAGAATTGTGGTAACACAATTGACTATATTAATTAAATAACCATTTTTTGGGTAGACAAAAACCAATTTCAAAATAATTGAGAATTATAATATTGTAATTTATTATATTAAAAATACAATCAACAAATATTATTATAAAATAATACAAGAGGAATAATTAGTGATTTTTGGATAATTTTCATAGTAAAAAAACTCTCTCAAATAATTAATAATATTTTTTTTAATTATATAATATTTAATGATTTAATATCTCATTTACTCATTATTGTATCTAGGCATGTTATTATCAAGATTATTAGAACATATAATATTTATGTTTTAGTTAATGGGATTTTTTGATAAGATATACTATTTTAACAATTCTAAACTTTAACATTCAATTATTTATGAATATTTCTATATATATTATTATATAATATTTAATTTTTATTATTATAATAATTACAATTATTTTGTCTTCATAATAATAACACAGACTATCATAATGTCATAAATTCGTAATTAGTTAGTGAAGATGGTGTGTGAGTAGGGGAAGAAAAAATAAGAAGCCCTTACTTTCGTAGTAGGGCTTGGGCACATATATCCGAAGGCTGGACAATAGATCATGAAAGAATATTTACACATAGTTAATAAATGGATCAGGTTTTCAACCGAAATTGGAGTGAGAGGAGTGGATGATCAACTACAAGATGGGACATAGGAGGTTCCAGAAGGTGTGGAGAGCGATAATGACTTCTAGCATGGAGAAAATCTAAGTTTCGGAGTGAAGTACCATCTACAATTTCGAGATGCAAAGATAAAGAGGTAGAAACAACTGCCACTAATTTTGAAGGGCTTGTTGATTAGGATTCTTGAGCTTGGGAAAGTATGAAAATTTATAATGATAAAGAATTCATCTGGGAATCAATCGAACACTCTCAAGTTGTTTTGCACATGGAGGAACATGCTCTTATAGGAAAATTTATTAGGATATGGCCAATGATTGGCAAAATTGAATTTGGGTGGAGGAAATTTTGGGGAAGGGATATTGAAAGAAAATTCTTGTTGAAGGGTTTCTTTATAGCCATATTTTCCAATGTTGATCTTAAAAACCATGTTTTCAAACAATCCCTTTGGTCCTTGTAAGTTGTTCGCCTTTGGCTTCAAAATTGGAAACCTAATTTTGATGTCCTTTTGGCTCAACATGGTAGTTACACTGTCTGGGTCTTATTCTATGGTCTCCCCTTGGACTACTAGGGATTTCAATATCTTTCGCCTTTGGGAAATATGTTGGGTTAGTTTTTGGAAATGGCCTTAGTTGCTTAGAAAGGCTTTTTGGCCTCTTATGTAATAATTAGGGTTTTGATGGATTTGGATGTTGCCATCCTAGAAAGTATTATCATCAAAACCCAAGGTCACTCTTGGACATAATCAATTGACATTGAAAATCATCCTTTCAGGTGTTTTAATTTTAGATGTATTGGTCACACTTAAAAGTTTTATAATGAAGTCCTAACGACATCATATATCAATAAAGGGAAGACTTTAAAGGTTTAGAAACCAATTGTTTCACCTTCCAAGGATTTTCAAACTCTTAATGTTGGAATTTTTTTGTCGAAGCAGGTAGATAAAATATTGGAAAGAAAAGGTAAGAAGGTGGCTTCATATTAGACTATGACTCATCCTATTCCATCTTCTTTGCACCTTAAGGAAGATGTCCCTTCAAATATTCAATCCATCTTACATAAAACACAAAATTTACCAAATGCTTCTTGCTTCAAAATCTCATAAATAGATGCTTTTCTTGACAAATTACGTAAAATTGATGAACTCTCTTTGAATTTGATGATCAAAGGTTGTGAATTTATTTCAAAACATTCTCAAACTATAAAAGCTATTATTCTAAATCCAAAATTAAATCATGAGGTAAATACTAATAATTTGAAGGATGATTTAAATAAGCTAGAGGACAATCTTATGATTGTAGCATTAGATTATGATTTAGATATAGAAGAGTATGATTTAGAGGAAAAAATGAACTCTAGAGAATTTTAATTTATCTCTTAACTCTGTAGTACCTTACAGAAGCCTAATTGTGGGAAGCATGAAAAGAAAGGTGGAAAATAAGTCAAGGAAATTGTTATAGGGGAAGTCTTAATAGGTAAGCAAGGCACTCTTTCTAAATATTTTGGACCTGAGAAGTGGCAAGTTTGAAATCCTCCCTCAATAATCATCAACATTATTTCATGGAATTCTAGGTGCCTCAATGTCACTAGCAAAATGTGTTTGGTTAAGCGTTTGTTCTTTTAAGAGAATCCTGATGTCATTTTAATACAAGAAACTAAACTAAATATGGTGGAAGCTTCTAATTTGATAAAATCTTGGTTGAAAGAGATGTAATAGTTCCTTTGTTGAAGTGGATGGGGCCTCAGGATGGCTACCTATTTTATGGGTTGCTTTCAAAGTTCATGTGGAAGTGAAAGAGGTTGGCAAAATTTTGTAAACTCACTTGTTTTAGGACTGATTTGGGTTTCCTCCTTCGTAATGTTTATGGACCTAATGAATCCAATAGTAAACTATTATTATGGACTAAGTTATCTAATTTTTTTCTCATTTTATGGATTAAAATATTGTTATCGGTGGTGATTTCAATTCCCTCTTATCTTCTTCAGAAAAACATAGTTGAAAATCATTAGGGACTTCAGGTAATCCTAATTTTATTATGTTTGTTTCTGATAATGAGTTTCTAGATATTCAGCCAAAGAAGGGGCTATGTACTTGGAATAAAAAAATATGTGGAGAGCACAATATTATGGAATTTGGATAGATTTTTAGTCTCTAACAACTGGATGTCAAAAAATTGGACTATAGAAAGCTCCATTTTTCCCTTCATAGTTTCAGCTTGCTTTCTTATTGACCTTTGTGTCAATATTGACCATAAGCCCTATCTCTGTCCCTTCAAAATTGAGAAGATGTGGCTCTAATATCGTTATCTTCTAGGACTCATGGAAGTTTGGTGGAAGAACTATAATATTCAATCTTGTTCTTTAATGTTCAAAATGGTAAAAAGCTTCAATTTATTGAAGGTTGTCTTAGACATTAGAAAATCAATTATTTCATAAATATTTTACAAGAAAAAATTTGGGTTGAAGCAGATCCTGAGAATCTTAATAGAAGAATCTATCAAAGAGGATTGGATCAAAATTCTTATGCCAAAGAAAATATTTTGCTAGCTAAGTATGAGGAACTTCTACAGAGAGAAGAAATCTTTTGAAAGAAAAAACATAAAACAAATTGGTTAAGTGAAGGAGAAATAAATTGTGCTTTCTTGCAAAACTCTGTTAATATTAGGCAAAAATTTTCTCATGTCTCTAAAATTCATTCTTCTAAAGATGTTAGTTTGGACACTCAACCTAAGATTCAGAATGAGGTAGTCAATTTTTTAATAATTTACTACATAGTGATATGTCTTTAGACCTTAAATCTCAGAATCATAACCTCAGTTTTATCCCTAAATTGGTTTTTCCTGATCAGAATGTGAACCTCTTGGCTCCTTTATTTTTGGAGGAAATTTGAGCAGTGGTTTTTGTTATGGAAAAATATTAGACCTCAAGTCCTAATGGTTTTCCTAAGGTTTTTTTGAACTTTTTGGGAACTTATTGGGGAAGAGGTCTTAAAAATGGTGGAAGTATCTAGACGAAGCAAAAATATTCTACCTAATTTTAGTGTTACCTTTATTTTCCTTATTTTGAAAGGGGACATTCAAGAAATCTTTAATGATTTGAGGCCTATTTATCTTTTTAATATGGTTCACAAAATCATTTCTAAATAAATGGCAACTAGACTTAGATCTATCTTTGATTCTTTGATTTTAGAAGAGCAAGTTGCTTTTGTTTCAGGAAGGAATATTCAAGAGGGTATCATTATTTCTCATGAAATTCTTCATTTTTTATCCACTAATCTTAGGATGGGTATGCTAATCAAGCTTGACATCAGCAAATCATATGACAATATTGATTGGCATTTTTTGGTCAATTTTTTTGAAAAAATTGTACTTGATAAAAAATGGTGTCATTTGGTTTTCATTTTTATTTTGAGATGTAAATATTCCATCTTTGTAAATGGAATTCCTGACAATTCTTTTGAATATTTAAGGGGCATTAGATAATGAGATCCTATTTTTCCTTTCATTTTTATCCTATTGGTTGAAGCCTTGGGAGAGGCAATGAAACAAGTTTAGGAAGCCTCTTTGATATAGGGTATTCAGTCTCTATGGAAGATATTGAAAATATTACTCATTATAAATTCATTTATGATACTTTAATTTTTAGCCAAGTGATGTGGTGAAGATCAAATATTTAATTCCATACTAACCAGTTATGAGGCAACTTCTAGTCAAATGTCGAACATCAGATAGTCTAAAATTTTCTCTATCAATTTCTTAAAACAAGAACAAAAGGCAATCTCTTTGGTCCTTAGTTTTAATATTGGAAAGTAGCCTTCCAAGTATTTAGGTGTTCTTCTTTTATCTAAGGTGGTGAAAAATATTCACTTGGAAGGCCTAATTAATTATTTTAAATCTTGAATAGCTTCCTCACAAGGTTATTGGTTGACATTTGCAGGTTCTATCACTATCATCAAATATGTTTTGAGCTCTCTCTATATATGCTATCTTGTAGTGCTTAAAAAAAAATTAGTGTATTTAAGATGTTAAATAAGATCATGAAAGACTTATTTTGGCAAGGATTGTAGAACTAGAAAAGAATCCCATTGATTAGATGGGAAAGGGTTTACAAATTCAAGTAGATGGGAGGAGTTGGAGTGAAAATCTGAGTCTTCAAAATAAATATCTTGCAGATAAACTTGTTTGGGGAAGATTTATAAACCCAACACTCTTTAGTCCAAGATTTTGAGAAGTAAATGCCTTGATCTAAATAATTCATTTAGCATGGTTTTTATTACTAACCTCCCAAAGGTTCACACTTTTGGAATTTTTGGTTGAATTATAAGTCTTTGATTTCATAGCATGTTCTTAGGATGATTAAAAATGGATGAAGACATAAATTTTGTGAAGATTCCTATAATGGAAATAAACCCTTAGTTGAGATGCCACATTTAGAGGAGATGAGATGTATTATCTCCTTAGCTTAGGTCAGCTTGGTTGTGAATTATGTGGAACTTCATTAGACTAATGGCATGACTTCTTATGTTTAGAATAATTTTGAGGCTCTAGATATTCAAATGGAGTAGTGAATTATTTTGACTGAATTTTTAGGGAATCAGAAGGTCTTTTAAATTCCAAAGAAGTTTTATTAAATTATATTAGAGCCAAATTAGGTTTATATATAGCTAATCTTAGTTACTAGATAGTAGATGCTACTGATGATATGATGAAATGGGTAAGATTTCTTTTCTAAGATAAGATTGGGCTTAAGAAATCAAAATCATTTGCATGGATTAGTATTGAAATCCATAGTTTCACATAGGATATATTTTTAAAAAATGGTTTCCTTGGTTTGTCTCATTCCAGTATTTACAAAGATGATGAAGAAACCACCAACCATTTTTTATATGAATGCCCATTTATTGCCTAGTGTTGGGCCTAGATGTGTTGCAAACTAGAGTAGTTCTAGGTTTGGCCACCTTATTTATATTCTTCATTCTCTTCCTATACTATTTTAGATTGTAATAATTATATTTATGGTTTACAGCATGCTAGTCCCACTATTCTTGTTTAGACACTCTAGAAAGAAAGAAATCAACAAATTTTTGAATGAAAAGAAAAACCCCTTACTGTAATCTTAAAGGATTTAGAGATTGTAATTTCATAATTTATTTCTTATCAAATCAAGTGTATGAATGATTATCTCTAATCTTTGGATATGAGGATGTGTCTGAAATGGAGGCTTATTGATCTTCCACCTATTAATGGGTCATTAAAAAAGATAGGGTAAAATGTTGAGAAATGAAAAGTCTACTTGGATTCCTCTACCATCAAGGTGGTTTAAGTTAAATTTTGATGGTGTCTCTCAAGGAAATATGAGTGCTTCCAATGAAGGTTGTATGCTTTGTGATTTTAGTGGATTCTTGATCTAGTCAATTTCTAGAAAACTTTTAGATGGTACAAATAATGAAGTTGAAGCTCAAGCAATAGCCATTGAGATTGATCTTGTAATTCATTGTAACATTGATAACCTCATGATTGAAGTTGAATCCCTGATCTTGATTTCATCCTTGAAGAAAAAGTCAGCCACTTCTTGAAAACTAGATAATATTCTATCCAATGTATGGGCTAAATTAGATAATTTTTCATCCATGGACTATAAGCACTATATCAGAGAGGCTAACTCAGCTTTGGATTTTTTTTTGAATTATGGGGTTGACCAAAATGAGGAAATTTACATGGATAACCTTAGATATACTTGGGAAGACTTTCCTAGTTTAGCCTCTGTTAATATGGGTTTTGATTAGAAAAAAAGAATTAAAAAAATAAAATCAAATTCTTTGTTAATCCATTATAATAATCAATTAGATTGATTATTATTTATGGAGGTTTGTTCAATCATTTTTATCCATGCCATCTCATTGGTATTTTTGACAATGATTTCTCTATATGATTGACTTATCATGTGATTAAGGGTGGTGACTAGTTGCATTTACGGTAAGGGTGTGGAAGTGATTTATTTCTACACGGTGGTTGGTCTACATTATCAATTTGGATATGTTTTGGATGTCGTGAATGCCTATATCTTAGCATGGAGAGATAGGTTGATCTGGTGCTTATAACTTGATGATTCATGACATCAAATCTTAGTTCATGAAATATCTTTCGATGGGGCATCTCTCAGGCTAGGTTTTAAAATGTTTTCTAGGTGCCCTCAAAATATATCTTCCAGGCCATTTTGGATGTCTTGATCATGGATTACCTAGACAACTGCATGTATATCAATGTTAAATCTATCAGTTTTTTAGTTTTTGCATCAAATATCATGACACTAAAGGTAGATTCTGAAGTGGTTTATAGTTTGGTGGATTCTTTCAATAAAACCAAAGCATCATCTTGGTCTTGTAGAGGTGATAATAAATGCTAAGTTTGGTCCTTTTCCCAAACTTCCTTTCTTTTATTCTGATGGTGTTGGGTTGATTCCATTTTCAGTGTTTAGGGAGTTGGAGATGTGTTTCATGGTCTCGATAAGCTTTATGGAGGAAATTAAACAAAAAATTTATGATAATGATGCTAATGAAGGCTAATTTTTTACAATGGCTCCATTAGCACATCTCAAAAGCCTAATCATGGAAATTTCTCATTGGAAGGTGGCTCACCATAACAATTCCCAAGTGCATGCATTAAAAAATTTAGCTAAATTGGTGATATACGGTTTAGTTTGTACTCCTCAGCTAACAAGGCCAAGTCATCGAGTTGTCATGGATATATGTAGGGCCACATGGATAGAAATCAAGTTGATTCTTCAGTGGGTAACATCAAACTAAAACTTAGGAGTTCTAATTAGAAATTGGTAGGTCATTTTTCTTCTATGGATTTTCATAGTGATGAAGTAATCATTCTAGATGATATTGAGGTTAAAGATGTTTCAGGTTGAACACTATGGTACTTGAAACATATTTGGTTATCTTCCTCAAAATAACATATGTATCTTACTAATTTATTTCTTTACCCTTCAAGGTTTTTTTTTGTTTTGTTCATTAGGTATATGTATTTGGTTACTATTTAGCTCACCAACCTATTTGGCCTTACCCTGGTAATATAAAAACAGCTATACTTTGTCATGTTATTTACTAGTTTTGTGAAATTTTTTATAAGGTAGGGTACCTATTTAAACTCAAGTAATAATAAAAATAATAAATAATAATAATTACAATCATTTTAATTTAATAGATCTTATACAATTTTAAAAATACAAAATATTCATACATTAATACATATATTAATATTGTAAAATTAAATTATTAAAAAAATATAAATCATTCCCATTTAATCCTGTAAATTTTCATAAACCTTTTATAAATAAGTGTCATGGAGCAGCTTGAGTACTTAACACCTGGAGCTAGCAAGGTAGTTGAAATAGTAGTATGTAAATTTAAATGGTACAGTTGACCTAGTAGAACTCATAACATTTAACAAAAAATCATTTAAATATTATAATTGAAACTAAAAAATATATTTAAATATTGTAGTTATCATATTAGAACTTAGCACATGTAACAAAAAATCATTTAAATATTATAGTTGACATAGTAGTATGTAAGTAATAGTAACAGGAAAATAAATTGCATAATGAAAAGGTAATGAATACTCAAAAAAATTAGTAAACACTTGTAACCAAAAACCATTTTCATAACAAAAACCAAAATGTAATGAAAGATTAGAAAACCAACACTTAAAGCTGATATGAAAAAGGAAGGGAACTTATATTTCATTTGGCACAATAACAGAAGTCATTTTAATTGTAGTTGTCACATTAAAAGAAGTCATTTTAATTGTCGTTGCAAAGCGATATTAACCAGTTGCATAATGAAAAAGTATTGTAGATGACATAGTACTATGTAAGTCACAGTAACATAAATCATTATAGTTGTAGTTGGAAAGTGATATTCAAAATTAAATTATTCTATAGAAACTTTTTGCATCTATAAACTCAAATTGAGAATTTTAAGGAATTTCATCTTGCATCTAGGTTAGCCACCTCAATATTGGACCATAGGCCAGACACATTAACTCTTCCAAGGACTCTAGGTGCTTTAATATTGTAAGCATGTTAGTATCTTTATGAGATATTTTAATACAAATGTAGAATGGAATAGAAGCATTAGAAACATGGTGCAAAATATTAAAGTAGCATATGAACAATGGATATATCTAGAGAACTCATGCAATATAAGCATTAAAAATATGGTACAAATCATCAATATCCTCTATATTATTTATGATGGACAAATTATGTAGTTGAATTATATAAAGAATGCCACTCTTCATAGGGAGTGTGATGTTGTGGTTTGAGTTAAACTTGCATGGCTACTTTATTGGGCCGAGAAAAAGCATGTAGCATTTACAATGTAGCTATGACTATTACTTATAGAAATGAGATTATCTATTAATGCTATGAAATTTTGAAATATATTCAAAATTATTAAAATATTAAACTGTTATGTCATTGCATACCTTCATTGCTAATTTTTGGAACAATTTTCTTAATGACATTATTTTAATCAATTTTAAAAATGCCTTGCATGGTAAGTTCTGATAGAAAATAGATCATGCTTTCTTATTTTATATTTAATATGTGTATGTTTTCCTCCTTAGTGTAAGGAATAATTGATCTATCACCTGATCTTTGGGTTTGCATTGGAGGTTGCTATTGGCTTTAGTTTTTATATTGCACAGCTGGTGGGAGTAAAAGTATGGACATTCTTTTTTGTAATTGTTGTAGTGTGTTATTGGTTCCTGAATGGGTTAAAAGCAGTCCACCACTTGATTGAAACTTATATAAATAAGTTTAAATGGTGTTGAATATGCCTTTGAAATTGATTGACTACCATACACCTAGTTTGTCATCAATGGAAAATTTTGTTATTGGCATTATTTATTTAGTAATGTAATGGAACTGCCATCCCTCTAATGCAACTGAAGCACTAGCCTTACAATATTTGAATATATCTCCTCACATTATTTTTTATACTTTTTACCACTAACAGAATCCAAAAGACTATTGAGATGTCTATATAACATTTATTCATTTGAAGACACTCTAAATGCTTCTTTTGTCCAGTACTCTAAACTAATTATACTTTTACAATCCCATTAACCTATTTAGTCCTTTGTAAACATTAATATACTTTCTTTTCTTTCTTAAATAGACAAAGCTAAGGTGATTCTTCATAGATAAGATGTGAATTCAGGGGCCATAATGTATATATTGTGTATTTTATTAATATTGGAGAATATATCCAAAGCATTTGTAGTAGGCATAGGTTGGCATTTTAACCCATATCCTCATTGTATTTGAGTTCATTCTAAATGAGAGCCTATATGATCAACTCCACAAAGCTAGTTGGAATTCATCAACTCCATTTTCATAGGCATCTCAAATGAAAAATGAACTTCATATTTCCATTACTTTGAAATATATGCACAAACAAGTTGAACCTCCTGTATTGTACCATGGTATTGAGTCTGACAATGTTATTCTTGTAGATGAAAACCATGCCAATTTAGCATATTTTGAGCTGTCAAAACTAGGCCACAAAGATAACCAAGTTGCACCAGCCTTAGTTAAGGGGAGTTATGGCTAAACTAAAACATAATAAAAGAAAACTAGAAAACCAACAATGAAGAACAATGTGCATAACTAGGGGTGGTTGTTATTGGATATTGTAATAGGCCTTAAAGTTGTGTAGGATTTTTTGACTCTTGAAGAGTGGAGTGGAGATTATAAATTGAGTGAAGACATGTAAGTTATGATGGTAATTATTGAATTGAGGTCACAAAATTCATTGAATCAATTTATTTTAGTTTTTAATATGTTTATTACTTTTAGTTAATTTTGAATAAAAATAAATTATCAAATTTTGAAGGTGTTATGAATCATAGCAATCACAAACTCTTGCATTGTTAACTAATAATGAAACTAGAATGTTAGGAGCTTAATGTTGAATATAAGGAAATGTACCTTGATAATTTTGTCAAAGAGAGCTTGCAGGCATTGGGAAGCCTTTTTTGCATTAATAGAAGTGATGAATATGGATTGCATACTCTATAGTGTCCTGTCTTCTTTTTGGGTCCATTTCATCATATTTTTGAAAAGGAAAATAGTTGGTTATTTTTTGTTTATTTTTATTTCTATCTCATTTTAATCATGTATAAGTGTGTGAAAAAAATACACCTATTACTTGAATAAAATTAAAGTAATTATTTATTTCAAAGATGAGTATGTAACTTTTTTTCTTTTAGAATGATAGTACATAAACTTCTACTTACCTTTGCTATGTTAATTGGCAAATTGTCATATATTATGTTCATGGTAAGCTAATTACTTATATTTTGAATAGATATACAAATGGTTGATATTATAGCTATGGCGTAGTGATTTATCTTTTTCAAAATTTCTTTTATTGTGGAGTTAAGAATAAACATATGTTGAAGGAAAACGTGGCCAAATAATTCAATTTTGGTGTTATTGTTTACTAAAAATATGAAATATGAATCACCTTTATCATAGTCACTTTGTGGAGTAATGGAGAATTCATTGCAATATATTGAATTTTTTGGCAAAAGAATTTAATCGTGCTTCTTTATTCATGTGTCAGGTATATTTAGTGTTATTATCATTTTAGCTTTATTGTTTGTCATGTCAATTTGCAGTAGCTCTTTTCCCTTTTGCCTATCGATCATTGTCTTATATATGAAAAGAATCTCTCCTTCAAAAGCTTGTCCACTTCTGTAATTATTTATGTCATCTATTGTGAGGGGCCTATTGTTTCTTTGTTTGGGCCTGCATGATAAAAAAGTAGACAACAGAATTATGCAAAGTCAAATAACAAGTGGTTTTTTAATACTTTTAATAAATAAAATATAGATGCATTGATTTCCTTCTTGGATATGTAATAGAAGATAATGTTTACTTAAATATATAAAAACCTAATTAATATATTTATAAAAAAAACACAACTTTTACTTACATGGACTAAAAGTGTATTAAATGTAGTCAAAAAAGAGGCACTAGACAAGGATAACATGCAACTTTAAAAAAGTGAAACTCTACATATCCAAAATTTAAGAGTTGAAACATCCTTATAAGTTTTTTTAAAAGTACACTTTTCAATATAAACTCCATGGAAGACACATTACTAGAGCTAAATTGGAAAATCTTGAAATAAATATGTGTAGTTCCATTTCAGTTTAAAAAAATTAAGTGTGTCACATGCAACATAATAAGATCAAAGCTTCATATGTAAAAATGAAATGCCTTAAATATTTCAGATAAAAATGAGATGTCATGTCAATTGAAGAAAATATAGTTAGAATATGCAATCTTAAGGAGCAACACAAAAAATAGAACTTGAAAGTAATAAAAACACTATAAAAATATAGAGAGATAAAAAAAAGTGTAGCAATATGAAAAATAGATTTATATCACAATGAAGAAACTACAATGTTGTACAACCCTGAGAGGATGTCATAAATAATGAAAAAGTGATGTATATCAAAGTTATAATTGAATGAAATGAGCCTACACCATAAGGGAAGATTAATGAAGGAAATTAGAGAACCACATATATATGCTTACAATTCCTTCATTGGTTGAAAATAATTAGATTAAATATTGGTAACTAATTAACATATATTAATGTAGTGTAGTATACAGAACAATAACAAAAAAAACTATAAAATCTAATTATCAACACAATAAAAGCAGTTTGTGAGAAGACCAATTGACATTCCACAATATCTAAAATGAACAACACTAATCTTTCTCAAGCTTAGCCAATATTATGACAACATAATAGAAACATTCTCTTCAAAGAACAATTTGCATTCTAGCTAGGTGGTAGAGCAGGTCAACAGGATATGGGTGAGTGTAGTTTATCAATGTAAATTTTACATTGATATGTGCCACTTTATTTTATTATTAGGAAACTTAAAATAAAAGGACAAAGAAAGTAACTTTGGAAATAATATATTATCATATATTTCTTTTTGGTAACCAGTTCTTTGATTAGGATTGAAAAGAAGTATTGCCATAGTTATTTTAAATTCTATACCAAGGGTAACAAATCATGGATTATGCTGAATGGTTGATGCCACTATAATTTTTTACACTATATATAATAATATGAAAAGAATAGATCTTAATATACATTACGAAACTAGATAAAAAGATAGATCTAAATATTGAAAGGAATGGGAATCTTAAACAAATGACAATTTATAAAAGTCATTAAATGTAATTAAATGAAGATGGAGGTAATACCAATACATTGTAAATGCATAAATTTTTGATTGCTCATTTGCATCTGTTGTTTTAGTAGTTGAAGTCGTGTAACCCAAATTATAAAGCATATTTTTACTACATGTAATTTGTGTGTAATTAAAAAATATGACTATGATAATCAAATTATAGATGATTACCTTTTTCTTGATGTGGATATGTCAATTTTTGGAGATTTAGCTTCAGTTTGTTGTTCTACCTTCAAGGAAATGTGTTGTAAGTTCATGGAAGTAAATTGCAAGCAATACATTTTGGAATTATGTATTACTAATCTAAATATGATTTATCTATATGTCAATTGTTTATGTTGAATACAATTAAAATTGCATTGTGGTCAGTCCAACATGCATGAAACATAGTCAATTATATTTTTTCTTTCTTCATATTTGTCTACATTTGATCTATTATAGTACCTGCCTCTATGGTTACTACACTTGAGAGTAGAAACAAATTGTAGATTTCCATGAAGCAATGAAAATGTTGTTGAGTACTTTTTCTTTTCCATGTAAATGTTGGAGTCACTGACTATAACAATTTCCATGTTAGGTTCTAAAGTCGAAGTGATTTTATTTACAAATGTTAACAGGTCTACGAAAGGGGCTCTTAGCACTACATAGACATTTGATATTCATATAGATATAATTATAAAAATTAAGTCAATTATAAATATTTATATGTTATTTATTGTAAATTTTTCAATGATTTGTAGTGAAGTCATTTTCTTATAGTAGTTCAAGAAACCATGAATATTGATTTCAACAAAACAATTGAAGTTTTCAGTGAGTAATTTTTTCTTTGGGATTTTTATCATTTGAGTTTATTATAGGCATATGGCAGTTGCTTCCATGATTTGGTGGTAATGTAGTATATTTTCTATGTGCATATGTAAGTTGCTAATGTTAAAATAGAATATGGTGAAATAATTATAGGTTTTTTCACTGAGATCGTATAGTAAATTCCATTGTGTAGTCTTTACATGTTTTTGCATTTAACTTTGAACTTCATTGGAGATTATGAATTTTTGGTTAGTTAGTATTTATACAGGGTACAACAAATCAATGGTTTTCACTCTATATAGTGCAGTATAAATAAGGCCATAGTGGTTTATTCCATCTGGATCAAAATCTAAAGCATTCATTGTTATCCTTTGTGACCTATGAATTATCCTTGAACATGTTATTTATACAAGGAATTGCTCTTGAATTGTTATTTTCTTATTTCCATTTATTATTTTTTTAACTCTTGTTATAGGAGTACATGATTTATCTATTTCTATAGTGTATAAGGATTCCATTATTTATCATTATTATTTGCCTACGTTGGAAATATGGAATTGTATCCATACAATTTTAGGTGATGTGCTTGTATAATATTGGATAATTCCATTTAAACCATTGTCTAAACCATCTTTTGTTTTGTAATTTCTTGTAGTTAACTCAACCAGGATGTTTTTTTTAAAGTTATTTTCTTTGCCAAAATTGTTATTTTACTAGGTGTATAGTCCTTTGCAATTTCATCAATTTCCATGTGGTCAATTGTAGTTAGTGTATGTTTCTCCTTCCAAAACATTTAGTATTTTATTGTTATGAATTTCAACATCTTTATTTCTATGGAAAATGTATGACAATTTTGGGTCAAGTGGAGGACTTTTGTGGCAGTGTTGATTTATGTATTTAATGTCTATTGTTGTTGTATTGTTTATTCTTATGTAGTTTAGAATTGATGTAAATTAGATATCTCATTGCTTCATTAATTACTGAAGTTGAAAGCATTTCACATTTTCAACCCAAAATGTGAATGGTATTGTTTCACTTTGAATTTCAGGTTTTTTGAATATCCATTTGTAAATAATAGATTGTGTATGGTGGAAATCACCACAAAAAATGACATCCAAGTTTTCAAAAGGCTTTGTCAGTGTGTGCATGAATTCATGTAACCTTTTATCTATGTTATAAAGCATTCAAATACCTATTAAAGATACCTCATAAATAATCATTACATGAAGTTACTCATAGTTCTTGCTAACAATATCTAGAGTATTTAAATCTAATGGAAGCATTTTTGACATTTTGTATTGCAATTGGAAATCTGAGTAAATAATTGCACCATTTGTATTGTAGGTAGATTTTTCAGTATGTGAAATGATAATGTCTTTGTCTATTAGAGTGTTTTTATTATGTTTTCTATTGTAGAAATGACATATTGCTTGGTAAATTTATTTTGCCATATATGTCTTTCCTATTCTAGTTCCCCCTATTTAAAATAGGTGAATTATTTTGTCTAAATAAATTTATTTTCTTATTGTAACATCTTTAAAAATTTGTTGTTGTTTAGAGTTTGATTATTTTTATGAATTGAAATACTCATCTTTGATTATTAGAAATGGTTCCCTAGATATTTCAAATTTTCTTGGTGGTCAGGTTTTTGTTGGTTGCCTTTTTGTAATTAAATTCATATCAACACCGATATCATATTTTTCATTCATAGAAAAACAATGATCAAATTCATATTCCTTTGCAATGTTTAATATCATTGTTTTCACTTTACACATGTGCATAGCAGTAATGTACAATTTAGCCTCTATAATTTGTACAATTTTAAATTGTGCAAGGTAAGTTGTAATCCATGTTTTGGAATCTTTTTTCAATTTTTGTTCTCACTCTCGATATTGTATGAACAAAATCATTTTTTCTCTATAGTAATTCTCATGTTCAATTTGTTTTACCTCACATAGCATATCATTTGTGGATTTTTACATCTCTTCATATTTCTACTTGTTCCTACATAGTAGGCTTCATATTATTCTAAGTGTATACATTCTAGAGATTTTGGTATTCCATTATATTTATTTGTAATCAAAGCATACATTACATTTGGGAATCCATCATGCTCCTATGCTAAAAGTTTAGGTATTTTCAAAAAAAATATTCTATTTACCAATGGTGATACATTTTTATAAAAAGTATTTTCCTAGAGCCATAATGTAGTGGTAGTGATATCACTATGTACATTACTTGTCGACATGACATTTGTTGATAATTAACGAGGGTGTTACCAAGTTTTTATATAAATTGGACTTTAGTCTCATTTTTTATTATTCTTACTAGACTTTTCATAAATCCATTATTAGTTTGTGGTCCAATTTAGTCATATAAGATGTGCAATACATTGCAGCTTAGTATGCATCAAGAATGTATTGTGTATCTACATTTGCATACCAAAGTTGGGGAACACTGATTGCAAAATCGTTGGTCCACATGTCTACTAGGTGTCTTTTCAAAATAATTATAGGGTGTGTAGCAATTGATCACATTAGATTCACATAAATTTTCTTAGTTAAGTTTTTAATTTTTAAAAACATGGCAAATGTTGTATTTTTATCATATTTTTTGTTTTTTAGAGATTTCAAAAATATTTTAGTCACACTTATAATTTTATTTTGGTATTTTCTAAAGTTTCTAATTTTATTATTTTATCCATTGGAGGTAGTGGAAAGTTGAATCTACAGTATGAATTCTTATACTTCTTACATATTTTTGTATAATGATGGGTTTGCATTTGCATTAATGTTTCATCTAGTAATGATGAATCACAAGATATGTATTTTGTCACAAATAATTTAATTTTAGAATTTGAAAATTAACCATAAATTAGTGCATTGCATATCTAAAGCATAAAGTGAACATGTTCATTAACTCTATTTTAAAATTCTATTATAAAAAATAATTAATAATGTCTCCAAATAATTACTTATTTTATAACATCATCTTCTTAAATTCATTTATTTTGTGATTAAAATAACATCTGCAAATTACTGGATTCTTTCTTATCATAAAATGGATATCATCTGTCATTATGTTGGGCTATATTGGTTATGCATATTAACTAATGCATTAAAAAATGGATTCCAAACATGATCTGCACTGGTCAGCATGACGAAAAATGTAGGTGGCCCTAATTGCCTTATCATTGCAAAGGTGTTTTATTTTGTTTTTCTTAAATAGTTGGGTTATATTCAAATGTAGTTTAAGCAGCATAAACCTATTGGACATTTTATAATCTTTTCTATATTTGTCTTTTTTAAGGTCTCTTGCATATAATGTTTTCCCTTTGAATTTTCCTTTTCTTATACATATCTTGTGCATATTGGGAAACTTATTGTATGATAATTTTGATTGCTTTGAAGAAGAGATTTTTGATATGATTTGCAATACCATTGTCCATATGTAATAGTTCCCACTTTGTAATTTTATGGTATGAATTTGTTTTGGTATCATCATTTAGTTGAGCACAACCATAGTATAAAGTTGGGAAGTTCATTTCTTTTGAGTGCCTATCTTCTAAAATACCCAATGGCTTAAATCCTTTAGATGGTGATATTTAAATAATGTTCTCTTCAAAGTTTTTTTATTGAATGTGAATTGTCAAATGCATGAACAACTAATTTTGTAATTGGTTATATTTCAAATTCAATTGGATCCTGGTCAATATCTTTAGCATTTTGAATTTATTTTTCTCTTTGGTCAATTTGGTCCTGAAAGATATGTAGCCACTTGTTATCAATAGTCACTTCCTCTGCATATACAAACTCATTTGGAAAAGCTCAACTAATACATTCATCACACATGCAGGTCTAACATTTTTGCCTAAATATGCATTATCATATTCTAATTTTCATTTAACTGCAATTATAATTTTTTTATTATCATTTTTTATTTTCCTCATATTTTAAAAGGTGAAGAAAACATGGGAATTTTCCCATTTTTGAGAGCTAAATTGAATTTCTTACATATGTTTCCTCCTATTGTTTTCTATCGATTTTTGATTCAACAGTGATCAAAGAAAAAATGTCAATAATAGCATTATTAAGACCAATGATGTCTTTACAAAAATATAAGCATTCACATAGACAACATGGTTAAGTAGGCATGTCATTAATTACTTTTTTATATGTTCTAATTGTACTTTTGGCTTGATCAATTTCTATTTTTGTTTTATGCTCATTATTTCTAATTTTGCATATTTTTTATTTCAAAGAATGTAGCAATATGTGTTTTATCATTTAAGAATCCATTGTCATTGGTGTTACATTTTCATTTGTTTTATTTTTTATTATTAGAGATATTAACATGTTTCTAATGTTAATTTGTTTTATTTTCCTAATCTTTTCTTGTGTTTCAGGTGATAGGATTTTCTATTCTTCACTTTCTTTTTTTAGTAAATGCAATGAAGTACTTTGTGTCATTGGTCATCGAATTTCAGTTTTTATTTTTTGTGTTGCTTTAGTAGTATTCAAAGTTTTCATTGGTTTGAAAATTGTGTTTCTATTTGCTTCAATACATATTGGCTTGCATCTATTGATTCCATGTCCATTTGTTGAATGCATTTTTTCTAGTGAATGAATACATATGCTAGATCTATATGATCCAATTACTTTTTCATGGGTTTCTTGCAATGTCTCATAGTGAATATGATGTATATCTATTTCAAATGCTATCACATTGTATATGTGCTTTATGTTTGACCAATTATTATATACATTTGACTTTTTGTAGTTGTTGCTGACCATTTCTAGATCTTAACTTGTAGGATGTTTGAAATCCATAGCAAACATAAATGTCCACCTTCTACTTGAGTTTGTTTTTATGGCATTCCCAATATATCAATATATGCTTTACAATTTATAATTGTTTTACTATTAGGTTTCATGAATTTTGATTTGCATGTTTCCAAGCATTCCATTCCATATTTTCCTGCTATGAAACCGCATTTGAAAATTATTGGGAAATATAGTGACATGGTGATAGCACATCAAATTTGCCTTTCATCAAGAAACTTATTGCATTAAATAAGATTTCTTTAGGTTTTTTAGAAAATGGGCTTCTTTATGCAATTGATACCTCTGTATTTTATTTTCAATTACATTCCATCTACCTAAAAGATTTTTACATGCAATTGACAATTTGATATGTATAGTTTGAGGAATGGAGCCTTCCACTCATCTTGTAAGCAATGGTTTTTAATGACTAAAAGTTAGATTCATATCATGAAACAATATGGAATATGCAGGAGTCAATGATTATCTATTAAAATTCAAGTATTTATGCTTCTACCTTAAATACCACAAGTAAGTCAATATGTTTAACCATTGTGAAATCCACTTAATGTAGAATGTATCACCCCATAATCCAGGTAGACCTATATTCATTGTGTTATTTTCTAATATTTACATCCTCTCTAGGTATTTACTCTTGTCATATATGCCATGCAAATAATATAACATGTTATAATGCATTTTATATTCATATGACCATTGTGCACTAGAATCTTGATTATGTGAACATGATAAAAATAAATCTATAATTCCATTCCACAATTTATTTGACATGTCACGAAAATTCAATAACACTTGGATTGTGTCAAAAATATAATCACCTATACTACATTTGAATGAATTAACTTGGAAAAGATGATAGTGTTTTAAAACATCATCAATGTCTAATATCGATGTCTATGATTAATGTTCATATGAATCCACGTCTACTAAAACTATAGTTGTTTTTCCTTCTTTCTTGTTCCTTTGTCTTTTCATGTTATTCACAAATGTGAAACAAGTTTACAATACAACTTTTATTTTTTTTCAAAGTTGATTATAAATATGGGAATATAATTGCTCATACCTTGTTCAATATCTTCAGTACAAAGAAAAGAGCACTTTCTCCAATGCATAGAAGAATGCGAGAAATTATGCCCTATAACATGTTACAAATAAGCAAAATTGTATTTTTCAAGTGTAATATAATTCATAAAAACCAATTGGCCATCTAATACTGATTATAATAAGAGCATCTTATATCCCTTGACCATAGTATCTATTGTAGTGACTATTTTCATATAATAAATAAACCTATAAATTTATGCTATCGGATGTAATCATAAATATCGCAAGAATAACCCTAGGTCCATTACTTTTGTTTGGAGTGATTTTACACATTTCTATAAAAAAATTTCCTAAAAGCAAATATTGCATGTACCTAATGGTAGACCCTCTACCTCGCACTTTATGCCAAAGATACAATGAAAAATCCTTTCATGCTTGGAGTAGTTAAGACTCATTAACACTTTTTTCCTTCTTAACCATTGCACATTTTGAAATGTAGCAAGGTACCAATGTATTGTTTTTAGTTGGATGGGGAATTCATTTTTGTAGAATATATAGATAGTGCATTAAGTGTATTGATATTGAAATTTTATATACCAATGTTGTTTTTTGATTATAGGAAGCACAAAATGCAATTAATTTTAAAAAATGTATGAAGATTCGACAAATATTTTTGTTCCTAAAATTTTTCTAGTGCAAAAGTTCAAACAATGCATTAGGGAATCTTCTTAAGGCTTGTCTAACTTATAACCATTTAAATCTCTATTGCTGAATCCTTAGTTATGCAGGCTTCTTAATGGCATGGAAACCAGTATGGAAAGAACATTTCAATATAATTATGGTGGTGCATTAACAAATCCCACATTTCAGTCCATGAAAGAAGAAAGGGATTCCTACTTTGTTATTGTTTCCAGAAGTAGTCTGTAAGGAAAAAACAATATAGATTTTTTTATATAGAATGCTCCCATAGATTGCAAGAAAAGTAGTGGCTACAATGGCACAATTTTCCTAGAATATAAATGATAGAACTCTAAGGAGTCAATTCTTATGCATTTCAACCTTCAATGCAGATGATGGAGGTATAACGGATGGCAAATGCCATGTTCGGTGGTTCAAACCTTGCAAAGTGAACTACATTTACTTTTTTTTTTTAAATGGCGTTTACACAGAGAAAGATGGTAATATTGAACACAATTTTCTACTGTAACTACTAACTTCAGCTTTATTTGTTAATCTATATTCATGCATTTTGAAGCAATGAAGAAAATTTGGAGAATGTGTTTACACGTGCAGATGTTTTACTTTTGGATTCATGATGGGCGACCGACATAATTTATCATAATCGAATAGAAAAAACAGAATAATACAATTAAGAAGAAGCACAATTATCACAAGCATTCACTGAATTTTGATGTTATGGAATATGTTGCACTTTGCAATGGTTTACTGGATGATATTCATCTCAATATTTATCATAACTTTAAAACGTGTTTAACTTATAACCATGTAAATATCTATTGATAAATACTTACATAGTTATGCAGGATTCTTAATGGAGTGTAAAGAATTATGCAAAAAATTATATAGTATAATTGTGATGGAGCCTTAACAAATCCCACATTTCAGTCCATTCAAGAAGAAATGGATTCCTACTTTGTTGTTTCCAGAGGTAGTCTGTAAGGAAAAAAACAATAGAGATTTTTCATATGGAATGCTCCCACAGATTGCAAGGAAAGTAGTGGCTACAATGGTACCATTTCCTGGAATAGAAATGATAGAACTCTGACTCAATTCTTACGCATTTCAACCTTCATTGTAGATGATGGAGGCATAACAGATGGCAAATTCCATGTTCGGTGGTCCAAACCTTGTAAAGTGAACTACATTTACTTCAAAAAAATTTGGGGGTTTCATTAAATGGTTTCTGTATAAGTGCAAGCAGCCTGGCAGCAAATAACGTATTTCTAATTGTTACAAGAGTACCTAAGTTTGGGTATAGAAGCATTTTTCAATTCAATAAATATGTGGTAGCAGCCCAAAGAGTAAGATGGGCCTCGAAATATGATGTTGTTGAGGACCATCGGATTGCTATGCATGTCGGCATTAATGCTTTATTCATTTATTTATTTATTTAGTGGGAGTTGTTTTCAGGCTAATATAAATATGAAAAAAAGTGGAAGATGGTGTTTTTCCTACATCGTAACGGTTGTAGGGGCCTTCATGTGCCAATAGGTTGGATTTTGTTATAAGTTGCCTTTTATATTTAATGTCATTGTGGGAGTCTGCAAGAGTTGGTAAGGTATAAATTGATCTTTCGATTGTGGGATTGAGTTCTAGAAAACCAGGCCCAGATGAATAAGTAGGTTTCAATCAGTGTAATTTATTACCTCTAACCAGAAACAATATTGTTTTATGTTTTTATGTAGTCTTTTTGATTATAAATATAAACTGGGGCTTATCTTGAATAGTTGTTTATAAACATTGGTTTTTAATCAGATTCATACATTCAAATCCTTCATCTTGAGAATTTTTTACTTTTGTCATGTTCAGTTGCTATGGGCACTGTGAGTTATGTAGGTAAAGCTTTAGCCATGGGAAAAAAATCTATAATATAGATAAAGATCAGATTTCACCGAAAAAAAACACTTGCATAGGTTGGAAGATAAGTTAACGCTAATGAAGCCTATAAATGTAAGATACAACACAAAACATAAATATTGCATGAGACATGAAATCTCGTGACATAAACAGGGGAATAAAACATTTCATTGGTGCAAAAGCAATACCATAGGCTCACAAGGGAAATTTAAATTTTTATCTATGCTTCAAGCAAGCGAAATCATAGCTGCCTAAACAATTCAATCGAACCTATTTCACAATGTGCAACCCCAAAGATATCTAAGTAGATAAGAGAATAACTTGCCTGATGGAGATAGACATTCTTATTAAACAAGCTCTAATCTTTATTAGTCTACAGGTATCCTAGAAAGCGAATTTCATCAATTTGTTTCCTGTTGGTTGTGTCCGTCAACAAAATAATGTCTTCACAGGATTCTACGTGTCTTTTTCCAGGCCTTATTTAATGCACATATTTTGGACAAGCAGGGATTTTATTGATAAAATGATATTCTTAATCAGCATAGGCAATATAAAGTCTCACCTTAGGTCTTAATAATGGTGCTACGTTGTGGCTACCTCACAAGGACATTTTCATGGATAGTTGCCGAGCACTTTAAACAGTCACAAGCTGGTACTAGCTGGTACTAGCTGACACTATGCACATACGGAAATCATCCGAGAAATGAAACTGGTGGAGAAAGCAAAGAAATTCTCAGGAAAATTTTGTCAAACAATTATCATCTAATCTCAGCGAGTTATTTTGTCAATCTTTAATGTATAGCACGGTACCTTGGGTTTATTTATAAATTGCATGGTGATTCAATTGTCGTTTTTCTGTGATGAACAGGATTGGACCTCAATTGTGGGATTTTTACTTGGACTTCATACCGAAGGAGCAGTGACAGTTGGAAAACTGAAGAACTCTGTGGTGGACAGGGCTTTTTTCAACTCTTTCTTTGTTCAAATGCGCCTAGGATTATTTGACTTAGAGAAGTCTCTACTCCGAAACATCACAGGTTGTCTGTGATGGCAGCCAGGGAAGCAATAGTAATGTTAAAAAACAACAACATCGCATTGCCATTTTCACCAATCCCCATCCAATCCTTGGCAGTTGTTGGAGCCAATGCAGTGGCAACAAGTATTGTGATTGGAAACTATGCAGGTAAGAAATTGAATTTCAGTAGTTATTATTCAGATTTTGTATCCCAAATTTTCCTCGAGATTAGAACTGAATCATGACTATGCAAGGAACAAAAATGTTCCATAATATAGCCATATATAAATATTAATCAGCGCCAAGTAGCAATAACTGGCATAAAGAGATAACTGATGAAGTATATAATGTGTCAATACAAAGATCTCAATTGGTAAAGTCTGCCATATTTTATGCCAAAGATAATAATTATTTCGTTGTGCACAGGAATATCTCTTTGAAAATTATAGACAAATGCATTTAGCTCTCAAGTATTACATATTTTGATCAAAAAATATGATGTATATTGTAAAATTTCCAATATTATTACATTATTTCTTCAACATATAATAAATAAAATTTAATAACTATAAAAAACAATGTTTTATGAGTAGACAAGACATGCAATGCATAAGATTTTTTTAAAACTACTATGTAAATTTCATGTCCATATATTTTTGAAACAAATTATACAACATACACAACACAACCAAGTATTTCTTGCAATACAATGAGGCTAGTAAAAAAGGTTTAGTTTTACAGAATACTATATATAAATAGTACACCTTTTTATGAATTGTAAGGGTCTATTAGGTATAATAACATAGCAGACAAATATGCATTTCTAATGATTCAAACATGACAAAGATACATGGTTTTATCCATAAATATTAATTTGATGACAAAGCTAGTTTGCCAAAAGAACTAGAAAAAACCGATAACTTAATAAGGGCACACTCTTAAAATATGAAATACTTTACTTATCACATGATTAGATTACATCATATGTAAAGGAAACTCAAGATAAAGATTAACACACCTGAGGAAGCAACATTAGAAGACCATATAGATTTAAAATGCAAAAAACTATTCTAAAATTTGACTTCTTTTATGGCAACCCTATATGGAATTGTGTATGGCCACCATGCTGACCTTTTTCCAAATATCTGTTTGAAATTACTAAACTGATAATGTAAAATTTGCATTGTTTGATTTGGATTTGCATTAAATTTTTTCCTAAATATGGCTACTAATATTTCCAAAACTTCTAAAAAGATTGAAAAGGCAATTGCCCATGCATTATCCAATATCTTTAGGTCAAAGAACCAAGCTCCAATACAAAAAAGAATAGAAGCAATCATGTCCTGCAACATATTTCTAGATAAGTAAAATAAAAAATGTAAACCCAAAGTGTACACAGTAACAAGAAAATAATGAATAAGCTAGAGGCCAACAACAAAAGTAAAAACCCTAATGGATAAACAAAAAATGGGATACATAAAAAAACAGACAAAAAAACTCTGGCTCTATGATAAAAATAGAGACAAACCCTATGATAAGAACAAATGAGGCCATAGAAGCATTACAAAACCAATATTTTACCTTTAAAAACATTAAAAATTTTGTTGCGAAAAAAAATTCTAATGCCAAGAACAATTGGGTTTTTATGCAGGGCTTAACATAGGCTCCTTTGTTTTAACTATTGGAACCAAATTACTCCTTAGAAATTCCACATGGAATGATTGTCTTTAGAATTAAATAAAATATTTATTTTGAGATTTGCCAAATTACCAAATAGGACAAGTGGTACTCAAAAGCCCAACAAGTTGCACAGTTCTTAGAAGCATAGGCCAAAATGGTGAGGACATTGAAGTGTTGAGTCAATATCATAGTTTCACATAATTTCTAAACAAATTGCAGAATTTAAAATATTTAAAACTAAAGTATAGTGATAAATGTATATAATTCAATAATAAATCAATAATTTTCGTTATGTTTCTATATTTTTATTTCTTTTGATATAAAATTAATTAGATATAAAATTTAATTTATAATCAAAAAATTTCTTCTATAGTGTACATATGAAGAGAAATAGAAATAAACAAAAAAAGGCATGAAACCTTAAGTGATTATAAGCATATATAGCATAATAAATAAAACCCTAAGCAAAACTAAGAGGAAATTAATATGGAGGTGGTGTTTTCAGCATAATCTTCTACCAATGGTGATCCAGTAGGCGATTACCTGTTTGTGGTGGCTTTGACAATGGATAAGTACAAAATAAGAGTGAATGTAGTTGTTTATGAAAGGAAAAATGTAGAGGTTAAAGCTACAATGACTAGGGCCCCTATTCCTTCTATAAGAGAGAAACTGGATTTGCCCAAATCAAAGACCCATTACTTTGTGGTGTTTGAAAAAATAAAAGTCTTTGTAGATGCGCAACTTTCTACACATAATGGAACCCATGTTTTAATGGACTATTTTATCCTACCATTGCTCAAAAATTTTCTACCAATTGACATTGAAAATGGGGGCTGCTTTTTTTGGGCAAGAAATTTTCTGTAGAAGAAAAAGAGATCAAAGATTTAGAAATAATCATAGTTGCTTCACAATTTTTGCCAATGTTAGGTTAAATAAAAAGCTCCAATGCAAAGTGCTTTGATCAATATGTCAAAATGAAAACTGAAAAATGGAAAAAAAATTATTTTTACCAACACCTCATCTTGATGTAATATTGAATGTGGTTTTATATCTCATAGGCCGTGTGACAACACTCTTCACTATTTTTCCTTTATAACTTTTTGTTGAATTTGAATAGGTATTATTGTTAACCAAGGTTTTTTAAACCACTAATCACCATTCCTATAAATATAAAATGGTAAACAAAGAAAACCTTTGCTACAGAAGCTTCCCAAGACAAATAAATAAGGGCATTTCAAAAACACTCCCTTGCATTAGCCACTCACTACCACTAAACTACATAGGAAACTGCGATTTGGCATTGCCCAACACACTATAACTATCCATGTCCTCCATAACCAGTTACCTCCTCTTCATGCTTGTCGAAGGAAAACCATGAACATATTGCACAACATAGCCATCCCATTGGCTCCAATCACAGGGACTATTTGATAGTTAATTTTAACAAAGAAAATATTATTCTTTTAACTGTGTATCTGTCGACATAGAAAAATTGAACAAAAATTAACCAACATGCCTCCTTCAACTGACAGTTTGCCACAAATAACTTGCTAAAATGCCCTCTAGTGAAATCAATAATACCCATTAGGGACTAATAAAGAGCCACTAATTTCATTATACAATAATCTTTCGATGTAGAAGAAATTAATTTACATATACACTCATTTATCCTTTACTTGAATCACCTATGAAATAGAATGTAAAAGAAATTTACATAAACTTTATAAATAAGATTATAATATATTCGAAATAAGCATAACCAATATTAATATATTTTTAATAAAATTTTAAATAAATATATATAAATAAAAATTATTCTTTTATCAGTATTATTACAACATAATACTATAAAAATCAATTAAGTAAATATTTTTGTGTTTTAATTAATCAAAAAGTTTGACAAAATATATTACATTAATAACTCTAAAATTTAATACCAAAAAATTAAATAATATTCTTTTACATAATTTCAATTCATGTAAAATATATTATATTAAATATAAAAAAATCATGTTGAAAAATAAGATAATAATAAAAACAAAATAATTTTTATAATAAACTTAATTAAATATTACGAATTAATATTACCAACATTTACTTACTTAACCACGTGAAAGCTTATAATTACATTTGTTGTACATTAAACTTCGATGAACGTAACTGCACGTGGAATATTTTTCATATAAATATTTAGTCTCGTTTAGGTCGTTCGTTGATTGCCAAATGTCTTTGATGGTTCCGCCTTATCGTAATAGTTGTTTCTTCGAAAAAGACAAATGAAACTTTCATTTTAATTTAGCATGTCTTTGAAAGGAAGTGCGCAAAGCAACATTGTTATAGGTTTTAAGCAAAAAGATATAATTTTTTAATTTTTTTTCATTTAACTTAACATAAATTTAGTGAAGATATTTTTAAGATTATTTCTTTCTTTCTACATTAAGTCTTGCTTTTTTTAATTAGACTATTTTGGGTATAAATTAAATTTACATATGAAAATTATACATTCAAATATATTAAAGTTTTAAGAAAATTTTCTAAAACCCAAAAATAATGTAAAGTTCAGATTCATCTTATTAATGGGTTAAGGTTTTGATGAGTGGGCAAAAGTTTGAAAGGAGAAGGTTCCATCGATTTTAGTTTTCCTTTTTTGCAGACATTTTCAAGATGAATTTTGATGAGGCTTTTGTGTGATAATTTGGGTGATTTCAGAGCTAGTTGTGTCATAAGAGATTATATAGAGTCCCTAATTTGAACTACACTAGTAAAGCTATGCAATGAGATAATCAATGAGGTTGAAGCTTGTGCCTTGGTTTCTAGTTTTCCTCTGGGTATTCAATGTGGTATTCAAACCTTGATCATTGAAGGGGATTCATAATTTGTTGTCAATCCAATTAGAAATAAAAGGTTTGGAAATAAGATATTGGAGATTATATTATGTAAAATATGGGAGAATTTGGAAAGTTTTGATTCTTGGTAGGTATGTCTTGTCTTGGATTCATTCATTGCTTCATTTATTTTTATTGATCTTGCATCTGGAAGGTAGATGACAAGAAGATCTTAAGTGTTTCCTCCCTTATTATTGAACCATGTTCTTGTTTTACGATGACAAGTGCTATGTTTTGGTAAAGCTTATTATCTTGTTGTCTTTGTTGGAAACCATGTGGCCTTCAGCTTTTTTTCCTCGCTTCTTTTTGTTTGGGCATCACAAAGAGATGGCCTTCAAGTCAATTATCTTTTAGGAGTGGATACACAATATTTTATTCCTTCTAATAAGGGAATTTTTAAATGGCATTAAGGATTTCCTAGGTGTAGACTATATTAAGATAGAAATGTGGTCAAGGGTGAATTTATAGGTTGCATCAATGTTTGTTACCAATATTCTTACCCTCATCCCCAAAAAATCATTAACTTTACTAGTTGCTAAAATGTTTGCCAAAGTAGAACATCATGGAGGATTGGTAAAATTATTGGACACTATTGACACAAAATAACTAAATGACCTTCCAATTATAGGATGAGAGGGAATTTTTCCTCTCTTCTTTCTATTTCAGAATCATATGGAGATGGCCTTTAGGGCAGTCATCTTGGACAGGTGGATTGGCAACATTCTCTTCATTATAATAAGGGAAATATTTAAATCCATTAATGATGTCATGGGCATAGACTACCTTAAGATAGAAATGTGGTCACAGGTTAATTCGTAGGTTGTGTCAATGTTTATTACCAATATTCATACTCTCTTCCCCTAAAAAGCATAATCTCTACTGCAGATGAAATGTTTGCCAAAGTAGAGCATCATAGTGGGTTGGTCAACTAAGTGGACTCTATTGACATCATATACCTCGATGATATTCAAATTACAAGATGAGAGGTGAGAGGACTTGTTTACATGGCATCATTTAGGGATCTGAAATCAAGGTAAATATAAAACTGGTGGAGGTGATTCTAGTAATGTGTAGGGTATTGGTTGCAGGGTTGAATCTGGTTGATGTGGTGGAGGCCATTTTCAATGCTAACTTGGATTCCTTGACAACTCTAATCTTCTGAACCCGTCACCTAGTAGGAGAATGGTATCAAAGCCAATCAAAAACATATTTAATAAATTTTTCAAGATTATTGGTGGAGGTCCTTCAACTAATCATGACATAGGGGAGCTGGAGGTTGAGGTGGTGATCTTGGACCCTAAGATAGAGACAAAAATGGATACAACCTTTTGAGGTTGGTCTTGTGGTATTTTTTAGATAATGTATGTTTTACATTTCTTTTGGGGTAATTTTTAGATGTATGTGGCTCTCTTTGGCTTCTAGTTCCTAATTTCATTACTGCCTCTTCTAATTTGGTTAGTTGTATTTGTGTAAATATTATGTGTCTTTAAGTTGCCTATAGTGTTTATGCATTAGCACCTATGATTATGGGTGGCTCCCATTGTCATCTATAGTCTATCTTGGGCAAGATTAATGGCTCTCTCTTTTTAATATTCTAATAGCATTAGTCAAAGCATCCAAAAGATGCACACACAAAAAACCATATATGAAAAACATCATGACACAAATAAAGTATGAAATTATAGTCAAGTATTACACCAAGATTAAAATATAAAAAGGGAAACCACTAACAAAAGAAACCCCAAAATCACCAAAATAAGGTCCCAGTTAGGTCCCACAACTAAAATCACTCAAGCAATAGTTCCCAACTGATCATTACCAATGACATCATCCCTACCATTATTAGATAATCATCACTAGGTCTTTTTTCAAGAGGTTCATGTCCTTTAGTACATCTCTTAGGTCCCTTAACTATTTCATTGGGTCCTTATTGTTTATCATTACTATCAAGCCCACTATTCAACTGACTATCTACTTCCAGATGAGAAATTAGATGAATAAGTCTTAAATCATAAATTTGATTCAAAAATATATCCCTATCATTCTTGTATCATTATCTATGATGTTTTGAAGCATATCCATAATATTATTCACATTAGTTTCAATCAACTATTCAATACCACTTTGAAGTAAAACCTCATACCCTTCAATAGGAATTTCATATGTATGCTCAAAGTATTGTAAGCTACCAGTACATAAGGAAACACCATTATTACTGTCAGTTACCAACTCATCTTACTTCTCTTATTAAAAGTGATGTAGATAGAATTCCAAGATAATTATAAGTTCATCATTGATTTCATATTCATCTTTTTTACCCATATAATCTAAAAGAGAATACCCTACTAACATAGGGTTAGGATCATATGCATATCCAAAATAGGCATCGTTCATAATATTCCACTCATATTCTAATATTCTATCATCTACCATAGTCCTACAAGGGATTCCATTGTATGTTTGATGGATCATTCTATGAAATCAACATATGTCTAATCTAAAATTTGATGTTATCTTCATCATTCTAATACTCAAAAACTTATCTATTTCATCATATGGAACCTTTAGCTAAAGATGAATATGAAAAAAAATAAGTCTCATAATAACTTCTATCTATAATTTATCAATTACCCTACCCTTAATCTGAAAAACATATAAAATTAATTTGCTTCTAAAGAAACCATAGAATCTCAAATGAGAAAACCAACCATAGTTTTTAAATTAAAATATGGGTTTTATTTTTACGAGTCACATAACCAAAAGCCACGTTGAACCATTTGATGTCACATGAGAAAACATATGACCAAGCATAAAAATAATTTTTCCAAACATAAACAACAAAAGGGAAAGTAAACAAAAGATAATCAATACTTCAATCTTACCACACATAGGACAACACAAACTACAAAAACTAGGTCTAGCTAAAAACTCACCCAAAATAAGACTATTATGAAGAAGGATCCACCTAAAACAATAAATTATATTTCTTTTAGTAAATGTATTAAATTAAGGTATCTCTACATCTAATAGAGTTGTTCTCACAAATCACACCTTATGAGGTGGGAGATAGTTTCTCAAAATCCAATATGGTTAGTACTTAGGCATTTTTTAGGGTGTCAATATTGAATCTACATATATTAGGTCATAAATTTTACAATTGGTGTCAATTTTTCATAAACATATACTCATTTTTAGGATTTTATACCATCCATATTGCTTGTGGGCATTTTTATGAGTCTTAGGTTTGTCAAAATTAAATTTCACAAACCAATCACTTTGTGTTAAGGCTAAAGTGGTGTGATTTGGAAAATTTAGGTCACATTGATCACTTTTACACATTAGGCAACCAATTTGTGTTAATTTCACTTGCTCGCCATCATTATTACTTTATTATCCCTCATCATCACTAATCACTCCCTTTACATCCCAAATCATACCTAATCAATCCCTCATTTACCCTCACCATCCCTCATCATCTAGAATCACTCCCTCATCATCCCAAATCACTCCCTCATTAACCCTCATCATCTGTAGTCACTCCATCCTCATCTCATAGCATACCTAATCACTCCCTCATTGATCCTCACCATCCCTCATCATACCTAATCACTACCTTATCCTCCCTAATCTCTCCATCATTAACCCTCATCATCCATAATCATCCCTAATTACTCCCTCATTATCCTTCATAATATCTACTCACTCCCTCCTCATCTTTCCTCATCCTTAATTACTTTTTCCAATACCTTCATGGTGGGTGTAGTAGTTTGTGCTTGATTGGCATATGTTCCAAATGCAAATTTTACTTACTCAAGTAAGGTCCAAATAAATTATTATTTGATTAATTTATTTGCACTCAAATAAGAAACTTAGATATATCATCTGCTTTTCAATTGGGATTCAAAGATCTACATGGTGATCCATGCCTAGACTATGGAGAAAGTGTGTATCTAGTTCCCCAAACTAGAATAAATAGGTAGTAAATCAAGTAAAGGATGGG